>CM052540.1:169464922-169593251 GCA_028533065.1 Trachops cirrhosus
CATTGTCCAACACCAAAAGAACTTTAAAAGGCAGTCAATTACTAGCACCGCACTTCCTTATCTCAGGGACAAAGCATTGATGAAATCGAATCAACCCAGAAAAAGGGTTCTTGTGGTCCAGGTCTTTTTGTTATACAACCAAATGATGGCAGCTTGTGTCATGTCTTCGCTTCAAAACTTGGGCTTTGGTAGCTTCATAGATAAGGGCAGCCCCAATCATAACCGGGACTATGCTGGCATGAAACGGTAGAGCTAGCCTAATTTAAAAGGTGCGTGACCCACAGTTTATTTCAACTTTTCTGACCTAAGTCTAAATGGAAGTATTTGTACTTTTTCAGGTAGTGATGAAGTTTACATTATATAGCATTTTCTCCAATCAAAGCATTGTTTAGAACTTTTACTTAAATAATAATGCACTATTAAAATAAACAGGAGTACAAAATGACAAAATGCTTATTTGTAATTTTCAAATAATTGAATCTATTAGGAAAGTGATATCGAGGAAGCATGAAAAATATGCAAGTAGCATGAATGTGTAAAAAATAGATTTTAATGTAAAAGTGACCTCAGGACTTACTTGAGATGAGTCTGAAATGAAAGTAGATCTTACAGGAGCAGCTAAAGATTTTTATGTAACTTTCAAACAAAGCTTCTTTCTCATTAGTTTTTTTTAATTTTCCTAAGACAAGAGCTAAATTATGATTTTCATTATAAGCATTCAGTTTAATAGCTAAAGAGGAATAGAAGAAAATTATGGAGCTATCATTCAAAGTTGTTCTCTCCTTTGTAAAGACTGAAAAAGTCACAGTTATCCTGAGGCTCATAAAATGTGATGAAAATTCATGACAAATATTCTCAGACAAAAAGCAAAACCAAGTTTTTTTGAAAAAATTGTTTTGTCTAAGGATACAATTCTTCTATGATGTTAATATCATACCATATGGCAGGGAAAATAAATCCTGTATTTATCAAAAATGTTAGAAGTTCATGAAACCCTCAACATGCAGTGCTTGGTACAGTCATGGTAAATACTTGAGTAATTTTTGTCTTCTTTTCTTTTATGAGCTGTGATGTAGCAAATGCTCATTTTTGTATGACACACCATAAATAAGTATGAGTTAAAGTTGGCTAGAATATATGCATTGAGGATTACATGTTAAGCCAACTTGACTTTATATAAATTCAATAGTCATTTATCAATAATAAGCCCCTTGATTTTGATTCATTTTTGAAAATGTAAATCATGACACTTGATTGTATATGATTTCAATGTGCTGTAAAAAATGAAGCAGAGACAGCGTCAGGGGACAACCAACACACGACTGTTTTCCTCAGTCCGAAGTCCACTAACTATCAAAGAGAATACTCACACATGCATTTTGAAATAAAGGTTGAAATAAAACTGGTACTTCAATTATTTTCCTAATGTCAGTAGCTACCATTTATATGATTTCAAGTACATTTCAAGGGTTTCACATCTATTATAGATCAGAATTATAAGTATATGGAGACATCTAAATATGCATGTATGATTATTAATGTAAAATATACCAATTTAAAATTTTCAGAGAATATTTCAAGACAATTTAAGAACAAAAAATTGTAATCCACATGGTTTGATTTGTAGTATTTTAACTTTCTCAAAAAACTTGCTGATTCCTTATACATGTCAGATTTTTAACAATGATTAAATAACGTTGGCATAATTAAAATTTCTTAAAATACTTAGTTGAATAGTAATAATTACTTTGTAGAATCAAATGCTATCAAATTGTGCATTAGAAATCTCATCCTTGGTTTCTTGTTTTCTCCCAATTTGAAACAGTCTTACAGATTGTGGAAGTTATTTGATTATGCCCAGGGTTTCTGATTATACATTCCAAGTGAACTTTGGTAAGAAAAATCTCTGTGGTTTTGAGTCTATTTCACATTCACCTTTTTATTCGAGAGCTCCATGGTTCTCAGGCCTCTACAGTCTTTTTTTATGTTGTTGAAATTCTCCTTGGTAACTATACTGCTTTTAGGTTTCAAAGCTATAGCAACCTTAACATCATTTTATTCTTACAGGAACAATCAGTAACCCTCAGAAGGGGTAGAGGATGGGGTAAAATATTCAGTTTCAACATTTCATGAATTAGGACAGTGAGTTGATTGGGAACAGTAGAACTGAGGCTAAGCCGGCGGTTCATGCTGTTTAGGTGAGACACAGAGGACACACGTGTGTTAGGGGTCAGATGATACCAGGCACTTAGGGCAAAAGGAAGGGGCAGTAGATGCTAGAAGGGATGGGTCATGTGTTTGTAAGGATAAAAGGGGTTCATTGTCAGAGCAGTGGATCTCCGAATGTCATCTATAAACTAGTAGCATCGTAATTCCTAAGGACTTTGGAAAAACAGTTCTGAGATCCTTCCTTAGAACTACTGAATCAGAACTCTGGAAGCAACTTCTAGGAATCTCTGCTGTAACAGACCCTCTGGATAATCCTAATATGTGATGAAATTTGTCTGAAATAAATTATTTATAAAGATAAGAGATAATGTTAAGAGGATGAAAGTTTGAAATCAACATTTTTGGAAGCAACATATTTGGCCCAAATAAGTGAATGTTTGAACTGAAGTGATGAAAAAATACCAGAAAATGAGGAGGTTAAGGCATAGAGACAAGTTGTTGGAGAGATTATATATGTGACTCATCAATTCACCAAATATAAGAGCACTAATGGAAAGAAAATCAGTGAGTCAGTCGCAAATATTTTTGATAATTCTGGAATTACTGAAACTGAAAGAATACTCTAAAAGATCTAGTGTTCTTAAAAATAAAGGAATAATATTTTTAAATAATGAAAATGAACAATGAACACACTTTTTCACTTCTATGCATTGTGATACAATGATTGGACAAAAAAATGAACACAAAAACCAACAAATAGAGCACAGCATGAATGGGCCAGTCAGCAGGAGACATTTGACTTAGTGCTGTAAACATTCTGTCTCATCATGAAACATACAGACTTTTTTACCTGTAGAGAAATTTTTATTTTAGAAAACAAAATATTTACTGTCTTGAGGAAAGCATCAAATTATGCCATGGCCAGAGGTCAAAATAAAATTTTTCTTTTTATAATGATGTAGTATATGGAAAGAAAAAACAAAGCATGAATAAAAACATTTAGATATGTATACTTTGACATATATCAGTCTATTACTTCATATAGATCTTTACTCAATCTTCACATAATCACAGATTCTTTTTTGGACTAAGTTCTCAAAAAAAATCCTACATCACTCTCAATGTCTTTTATTTTCTTAATCACTTATCCAGATATTTTTCATTTATACCATTCCAGCACCTCGCCTTGCAATTTGCTTTTATTTATTTGTATCATCTACTCCACCACAGAATGCTTTATGAGGTTATGGACTTCGCCTTGTCTCTCTCACTATCATTAATTCTGAGAGTAGTTCCTAATACATATTCAGCCTCAGTTATTCTGCTGAGTAAATGAATAAACATATTAATGACTCTGGTGTTGCCGTTGTACTCATGTACCAGTAATTCTTCCATTGGATAACATGGCAGATTTATTTTTAAATCAGCAATCATTGGTGCTGGCAGTTACAACAATTTCTTAGCCGATGCAATATTTTAAAACAGTCTCTGAGGAAAAAGTAATGCCACTTTCATTGTATTTTCAAAGAGATTTGTGAAGAAGAAAATTATGAACCATTGTTAGGGAAAATAAATTTAAAAACAGAATAAAGCCCTTAAAATCATATATAAAATATTATAGCAGTAAAAGTAAAAAACAAAAGGATATTGTGCAAGGTAAACACCTTCTGTGCATTTACATATATTGTAAAATATATAATTAATCTATTTACACATTTTATAATCATCTTGCTTATTAACATGATTTGCATTTTTACTTAACAATATGACATAGACATAAATTCCATAATAATAAATGGACTAACTTTATTGTATTGAACGGGTACATGATATTACAATGCATGTTTCTACCGTAACACAGGTAACTAATATTAAGTGCTGGACTCAACTTGTTTCCAAAGATATAGAATAAATAATGCAAAAACTTACAGAGTTGAATGATTTTCTATTTATGATGAAATCTATCCCACTCAAAAAGCCTACAAAAGCCCAATTTCTATTCTTTTCATCATTACTATTCCTGAAAGTATTATTAATAACTTTTACTATGACAAAGATGTAAAGTTTAAACAGAACTGAAGTGATAGGATGAAGATGTCCAGACTTGTTTGTAGTTTAATGGAAATTCAATAACAGCTACCGATTTGAAAACAACCCTGGAATATAAGCTTCATATAACACAGAATCCACCAACAAAGGAGTGAGTGCTGTCCACTGCAGGTAGATCGTGATCAGTCATTGAGATGGAAACTATTTCATATAAACAAGGTAAAAATGTAAATAAACTCTACATCTGTGTGAATGCTTCTGACTTAATAAATGTCTCAAAAATTTTATTTTCCTCATTGGTAAGTCATAGCTGATAACTTAGATAAGTACCATTGTCAGTGTAACTACATAAGGACCCTGAAAGTTAAAATATTCAATGATGCTTACTGTTTCCCACCATACCTCCATTTTTCTAATATAAAGAAAAATATAAACATTTTTATGTAAAACATTCTACTTTCTAGTATAAAATAATAATTGGAGCATAATACACAAATCAGTATGTAAAGGCATTGGGAATATATTTATCAGTTTTGGCAAAATTAGAGCCAACTCAGTTACCTCCTAGATGATTGGTTGTTAAACTTGTTTTGAAAATTAGCTTTCACACCTTGACCATTGCCAATAGCTCCAGAGTGTCATGATCCACTCAGGATCTATGACTCTCTTTCTTCATGCTGTCTTTTGTTGCAGCTATCAACCCTATTTCCAGGTCCAGCCTAAGACAAATTCACCGGATGCTTGTAGGATGGTTGCCAGTGGTAATCAAGGCACATGACTTCAGCCATTTTATCTAGCGGGAATGAATGTATGGCTCCCCAAATGTCTTCCCTGAAAATAATAAAGACTTTTCCAAAAATGTCATGCACACAATGTACTGTGGCCTGATTTATAGTACATGCCAACTTCTGACCAAATTCATTGTAGGGAAAATGGCTTGGTCATCAGAACAATAATAATACTCCCTGAGGAATAGTGCTTCTCATTGTCTTTAACTTCTTAAAAGTCCTCCGAATGCATACCAATACATAGTCAGCTCAGAGTTTCAGTTCCACGAACTGTCAGAATGTAATGTCTGAGAAAGAAGTCCTCAGGTGCTATTTTTAAAAACGTGGTTTAAGCAAAGCAACACTCTGACTAAACCCAGAGCACAGATCTGAAGAGAAAACTGCCATCTCGGCATACATGTGGATGGCACAGACACAGAAAATGTGAATAATGGTTTTAAGGTCTCTGCTCCTCATTTAAATTTTCCTTTCAGTCAAGGAACATGCTCTTAATAAACTCTTTGCATTACTTTAGGAAACCAAAAGTATATTAAATTGTAAGGAAAATCATAAGAGAGTAAAATTACCTAGAAGGTGTCACTGGAACACAACAGACACGTCTGCCATCCTCAGGATAACCCTGAAGAGTGCAGCAGGGCATGATGGGAGGGCAAGAGTGGCGGCCACCCCACACCAACCGTGTTTTCCTCCAAGGGCTTGACAGCATGCCCTGGGGTTTCAGCAGGTAGAGAGCGTTGGTCCAACCTAATTTCCAGATGCGATGAGCATCTTAGGTGCAGCAGGGCCAGATAGGCTACTATTTTCGAACTTCATGAAGATTGTGTGTTTCTAGGTGCAATGCAAACTTGTTGGAAAATTAAATGAAAGAATAAAGGCATCGCTTTAGTGTACTGTGATGTACCCCACAGTTTGCCAACCTCTCGTCTGGGAGTAATCCGTTTACAGATAGTACAATTACTTGCCATAATTAAGACTACTCTTAGTTTGAAATCCTCAAAATGTGATTGTGGGGCAGTGAAATATGATTTGACTACATGCGGAATAGAGTTTTAGTCAGCAACTCAGAGCCCAGCAGCAATAGTCATTCTCAAATGGTAGGAATCTTACAACGCAGTTCAAAGGTTGTAGACCGAGAAGCAGAGAACTACTGATCATCCTCCCTTCTTTTATATACTTTCTTCTTACTCTAGAGCAATTTTGCCATCCTCACATCAAAAATCCACAGAAAGGTTTTCTGTACTTCAATTCTGTAAAAACTTGTACTAATTCCTGCTTTTGTCTCCATTTTTTTATAATCACACAAGTCTCCAAAACTGCTCTGACCCCTGTAGATAATGTCTTTATGGAATGCACAAGTAAAAAAAATGAGTGCCCAGACCATATATTACTTGTGAAGAAAGGGATAGCGACTGTGCACACCTTCTTTAATTAATATTTTTGTCCCTAATACATGAAAAAGGCGTAAACCTATAAAATGCATTCCCCTAATACACACCACAGATATTTGCATTTCAACATTGAGCGATGGTAGTCACACGACAGCATAATGTCTCAAAGGGCTAACAGTGCAGCTATGCCTCCTTCCACTGCCACCTTTCACGTAAGATGGATAAGTGCAGTTTCTCTGAATGATTGGAGGGAAAAGATAGGAAATGTGTAAAACATCTCTCCTGGCATTATGTACAAAAGTGTCTGGATTGCACATCTATTAGGTAATAGGGTAGAAACATTGCAAATTTTATTCCTAAAGTTCAATAAGGTTAATTAAAGTTTGTAAGAATATACATAAAATACTCACACGAATATGATATTCTCATAAGTCCATTGTTTCAAAAGAGAGCAGTTGATTTGCAGACTTAAAATATAGTTTTTACAGGCATATCAGGGTCTGGCTAATGAACTAAATCAAAAAGGCAATTAATTCAATAATCTTAAAGCAATTAAATTAGGTTGATAACTATTCATTATGAATTAAGAAATTAAAAAGTGATAAGTTATTTTGGTATCAGGTAATGGCAGTTGACAATTTGTTATAAAATTTTCATAGTATTTATTATAATAACATTAATCACGCACAGCTGTTCTGCTCCTAAGGCAGTTTCAAGAGTAATTTCATAAAGTTTCATTCAAAAACAGTATTATCTCTACACAGAAGTATAGCTTAGTGCATGAGGATACCTTTATAATAAGAAATATAAGATTAGCTTTTCGTGTGCTTATATATTAGTTTTAAAAGGAGGAAACATCTTACTAGGTAATACCTCAGATAAGTCTCTGAAATGTTACAAAACTAATTTGGAATTTACCTTATTATTTAGAATACACTTTACCTTATTACTTACCTATACACGGAAATTTTGTTAATGTAGAATACCAAATGTATTCTCAGTTCAACTCTGAGGAAAAATCACTCTAACCAAAAAACTACCAATTGCCTAATAAGTTTAGTTATATATTTGGATCCAGCCGTTTTTTTTCTCCCTATTTAATATCCCCAAAATAGACAACCGCTTACATCCCAGATACTGGATTGTTGGAAGAAACACATTCAGCCTTTCTTTTCCTTATACTCAGTCTCTTCTTCTCCTATAAATTATGCTCTTTCTTTTGCATTTTTAAAATAACTTTAATTGTAGTAAAATACACATAACTTTTTTCCATCTTAAATTTTGAAGTGTGAAGCTCTGTGGCATGGAGTATATTCACGTTGCTGAGGGACTATTGCCACCATTTACCTTTGGGACTCTTTAAATCTTCCAAAACCTTTTTCATATCCATTTAACAATAACGTCCATTCTCTTCACACCAGCATTCTGCTTTCTCCACGAATTTGGCTACTCCAGGAACCTATTGCTCTCTTTACATGTGGGGGTGGGTATAAAGTTTAGTAACAGTCTGATAGACTTTGACGAAATTTAGTTCTTCAAATGGGTGGATTTAATTTATCTCAAGTTCAGGAAATGTGCTGCATTTTCTGTCAAACCAGCTGCCACAGAGATGATTAATTAAGAACAATCAGACCATCTTCTTTACCCTCTGCTCCCTGCTGGCAACCCAGCTACTGAAGTTAAGTGCCAGGGCCTCTGTTGTAAGAAGTGGTTGGGAAGCCCTTCCCCTTTTCCTGTTCTCAGGTTGGTAGAGAGCTATGATTTACACAGGAATGGAAGAGATGCCCCACAGGGTTGGGATAAATCAGCACTGGTTGGAACAGCATAGATACCAGCTTCTGTGAAATGCAGGGAAGGAAAAATTTACTGTTTAAGTTCAGGAAAAGTAACCGCCTTCTAGCACCACAGTTGTTATCATGTATTTTCAATATGTTAAAATTTTAACTCAAAATTATTAACCATAAAAAGAAATGAGACATATGTTGAAGAAGAGAAGCAGTCAATGGAGACAGATTCTGAGCAGGTCCAGAGATTGGATTTATCAGGTAAAGACCAAAACAACTATTATATATATTAAAAGAATTAAAGAAAAATTTCAAAATAAAAGGAAATTTTAAATAAGAATATCAAAAGAAATTAAAATACTTTTTGAAAATAAAATTTCAAATTTGAAAGTAGAATAAAATTTTTAAAAATACTATTTAAGCTCAAAGCTGATTAGAGAAATAAAATAATGTGTAACCTTGAAGACAGATCAAGGACCTAACCTCTCAAAAGAACAAAAATTTGCCATCTGTATATCTTTTTATTTTTTTATTTTTTGGTGAGATGTCTGTTAAGGTCTTTGAATTATTTTTTAATCAGGTCATTTGTTTTCTTATTGTTTAGTTTTAAGATTTCTTTGTATATGTAGGATAATAGTCCATATCACATGTGTCTTTTGCAAATATTTTCTCCAAGTCTATAGTCTGTCTTATCATTAGCCTGGCTAAGGGTCACTCTTAAATCAACATATGCCATTTTTTTTAAAGAATTGTTCCTTAAACCTCCCCCTTGCTTAACTAGATTACTATCCTTTGTCATTGAGTGTGCGTGTGCCTGGGAGGCCACCATCAAAGTGGAGACTGCTTACAGACCTTTACACTCCCGAATTAGTTTGATAGGATTGCCATAACAAAGGGACACGGGCTGAGTGGTCTGCACAGCAGAAATTCATCATCTCACAATTCTGCACACGAGAAACCCAAACTCAAAGTATCGGCAGAGTGAGTTCCTTCTGAGGACTGTTGGGGAAGATTTGTTTTACAGTTCTTTCTCCTTGGCTTATGGATGGCTTTCTTTCGTTATGTCTCTTCACATCGTTCTCCTTTACTCATGTCTAATTCAAATTGCCTTCTTATAAGGACGCTCATCATATTGGATTAAGATGCATCCTAATGACCTCATTTTAACTTGGTTGCCTCTGGAAAAACTCTATCACTAATTATGGTCACATTCTAAGGTCCAGGATTAGGATTTCAGTGTATGAATTAAAGACAAACCTCAAGTCATAACACTTATATTCAGCCAGAGATGAGTAGTTAGCATGTTGTCTCTCTAAGTGATCCTGAAGAGGTATAACCTTGGTCTTGACTTGAATAAGTATGATTTTAAATCTGTGTTCTTAGGAATTAACCCTGGGTCATTGTATCTTATGTTTCAATGTCTGGTCAGGGGTCCTGTATCACCCTTTGTGCTGCCCTACGTTGATGGGTTTGTGTAAAGCTTGGGGAATGTTATCAAGTGTGCCTCACGCTTTTCTCTGGTTGCTCCTGTGTGAGTGGAAGCTAACACGATGTCCACAGGCTCCTTGATTCCCAGATTTAACTTTCTAGGAGGGCTTTTCCAGATTTTCTCTATCAAAATTCTGGCTGCGCTACTGTCTCATTTGTTTCTGTGTAAATGACAGGTACTGAAGATGTTTCCAATGTGTCTCACCCCAAGGCCATTTCACAGAGATAGATCACAGCAGGTAAACAAATATCTAAGGTCTCAGGACAGCCCAGCAGAGACATAGCACATCAACTTCAATATCTGTTCTCCAAACCTCTCAAAGCATTTTTAAAGTTAAACCAACTCTGATAGATTAACAGTAAAATAAAAGAGGTCATGTTTCTCAGGGAAGAACTTTCCTTGATTTCACAGAGTTTAAGCTCTGGATTCTTTTATGTCAGAGGCTCAGCATTTGCTACCAGTTTCCTACACAACTTTTGCATCTGTATGGATTCTGTCCTTGACCTGTGTCACTAAATACTATGCACTGCATTTCGGTTTCTGAGAAAACCACAAGATCCATTATTTGAGAAGTTGGGACATTTAGAGCATTTGATTTCTTATTCAAGCTATGCAACTATACAGGGACAGAGCCATACAGTCAGGTGTCCAGAAGAATGCAAGGCAGGATAAGTCTCACAGAGGCACTTCTGTAGAGAAATGTTGTTTGGTGACTATAATTTATGACTACAAAGATGAGTGAAACTATCCTTATTATATGCATGTGAATTTTAATGATATCTATGCTCATGGAAAAATAATTTGCCAGTGGCTGAGGCTTCTTACAGTTGACCCACTAGTGCCCCTCAACTAGTGACCCTCAACTCTGATTATAAATTATAAAACTTTCCAAAAGTACATTGTAGCTGACTTTATATTAGCCAAATCTGGCGCTCAAACAGGCTTGCCAAATAACTTATAAACATTAATTTAAAATTGTTGCTGATTTTAAGTGTGAGGGTCACCCAATAATTTCATGTTGTCTCTTGTTGGACTTAGAGACAACTCAATATAATGGCACTCTTATGTGGAAGTTAAATTCTTTTAAATAATGCTATTTTTAAGCCCTGGCTGGCATAGCTCAGTGGATTGAGCACAGGCTGCAAACCAAAGCATTGCAGGTACAATTCCCAGTCAGGGCACATGCCTGGGTTGCGGGCCAAGTCCCCAGTGGGGGCCACATGAGAGGCAACCACACACTGATGTTTCTCTCCCTTCTCCCTCCCTTCCCCTCTCTAAAAATAAATAAATAAATAAAATCTTTAAAAAATAATGCTATTTTATTTCCCATTTCTTAATAGACAGTGTGATCAATAATTGTGGAGACCTCTTTTTACCTTATCTGTTTTACATTTGCAGGCCAGCTAAGTCTGAACATGTAATTAATTTTTATAGCAAATAGGTATATTTGATTTGTGCCAGCTTATTCTTCTAATAAAATTCAGATTTATTTAAGTATTAAAAGGGCAAAAATCTTTTTGAATTGTTTCAGTGTATACTTGAGCCCTGCATGAGTCACAGTGTTTCCTTGCCTTAAGAAAATGAGCATTTACATGTCCCGATTATTTTGATTGCAAGTGTAAAAGTATTAACCATCTACCATTTAGGAAACTGATATGTATGCATTTGAGCTCTAAGTACATCACTTTCATGAGAAATGCCACATCTTAATTAAAAGATGGCATCTTAGCCAATACATCTTTTTTTCTAGTCAATGCTTCCTGGTTGCTTATAGTCTAGCAATGATCAGCAGAGTGACGTCAAGTCAGTTAATTCACTGATGTGATGACGTGGTGACAAGCAGCCTGGTGTTTACTGGCCCTGGTGAGTCCATTTGTTTGTGTTGTTTTGCTTTGTTCAAGGTTAACTTTATAGGCTACATGGAGAGAGAAGACCGAACCTTAAAATCCCTCTTGATCTTGATGCTTTGGTCAGTATAAGCATTTCATTCATCTGGTACTTTATACATAACTACAGAGAAAAGTCTGTAATGAAGTTAGGATGTTGCTACTTGGACTGGCATAACCTAGCATAGAAACTAGTGAGTGGAGATTCTTAAGAGGACTAGGGTAGACTATAAATGTAGCAGTCCTTAATGAACCATAACTGAAATTCAAAGTCTTGAATTGCTGTCTCCCACATGGACTGTGACCTTGGTCTTGCAAGTGGAGATATGCAAACAGAATGTAACTATAAACATTTCACCACTTATATACTAAAGCTTTTTCTGGAATGCTATTGGTAACTATAACTTATGACTACAAAGATGAATGAAACTGTTCTCATTCAATGCACATAAATTTTAATGTTATCTCTGGTCATGAAAAAATGAATTTGAAAAGAAGCCCAAGATACCACAGGGAGGGGGAGGGAGAGAAAGAGATAGAGAGCGTGATCCTATACTTCCAGTTATACCCACTAAGTACAGATCATAAGTGATGCCATTTTACATTTCAGCATAAGCCACTATCTGACTGCACGTGCATAAAAAGCACCAAAGGAGTCCAGCAGAAGGATGAATCAACACAAAACATCATGAAAAATAATATAATATATTGCATGTTGAGCCGTTAAACTTTGAGATGGCTTGTTACTCCATAATAGGCAACTAAAATGAGTGTTGTTTTGGAATCTTCAATGTGCATTTGAGTCACATGGGTATCCTGATAAATTTCAGATTATGATTCAGGGTCTGGGGTCCTGGCAGGAGATGGTATGTTTTCTACAGGTTCCCAGTTGACGCCAGTGGTGCTGCTCTGCAGACCACACTTTAACTTGTAAGGTTGTAAAGGACCAAATAATTCATCATCCTTGATTTTTCTTCAGACCATTTTTGGCCTTCTCTTTGTGTTAAAAACTCAGAGAAATCCTCTTTTTTAATGTTGTTTGTTCTAATGAGAAAGGTAGTTGTGCTATTCTAGTAACATATATCGGGAAACACGTCACTGTGTGAGCATTTATGTAACCCACATTTCTGGTGCCTGGAGACACATGCTTTAGGGGAAATCACTCTTTCTCAGATGTAATAGTTCAGTCTCCAACAATTAATCATCCAAAAGGATCCTCAGAAAAGTTACTCCCTTTTATTAATTATGATAAACTGTTAGGCTTCTGGATTCTGTTACTTTATTGGCTTCATTGAATGTGGACTCTTTTTATGTTACTTTGCAGTAATTGAGAGGAAGAATTAAAGAAGTTACTACAGGAGCCCAAAATTATTCAAATTAATAAATGATCTAATATTACTGTTTCTAGTGTTTTCCTTTCATCCACATTTTATGAACACACCACTTATTTATACAGTAAAGTTTTGGAGCAGCAGAGATTTTAGGGTTCATCATAACACAATCAATAACTTAAAACTAAATGTTAAAAATTTTACAGAATTGGTTTTGTTGGCTTATTTTTGTTGGCACTTGTCTCTATTAAGCCCTTAATTAACCTCCTCTTCTACATTCACTTTTTTCTGTACTATGCATCCATCATCCTTAACACCTAATCTGGCTCTTACTTTTTTTAGCAGATTAATTCTTGCTTTCCATCATTTATTCAAATTAGGCTCATGATGTAAATGTTTTGATTATAAACTTATTAGGGTGTTCTGCTGAGTTTGCTATGGCCCAGCATTGGAGGAGTTCTTCATAGAATGATAGTAAAGCTATACCAGTCAATTTCTGCTTTGAGTAAGTTCACTGTTATTGAAACAATTGAAAATATGTAATTAAAAAAAACTAAGTGACTACTTGGAGGATTAGAGTAGGACAATCACCAAAAGAAAAAAAAAAACATAACTGCATCTAAATTTCTTCTTCTTTTTTGTTCCTAGAATCTCAGTATGTTCCTATTAAGGCAGCAGCTAGGAATGAGTGGCTGGAGGGGAAATAAAGCAACACCTTCCCACCATTACAATCTAACAAAGAACTTAAAACAAGGGGCTAGAAACAAAAGGGAGACATGTCTCACCAATCAACTCAGCGGTCCTGAGCCTGGTCAGATAAGATTGCCAGGCGTTCTGAATATCACAAGCAAGACATGCTAGCCCAAACTAGAATAATGTAGGAGGAGGGGAGCCCTTAAAAAAGAATTCTGTTTGCATTGTCTCCACTAGCTGGGAAAGAAAAACTTCAAAACTTTGTATGGATCCCAAGGTCTAGAGGAAGAGGAGGGGGAACCTGGAAACTGAAGTATATAACCCCTGAACCCCAGTGGTTGGCACATTCAGATTAGCTGAGTGCCCACTTACAGCCTCAAGTGTATAAAACAAACTCACTAACAAACGCATTACGAACTTTATTTCCTCTATATGTAGGGCATTCTGACTAGTCACAGAAGGTATTCAGACTAGCTGAGTGTCTGCCTCTAGTTTCGTGCTCATGTGTGTTTCATAAATATATTTGCTACCTCATTTATACAATATGTATTTGTCTCTTGCCCAAATTCTTCTCCTGCAAGCAAAGCATAAACGAGGAGGGGAAGCCCCTTGACTCACATCTTCCTGGTAACATTCCCAAACTGATTTTTCTGTATTCAGAGTCACTGTTTCTCTTATAATAAATGATCACCTAATCACTTTTTTAAAAAAATTTATGCTTCATTCTTTCAGAACATTATTCTGCAAAAAAATTAAAGGGAGGATTTGAAAAGTTATAGGAACCCAGAATAATTCTAATGAATATACTACCTAATATTTATTTTCTTTATACCTGATAGTCACATTCAAATTTTTAAACTGGTTTTGGTGGTGAATACCATTACCTGTGTCTGAGTAGTTGCCTGATACCTTGAGGACCATTTTTGGCAGTTCTCTTTCCAGGTTAAAGCTTTAAAAGTCTTCTCTTACTGATTGTAGTTGATATAATCACTACTCTTAACAATCAGCCTCAACTCTATACCTTCACTATAACTGTCAAAACTATGTAGCCGAGTTCCAGTGCAGATACAGTGTAAAAAGAAAGACTGTATTCAGAATATTTATCAATGTACAAACTTGGCTAAAAGGTACATTAATAGAATATATAAACAAAAAATACCTTAAAATTTAGATGTATGTAAATTTAAATTCTGTCCACAATCAAAATGATTGAAGGAATTACAATCTTACACAGTAACATGTAATAATCATGTAGAATGTTCATAAGAACAATTGTGAAATGATAAAGAGTATGAAAAGCAGGTTATTTATTGCAAATAAAATTGTTATGAAATGTCTTTGAGTCCAAAATTGTGGTTCTTAGGCCTCACATGACATATTTTCCCAACCAATTTTCAGTTCAGATTAATTATTCTGTCATTGAAGTCAAGGCAGATAAACAAATGCAACTTGTCATGAGAGAGAACTTCTTAAGGTACAGACGAAGGGAGCTCATGCATAGCCAGTACTGACATTTAAAAAAAGAAGAATTAGGAATTTAAAGTTGTATAGATATAGACCTTTAGCTTTTCCTCTTGCTAGCAACATGATCTTCCGTAAATTTTATATTTTGTTTAAGGTCCACCACTTAGCATTGGTAACTTGTACATAGTAACCATTTAAAAAAACTTCATCTGAGATACTGGCCTGTAGTTTTCTTTTTGGTATCATATTTGGCCAGTTTTGGTATCAGAGTTTTATATGCCAAGAATTACAATTTCTGGGCCATAAATTATGAATATGTTTAACACCAGTGCATATGACAAACCATTTCCCAATGTCTGTGCCAATTTAAGCTCCCAGCTGCATGTATGAGATGTCCAATTGCTCCAGATCTTTGTCAACACTTGGTTTTGTCAATGTTTTTCTAAATCAATGATTGAGGAACAATTTAATTAAAGTGTACACATTTAAGGGTATAATTCAAAAATTTTGACAAATATATACACTTAAGTAATCAGCATCCCAGCCAATATCAGTAACGTTTCTATTACCCATCAATCTCCCTCTTGAACTTTGCAATCAATCATTCTCACCCCAACCCAAGTAACCAATAAATTGATTTCTATAATCAGAGTATTATTGTCTTTTAACAAACTTTATATAAATGACTTATATTGTATACTCTCTTTTGTGAATGCTTATTTTCCTCAGCACATTGTTTTGAAGATTAATCCTTGCTGATATGTGTATGTATTCATTCCTTTTTATTCATAAGTAAGAAAGATCTCATTGTAAAGCTATATACAATTTAATATCTCTATTAACATATCAACATAAATTTTAGCCATTTTGAGTTTGAGCTATTATGAAAAAATATTCTATAAAGAGTTATATATACATACATATTTCAAATGACAGTTATTATGGTTTCATACATACTTAAAGAAAGAATAAAGGGTATATGATATGTGATTCTTATAAGAATATTTGGAAATAAGAAATAATATTTCCCCCTTTTCCTAAAGAAATGCAAATAGAACTTGTAAGTCACCAATAATGAAACATATAGTAATGGCAAAACTAATCCAAACTTTATACGTTGTGATGATTCATATGGCATCAACTCATTTTAAAAGTGTTGCCTTTAGTTTAGCGCATTTCCTTTCATTAATTATGTTTTTGTAAATCATGATACAGAATGCTTGGTATTTCTTTAGAAATTGAGAATCCTCTCAATGTGCTTTTGACATATAGTAAAGTGTCTAATGTTAATCATTGTCCTATCTTTATAGACTTTTCTCATGCAGCAATATTAATGCATGCTCAAACTACAATGGACAGGCGGGCAACGTGATTCAAAATACAACTCAAATCACTCACTTTTCCTGGATGTCTCTAGAGATTGCCACATAAATGAATTCAGCATAATAGTGTGTTATTTTTTATTTCATTTTTATTTTGTATAACAAATGGTGATGTTTGGCAATATCAAAGTGGTCTTATCTAGATTTACACATTTCTAATGAAACAGTTTCACTTTAAGTCTAAGAAGGCTACAAAACTGACATCACTAAAATAATTATTGGACTAATACTCTCTTAGATATTCAATAGGAATGAATTTTGCCTAGGTATGATTTATACAATGTAGAAGGCTAGATAATTCATCTTCATTTTATTAAAGACAATATTCTGGCTATAAGCAGAGTCTTCATTTGTTGTTAGTTTTATAATGTCTCCCAGGAATTCCCCGTCTTATATATTTGGACTAGGAGGGCAACTACTGCAACACTTTCTGAGAGCTGAAATTGTCACTGTACCAGGGCCTGCGTGCGGGCTCCAGTTCAGCCTGCTGTTTGGGGTCAGCTGGCTCACCTCCTCTATGCATGATTTCAGGAGCTTGACTAGGTCTGTGGACCTGGCTTCTCAGCCTCTCTCGGTCAACAATTCTAGACCCTCCACCTCTGTAATCACATTGCCTCATCCAGTTCATGTGTGTGGTCTTTCCTCTTCTTTCTCTTTGTCTCTCTGTCTGTCTCTCTTCTTAAAAAAGCAAAAACAAAAAAAACTTTTCACTCATAGGTGAGATATGAACTGAAAGAAATAAGTAAGCAAAAAACACAAAAACTCATAGACACAGACAACAGTATGGTGGTTAACAGAAGGAAGGGGGCATAGGAAAGGGTAAAGGGGTCAAACACAGTGGTGGGAGATGATTGGTTTTGGGTGGTAGACACACAATGCAATATACAGAAATGCATCATAGAATTGTATACTTGAAACTCGTGTAATCTTGTTAACCAACATCATCCCAATAAAGGTAATAAAAAAGAAAAACTACTTTGTGGTAAAAACATGTACCATCTTAACCATTTTTCAATTTTAAGTATAGTTATATTCTTGCATATTCAATTTCATTTGCTTTTTTTTTACCACAGCCCCAAATTGGCCTTTTAAAATTTATTTTATTGTGTACATATTATTTTCACCATATTCTTAAAATAATCCAAATTGTCTCATATACTTACATTCCCTTTAATATTAAATCAAAAATAAATTATGTGCTCAGAAATTTATGTTTAAACATTTGCAAAATTCACACCATTGCTTGTAAATAATGTTTATTAATATTACATTGACCTGGAGAAGGAGGCTTATTTTATATATAAGTTAAATCTGGACACTATACTTTATTAATAGCACTTTATCTGATTTTGTAATGCTTGAAAAAGCAGAAGTATAATTTGCATAATGTGAATTGTGGTCTTCACATCTGAGATACTACATTTAAAATAATTGAATATAATTTGAATAGTTTCCCTTTGTATATAGATACACACAGATATATAATGTATATCTATGCAGATATATCTACATATCAAACACCTGTTTTCAAAACAGCTGCCTGCCTCTGCCTATCATTCATCAGCCTACTCTAGCACTACTTTGTAGATGTGAAAGGGCCCATGTCATGTCCTGGTCTGACAAAGACATTAACTATCTTGCACTAGAAATGAACTAATCTGCTGTCACCTGCATGACAGGTCAGACAGATGCAAGTATTTCCTTTGAATTATGATCTTACCAAGAGTAGACTTGATAATTGAAAAGCTGGTCACTGTAACATTCAATTCTAGAAGACTGTTTACCATTGTTTGTGACAGCATAATTTGTAAATAAGGCATTTGTTATTGCAGACAGCCTCGGGGTACACATTCATTTCCTTGACAATAGTATGCAGGTTCAAATGCTTAATTCATTAGCATTGTTTGCAGAATGTTGTGTTATGTTTGAAGGTAGGATAAATGTAAACACATCATAAAGATAGAATGATGTAATTACTTCCTAACTTAGAAAGTGATCTCAGATAGAGAAATTCTGAAGATTTGTAGTCTGCCTTCTATAACCAAATAATTTAAATAGCTTGTATGACCTAAAAAGGAAGGTATGTTGATCATTACTTACTTGGATTAAAGTATATGTATGAATTTGTAGTTTAATGAGTAACTGTTTAGGCTTTCTTTCAGTGAATTACTATCCTAACATGAAAAGCAAATCTAAGTGTTGTAGTAAGTTCAGTTTTTTCTCTAGAGTTAGTGCAGTTTCCACATTGCTTGAGATTACAAAAACTCCTGAATGCCTTGTGTAGTTTAAAGACTCATTAATATATTTAATTTTCAATTTAGTTTTCAAACATTCAATATTTATTTTTTAACTGATTTAGAAAACCAAAATTTAAAGGAACACTTTAAATTGCTCATAAATATTGCAATATAATATATGGTTATAATTATGTCTATCTTTGAGCAGAATTACGGTTTTTTTCTGCCTTCCGACTAGAACTTTGGCTCTTCCTGGGTCTGGAGCCTCAAGGCCTTTGGCTGCAGCTGCAGCGTCATGCTGGCCCATGCTGACTCACACTGGAGCTGCACCATCGCTCTGCTGGGTGGAGAGCTAGCCGAGCACAGACCCTGAGTGGCCATGATCACGTCAGCAAATTCCTTATAACAGATCTCTTCCTATTGTAAGAGAGTCTGGTTTGTTTGCCTAGAAAACACTGACTAATAAAGAGATATCCACATAGAAGCTTTAGTGTTTAATATCTGATAGTCTCTAGCTATTATTTTAGCTTTGTTAAGAGCTTAAGGTATATTTTTATTTTCAATTCAACCAGTTATATCTTATGTACATTTTAAAATTCATTTAGTAATATGTATGGTATTTCTCATAAACTTATTTTTAGTTACCTGTTGATGAATTATTCTAAAAGTATACATTTATTTTTGTAATTACATTTTATTTTTTATGCTTTCACAGTTTTCTCAGTTTTTCCCCCTTTGTCCTCTTCCATCCAGCCTCCCCCACCGCCCTCAGGCAATCACCACACAGTTGTCAGCGTCAATGGGTCAGGCATATATGTTCTTTGGCTGATCCCCTTACCTTCTTTAATCAATATTCATACATTTCTAAGTCAGTTACTTATCTGAAGCCTACACTCCCTAGAAATAAGTGATGTATTAAATGTTTATATTGAATATCTCATATTTAATTTGTAATAGTCTACTTCTTTTCCCTTTTGATGGTTATAGTATGGGTTATGTAAAACAAGATTTTAATGATTCTTTTAGATATTTCAATTCTATTATTCCCTATTTTGGAGGCATATTTGAATACTTCAAACTTATTATCCATAATTAATCAATGTCAAGCTTACATTTGATTAATATTCTTTTCTAAAGAAATATTCTTGCTATTTACCATTATCTTCTTCTGACTTTTGTAACTCCTCAATAGTAAAAAAATAACATCACCATCATGACAAGAAACAATAACAATGACAAACTTTTAGTTCAGCCTACATACATAAATGTCCCAACAGTTGTGTGTGTTTGTGTATGTGTGTGTTTATGTAGCTATATATATAAGTATTGTATGAATACATAAGCGTATACATGTGTGCATGTGTGCATATATATTTTCGATATACAAATACATGGATATATATGTTTTACATTAATAAGTACATCATCTATTTATATTTGGCCATCTTGTTTGCCCCCTAAGAGGAAACTGATAATATGTAGAGATATCTTTCATTATCAGACTGAGAGGGCACGTCTAGCACCTAGTGAGTAGAGGCTAGGAATGTCGTAAACATTCCACAGTGCACAGGCAGTCCGCCCACCTCAAGGAAGCATGAGGAAGTTGTAGGAGAGATGAGACTAGAACAAGGAATGACCATAGTGCCAAGTTGGAAAACTGCTCTGGGATGATTTGAGCAGCCCAAATCCTGGGGAGACAGTATTGTAAACAGGGTCCCATATACATAAAAAAAGATAGTGAAAGGCCGGTGATAGACAAAAACTGCTGTTCATGCTTTTATTTGAAATCACTAGTTTCCTCAGTTAAACACAGTCTCTTGAATCTATTTTCTTTCCCCCATCCATATTATATATTGTATTTTATGAGACTCTCACCTTTTGTCTTTGTTACAATTCTTTGTAGTATTAAAATACAGTTTTCTCCATGCTCTCAGGCATGCACACATTACTGTGTGGCAGTCACCCCATTCTCCTGTGAAAATCTAAAGATTTCAGATTCATGCTCAGGATTTGATGACATATTGAATTATTTGTTGTCATTCTCTAAGCCTTCCATATATCGGAATTAAATACGCACTCCTTTTTCTTGTGAATTACAGGTCTTCCCACTTCAGGTAGATTATGTAGTTCTGTTCCATTGATAAAGACATTGTCAAAGAGGTTTGTTTGGTCAACAGACTGTGGCAAGCAGTGACAGTGTGATGGTTCCTCAACCAAGCTCTAAAGAGGCATCATGGGTTTTCGCTTGCCTAGTCGTGCTCATGCCGTTGCGTCATGGAAGAACATAATGCTGTAATTAATTGCTGGCCCAAAGAGAGTGAAAGACATGTGGGCAGACCTGACCACAGAGCCCAGAACCAGTGGTCTAGAACCTGAAAGCTAGCCTAGCCCAGAATCCGCGACTCATGACTGAAGTTGAAATACTTACATATCCTCAGATACTAAACATTTAAATGGTTCATTCCACAATAAACACGCTTGAATAATAGACAGTTATTAGAAGTGGGGTATTACTTTCTTATGAAAACTTAAAACATATAGTATTAGCTTTGGAAACAGTGGCATGTGTCTAAGAAATTTCATAGAGGAGAGTGTAAAATGATTGTTTGTGTTAATTAGCAGCAAACCGGTTAGAAAATGTCACTTCCAGAAACTTGGAAGGCAAAAAAAAGAAAGAAAAGAAAAGAAAAGCCCCTGAAAATTATTTCAACAAACCAACTACATCCTTGTAGGAACCAGAAATACTTCAGAATTCTCTTGTTACACTCCCACTGCCCCCCATAAATTCTTGTTCTGCATTCCTGAGGGAAACAGCACGTGGGCCTGGGCTGTGAGTGTGTGTGACTAGTCAACTGCTGCCCCTCTCATTTGTCTGCTGTTCAGTGTCATGTGTCGGGACATCTTGTACTTCCTGGGGTGAGGAATCCCTGTCTCAGCAATGGGATGAACAGGAAGCAATCAGAACAGTGACGTGTATGGCAGAAGCTGTGAAAGATGATTAGGTGGATATTTGTACCAATCATTTGAAACTCCCTACTGCTCCTGGAATCATTCTTTCTGTGAGTTAAAGCTGAGGATCTCCTTTAGGATACATGTTTTCCTCAGTCCTGCAGCTCCTACTCCTGCTAAGTTAGCTACTATCTCTTCTCTCTCACTGCCAAAAAGAAAAGCATGCTGAGTTTTATCTTCCAGAATTCAGTAAGCATTCTTGTCTTTCTGATCTTACTCCCAATTTCCCCAAGTTCTTGGCTAAATGCTGCAGAAAATTTATTTAATCTCCATATTATAGGATGTGAATCTTTTTCTTCTCCTGACAAGTCTTGTGCACTACTCTTAGAGATATTTGCTTCCACATTTCCTCAGGGCTCTGAAATCAAACCTCAATTCCTGAAGTTAGCCCTATAACAAATCAAGCATATACTGACTTCATAGAAATTCCAACCAGGGCTGCTCATTTTGAGTGTGCGTTTTTTTCTGATGGTATCTTTTCTATGAGCACTGCTCCTGACCTCCCTCCTCTTGAACTGAGTATGTGTATTGAACATCTCTGTTGTTCCTGCAGAAACCTGCTCAAACAGTGTGCATTTAATGTCTCATGCAGTTCCTTCTTTCTGCAGATTCCCATTCCCAGGTCATTGTGAGGACACTGAGGGTCAGCTGGACTGAAATCCAACCCTAGATTCCTAAATTTCATGCAAATTTCAAACAAGACATAAAGATTAGAGCCAGCGCCTTGTCTCAGTGTGTGCTTCCACCCTGTAGCAATACTGACCCATTAGTAGGGCGTGGATTTGCAAGTGCATATTTTATTAAGAACTTTAACCTAGGTCAGCTAGAGAAAGAACAAATTAAAGCCCTCTAGAGATCCTCAAATTTGCTTGACTTGAATTAATCTATTTATGCAAATTCAAGAATTCCCCCTTTATTACTGGCATATTGGACTGAATTAAATTGGTCTTCTCTTCGTTCATAGTTCTTCAGGTTTGCCTTTGTCTATATTTGTCAAAATTATATTTCCACTTTCTATATGTCTGTGTTATAGAAAGCTAGTTATGCCGTAATATCCATTCCCTTCTTATTTCATTGTAAAAGAATTCTTAATTTTTAAGTAGCCACATGGCCATCTGGAATAATGCTAACCTCAATCCCTCACATACTGATTCTTCCACGGTGAAGTTATTTGGTTGACTTGGTGGCCGGATGTGTATTGCAACACACAATAAAATGGTTTGTGATTGTTCCCCAGCAGGTAAAGGATAATGAGAACAAACAGACACATATGACAATTAGGTAAATCTCAGGATGGCTTAGTTTATTTAACTAGAAAATGGTAACAGAGCAGTTTAAAAAATTTTTAAAGACTTTATTTATTTATGTTTAGAGAGAGGGGAAAGGAAGGAGAAAGAGAGGGAGAAAAACATCAATGTGTGGTTGCCTCTTGCATATTTCCTACTGGGGACCAGGCCCACAGTCCAGGCATGTGCCTTGACTGGGAATCAAATTGGCGACCCTTTGCTTCACAGGTCCATGCTCAATCCACTGAGCAGTACCAGCCAGGGCAGAGAAGTTTTAATTTATACACTTATAGTGACTATGAAATATCAAATTCCTAGCACTAATCCTGGTACATAGTATACACTAAGTAATAGACACCTTATTTTCCATCTTTAGCAAATAATTTGTGTATCCTTCATACATAATTATACCAATGGTGAGATTTTGAAACTGCAATGTACACAGTTTTGTCACCTTGATTTATGCATATGAATAAGATGTAGAGGTTTTAGAATTCAGACAAATTTGTCATTAAAGAGTAGAGAATACTAAAATATTTGTTCTGGACACAACATGTAAACTTAAGTCTTGATAATATATATGACATCATATTAGCATGCCAGGTTGAATGGTAATTCAAGAAATTAGAAGTGCAAAGTTTATGATTATAGATAAGAAGATGAAACAAGGAAGCCATATTCTTTTGTTGAAACATATCATACATAAATAAACACACAAAAGTTTGGAAACTTGTTATAGGTTCCAGCTTGAAGAAGAGCAACTTGGATGTCTCTGACTGATAATATTTCCAAAGTATTCTAAATATTTTGTATTCTAAAGTTATATCACTCACATTTATGGATGCTAAATGCTACAATTGTAATGCCAAATTTCAAGTTTAAATACTTGGGGGGGAAAGCATGTACTAGAAAGTTGACTTAATTTTGCCATAATAGTAAAGAAAGTTAAAAGAGATATGTGTGGTGGTCAAAAATGGCCACAAAATCTTTGACATGATTCCCATTGAGAAGTTATTCTACTTCCTCTGTCTTTGATCCTGTGACAGCTTTGACAAATAGGATAAACAGAATCAATAGCTCTCTTCTGCCCTGGGCTCTGGCAGCTGAGCCCTCATTTATAAAATTCAGCTGTTCTCCTGCAGGGGCCATGTAGAGAAAACTAAGACTACATGAGCATTAAGAGTGATGAAAAGGACCCAAATTTTCAGCTATCTTCACCAAAATGCCAGGCATGTGAGTATCCCTGCCCAAATGCCAGGCACCTTTGGCTTTTCAGCACAGTTCAGTCTCTGGGTGATCCCACCATCATATTGAACTAAAGAATCATCTGGCCAAGCTTTCATGAAACCACAAGATATAATAAAATGGTCATAAGTTAAGCTAGTAAGCTTTAAGTTACTTGTTTGAAAGCTACATGTAACAAACAAAGCATGAAGAAGCCAGGATTACATAAAATTTGGAAAACAAAATGCCACAATGAATGATGCATATATATTTTTGAGAGCAAGTGTATACTTATGGAATTTTAAAAAATCAGAACCATAATTTAAATGTTTTCTACCTGAAACCCCAAAATTAACCCTACTATGGTAAAATACATCATCTGATGTTATAGAATGTATATATAGCATTGTATTTTTACAGTGACTGTATCATTGTGGAGTGAAGAATGGATCATTCACTTTAACAATTAATGATGTACCTCTCTGGTCTTGAGTGGGATAAGAAAAAAGAATAAGGTGTGGATCCTATAGAAGCTTATAATCTCATTTTCCTACTTCAGTGTTTTTCGTATGTTTACTTTTTTGTTTATGTGGGTGACTCAAACTTATCTGCACCTGTGAGTTAGGTGACTGTCCTTAGGTGCCACAGTAAGGAAAAGCGCTAAATCCATCTCACAGCTTCTGACTCAGAGGCCACTGCTGTGGATAATCTTGTTGCCTTAGTGAGAATTTCCTCAGAAACTGCTGCATTACTAAGCACAAAATTGGTTGTGTAGGTGTCACGGGCCTTTATAAGGTGACAGGAGAGAAATGGGAGAATTGAAGGCCACTTCCAGTATACATGAGAATAAAAAAAACTTGTTCATTCTCAGAACTACCAGTAATGGCAAAGGCTCAGGAAGAGTCTGCATTACACTATCAGCTCATGAGAAAGAGGACTGGGCATGGTGATTGACAACCAAAAATCAAAATCTTGATTTTCACTGGTGGCAGTGGAAATTTTCTGTCTTGAGATATGCTAGTGTTACCCAAGATAGTCAACTTCTTAGAAGTGGTATCCTTGCCTCCTATCCCCTCATAATTAAGAACAGCTGTTGCTAGGCTCTTTAGTCATTGTTATGATCACAAAACTCAGAATCTAAGATGATCATAGAGAATAAAATCTAAGAAAGAAAAAACCTACACATTGGCATCATTACTTGAACATCCAAATTATTTCAAAAATATTAATTATTACAGAAGTTCTTACATTTATTTTACTGCATAATTGATCTGTTTTCAGTAATGATCACAATAAAGGAATGATCTTAAGTAACAAATGTAATAATCAGAGATACTGTTCTACAGTTTTGAACTCACATATAATCAGATCATGTGAGAATATAAAGTAATTGTCCTGTTGATATCTGCTATTTCAAACATGTTAAAGCTGTTATTGCTTTACCCCTCAAAAGACTGCATTAAATAAGTAAAATATGCTTTGGAGCACCCTCACAGTAAGTGACACATGTCAGCGTCTTTCAGGTCTGTCACTTCATAAATTGAAGAAAGAATAAAATAGTCACATTTGACCAAGACACAAGCATCGCTCAATAGTCTGATCCACTGTAACTTCTGATGTAAAATTACTACACTCGTATGCATTATTAATATAGTGAGCAAGAAGTAATCATGAAAATTTAAAGAGAAAAACAAAAGGTTTTTTCAGGTGAAGTACTTGACAAGAATGATAATTCAAGCCAAGTGGAAGAGAGTGAAATTAGTCAAGGGCAACTTGGGCAAAAAACAAAATGAAGTTAAGTTCATGAAGCAGAAGTTGAAAGTTTACTGTGATAAGAAGTCGATACTGCCTGCAGGTCATATTGATAAAAAATAAAATCTCTTTCTAGGATTTTGTATACGGTGATGTATGATGTTATCATACAATGAGGATGTCGGGAAATCGGGTAAAATTAGTTCCACTGGAACATAACCCTTCCTAATATTCAAAGAATCACTGTCTCTAACTCAGTGCCTCTAACAATGTACTTAGTAACCATGAGAGAAATGACTTGGCATAATCAACAGATTAGGAAATTGACAGACCAGATGCTAAACCTAACTTCCATGAATGTATTTTAGTAACCATGAAAAAATGACTTGGTACAATCAATAGATTAGGAAATTGATAGACCAGATGCTAAACCTAGCTTTATCTTCTAAATTAAAGAGAGGTTAATTGGATCATTTATGTCAATTGTTTTTCTTTGATAAATAGCTACGCTGTTTTGAATGCTATACTATACCACATATTTTTGTGTGTTGACACATGTTGTTCAATCCTATTTCTTTCTATTTATTAATTTGTTGTTTTAACTTAATCAGTTTCTTCCCTAGCATTGTAAATTTTCTATGCACCACTAGATTGAGCCCCGATCCAGTATGTTCAGGATGATTCCAACTAACTGTCCTCTCTGATGGTGTTAAGCAGCACTGCCCTTTGGGGGAGTGACAAACACATGGCCATTAAGAGTCTTATGTTGTCTGCTGGTCCTCTGCACATATCTCTCATCTACTTCTCTGCTGCTTCTGTCATTTTCCCAAATAATGCAGGCAGATTTTTCTTCTACTGTGCTGGACACTGTTACAGATTGACTTAGTAGTCCAAAGCATCATGCTCACCCTTTATCGTTATGCCCAAAGCAAGGCATACTAACTTCATTCAACATTAACTAATATTGCAAAAGAGTCCTCAGAGCCAAACAATTTCTTAACCTTGGGATATAATTAAAAGAAAGCATTGACACTCACTATTTATTAAAAACACAGAAGACTCCAAAATTAAAATACAGTGCCAAGAGTGCTAAAAAAAGAGGTGTGCAAGGAGAGAAACACCTGATCCTCCCTTCAAATTACTAGATGTAATCATTTACAGATTGTTCTGGTTTTCCTATGGAACTAAAGAAATTACACGCCCCATTTTTTAAATAAACATAGCCATCCACACCCTGCACCTGCTATTTCAGGACTTCTCTCCAGTTTTCCAAAACCAGATTTCTGGTACAATTTCTGCATATTTCCCTACATATACCTTTTTGTACCTCCAACAATGGGCTACCGCTCTCCACGGCATTTCAGTGAAACACCCACCCCTTATGCTAAAGTTTCTAAATGAAGTTCATTCCATTGCATCTGGCACAATGGTAACTTTTCTTGGAATCTTTTTCTAATACCACAAGTTGCTGCCAAAATTATTCTGCTAAATTTAGCTATGCTTCTCTCATGACATTTGTAATATGCCTATTTAATTATGGTTTTCTGTTTATATTTGAATCTAACGTGGCATATAACTTAAATATCATAATAATAATAATAATAATAATAATAATAATAGCAGCATCAACCTTAAAAACAATACCAGTTAATCTTTTCTTTATTTAAAATATATTGACATATAACAATGTATAAATTTAAGGTATATAGCATGTTAATTTGATACATTTATATTATATTATTGTTATTACAGCAATAATTAGCTCCTCTATCACTTTACATAACTATTCTTTCTTTTTACTAGTAAGAGTCATTAAATTTAAGTCCCTTAGCAAGTTCAATGATTATAATACATTGCCTGTATGCATGGTACTGTGCATTTGATTTCTCAGGGTTTGGTGGAAATGTAAATTGGTTCAACCACAACAGAAAAAATATGAAGGTTCCTCAAAAACTTAAAAATAGAGCTACAATAGAACCAGAAATCCAATTTCTGAGTATATAACCAAAGGAAGTGAAATCAGGATATTGAAGAAATATCTGCACTCTCATGTTTGCTGCAGCATTGTTTACATTGTTTATAATAACCAAGACAGAAACACACTAAGGCCTCATCAATAGGTGAATGGGTAAAAAGATGTGAGGATATTATTGAGCCATTGGAAACGTGAACATCTTCCCATATGTGACAACATGGATGGACCTTGTGCATATTATGCAAAGTGAAATATGTCAGTCAGAAATACAAGTATGATATCACTTATTCATAGAAACTAAAAAAAGCCAAACTCATAAAAACAGCAATAAATTGGTGGTTACCAGAGAACAGGGAGTGAGGGGATAGGATAGATATTGTATAAGTGAATGAACCAGCTAATTTTATTGCATGTGTTATCATGTGTACCTTGGAAAGTCTACAAAGTTTACTTATAATGTTCCACCATTAGTGTTTATTAAATCATCCTGATAACCATTCACAATCAACAAACAAAGAAACTGAGGTATGGAGAAGTTAAATAGCTTATAGAAGTGACATCTCATTGTTTGCCATTTTCTGTTAGAACAATTCACAGGTTCTGCCCCCACTTAAGGGAGAGGATTGCATAGGGTTGCCAATACCAAGATGAAGGGATATGGACCATGGTAGAGTCTCCATGTCACAGTCCATCTGTGGCTCCCAGTGATTTATGTCCTACTTCCCACAGGGAAAATGCTCTTACTCTCTCCCAAGGTCCCCAAGTGTCCCATCCCATTAAACTATCTGTTCTAAGTTCAGATACTCCTCATCTAATCAGGTCCAGATGAGGATGAGGCTCCTAGGTGGTGTTCTTCTCAGTCTGCCAATCTATAATCTATAATTAAAGAGACAACTCTGTTCCACACCCATCCACATATATGGTAGAATAATCAGGATAACAGGTGTTCTGACATTTCTGTTTAAAATAGTTACAGTAAAGGTACACAGAATTCATGGGTGCATCCACTGGCGATCTTAAAATAGAGTCAGGAAAATGTTATGTTTCTTTACTAACTTTCAAAGCCCAGGAATAATTCTCAATGGCCCTCCCTCAAATTGCTGTGTGCTTTATTCCAGCTCCCAGTCATAATCCCTCTTCTACAAAAGTAACACGCATCGCTGGCTAGAAGTTTTATCAGCCTACTTCCTACCTGCAGGGTTTCAGAAGCCTGGAAGCCTCTTTTCAGTGTCCATTCTCCCTATTCCTTTTTGTCTAAGCTGGCACTGTTTTTGCAAAAATAATTTTCTAAAAACGGAGTGGATATTCTGTGGATTTCATAAGAGTTTACTTCATTAGACAAAAGCTATGTCCACAGATTCCCTCAAGACTCCTCTCTCTCCGACTAGATGCTGAGAGGAGTAGAGGTAAAGTGACTATGCTTCCTAGAATCTCATTGCTAGTCTGAGAGAATCTGAGACAAAACCTGCCTCTTTAAAGAACCAGTTTTGTATTCCATTGTGTAAATGTACCATAGTTTTTTGATCCATTCATTTACTGATGGGCACCTAGGTTGCTTCCAGCACTTAGCTATTGTAAATTGTGCTGCTATGAACATTGGGGTGCATAGGTTCTTTTGGATTGGTGTTTCAGGGTTCTTAGAATATAGTCTCAGCACTGGGATTGCTGGATCACAACGCAGCCAAAAGAAAGAAGGAGCTCATACCCTTTGCAACAGCATGGATGGAGCTGGAAAGCATTATGCTACGCAAAACAAGCCAGGCATTGAAAGACAAATACCACATGATCTTGCCTTTAACAGGAACCTAAACAACAAAACAAAGAAACAAGTAAAATATAACAAAAGACACTGATATAGAGGACGGGTTGTCAGTGACCAGAGGGGAGAGGGGAGGGAATTTCAGGGGAGAAGGGAAGGGTTTACAGGAACTAATATAGAGGACACATGGACAAAACTAGGGGGGTTTGAAATGGGAGCGAGGAGGGGAGGGATGGGTGGGTGGGCTGAAATGGGAATAAAGGATAGAAACTGTACTGAATAAACTAAAATAAAAAAAGAAAAAAAGAACCAGTTTTGTGACAAAATTCTTAATTGATCTTTTGAGGTTTTAGAAAAAGGTCACACGGTCACACCCTCAGTGTTTTTCCATACCAAGTTTTATCTAAAGATCACCCTTTCCTGGCAGTTCTTAGAAACAATTTCTTAATTTTAGCATCTTTTCATCTGGAAAAGCTCAGAATTTTCAAAAATATACAAATCTTTGTAATAGTTCTTTCCTCAAATTATCTTTCTTCTCTCACATTTTACTATAAACAAAAAGAATAAATCAGATGGCATCTTCAATATTTTGCCTGGAGACTTTCCTAGCAAAATAACCAAGTTCATACATAAGATGTGTTCTGTTTTCCACATAATGGCTAAAGAATTTCACTAAGCTCTCCTGATACAGGCAAAGAACCCCCTCACTCCATTTTTTTAATCCTCACCTAAGGACATGCTTATTAATCTTTAAAGACAGAGCACAGGATAGAGAGAGAGAGAAACAATTAATGTGAGAAAGAAACATCAATGGCTGCCTTTTGTATGTTCCCCAACAGGCGACTGAACCAGCAACCCAGACACATGCCCCAACCAGGAATCAAACCCATGACTGTCTGGTTTGCAAGATAACGCAGCCAAGGTCCTCTGACTCCATTTTCTAATAAAATATTCCTCACTTCCTTTATAGCCACCACTGGCAATGTCCTCAAAGTTCTGACTTGTAATTGTCTGCTTTTCAAAAAATTTCCCAACTTGCATCCAGTGCCCCACTCCAAAGCCACTCCCTTAGTTTTATGTATTTATTAGAGCAGCACCTCACTTCCAGGTACCAGAATCTGTATCTTTTGCTGCATAACAAATTGCCACAAACTTGACTGCATAAAATAACACATTTTCTGAAAATGTGTGAGGGTCAGGAACCTGAGGATAGCTGAGCTAAATTTTTTATTTCAGGATCTCTCACAAAACTCCAGGCAAGAGGTTGGCCAGGGCTGGGAACTCATCTGAGGCTTGCCTGTGGGAAGGATTTCCCATCGAACTCTTGTGGTTGTAACATGCAGAGAACGAAATTGGACCCCTATCTCATACCACTTACAAAATGAACTCAAAATGTGTCAAACACTTAAGCATAAGACCTGATACTGTAAATCTGCTGAAAGAAAATAAATGGAAAAGCTTTCTGACTTTGGTCTAGCAGCAATGTCCTGAAGATGACACCAAAAAACCAGAAAACCGAATCAGAAGGTCTACCTCAAACTAACAAGCTTATGTACAGTGTAAGAAACAAGAAGCATCAACAAAATGGAAAGGCAACTTCCCGAATGGTAGAACATATTTACAAACCTATATTCAATAAGGGATTAATATCCTAAATATATGAAGAATTCATATAACTCAATATCAAAAACACAATCCAATTAAAAATGGGCAAAGGTAGTGAATAGACATTTTTCCAAATGCTGAAATAAAGCATCCATAAAGATTTCAAAAAATGGTGAACAGGTATAAGAAAACATGCTCAGTATCACTAACTACTAGGGAAATGGAAATCAAAACCACAACTAGATGTCACACTTGTTAAAATGACTGTATCAAACAGATAAGAGACAATAAATATTGGCAAGGATGTAAAGGAAAGAAAATCTATGTGCACTGTTGCTGACAATGTAAATTTTTAAGCCATAATGAAAATATAATGAAATTTTCTTTAAAAAATTAAAAATAGAACTGCGTTTCCCTTTACTTCTCTAAAAGCAGAAAGTGATCAAAATCTTTCTTCTATTCAGTGTGTGGTGTTTTGACCCTGGGTCTTAATTAGTAACATACTAGGTTATCTGAATTACCTAAGAGTTAGTATTATGAATAGCTTTAAAAATTAAAAAAAAAACAAGATAAAGTGATAAAATTATGAAGTGATTTCCTTTGCATAATTCACTGATCTTAAAGAAAAAAGGAAAGGGGGAGGGGAGTAGAAAGAAAGAAAAAGAGAGGGAGGGAAGAAGAGAAAGAGAGAGAAGCAGACAAATATTCAAATCTAATATTTCATCATGGGGCTCCCCAGGACTTAGAAGTAAAACTGAATTTTTCTAATGATGAAATAAAATGCAATTATTTAAAATTAAACTACTCTTGGGCCAACATAAATTTAACTGTTTTAAATAGGCAACTGAGATAAATGAATCAACCATTACCCCATATATTCCTGAACATTCTCATGTTTTTTACATTCATATTTTTGTCACTTTTCCTTTTTACTTCTGGACCAGCTTCACAGTTCATTTGCTTTCAATACAGCATAATTGGTTTTCTCCTTGACATGTTCTTAACACCTGGTTTTTATGTTAGAGTTTGAACAATGGGGCACATAGCTGTCTGCCCAATAAACCAAATTTATGGAAGAAATTTGGTTTATACCCAATAAACCAAATTTTCAAGATCTCATAGATGAGGAAGACCATTTATTTGTCATTTCCATGGAATTCATTTCGCATATTGAGGAAATCTCTTTTGGATAAAATAAAACCTTTTCCACCCACCTCCTCTGGATCATGCTCCATCAGTTACCCTTGGTTTTTCCTTCGGATGTATTGGAAACTCCCTTCTGAAGATTCTTTTGGCCTCTTTGAGTCAGTGTACATGATTTTTAAAAAAAATTCTCTTCAACTATTACCCATATTAGACAACAAAGAGCTCTATGTCTTTGTGCTTATTCAATAAACTCTTATAATGAAAGAAAGTAATGAATTAATACCATACACTCCTGGTCATTATTAACTCCTCATAATAGTTGATATTCATGACCACAACTTTGACCTTGAAATATCATCTTAAGTCTGACTGTTTTTCTAGCCTGTGTATCATAGCTCGTTCATGTCAAATTGAAAGCTAATTATAAATCTATCTCTGTTTCTTATCTCTTATATATCGAATTCTCTTCACTTTCTCTATTTACTCTATATGTCACCTTCTTGTTAATTGATACATGAGTAGCTCTCAAACCTGTGGATACATCTACTTCCTAAGCTTTAGTAAGGAATTTTTATCTACCCACAGCAAGTTTCACATAAGGTCACATTATCTCTAAAATATTATAAGAAAAAAGAACATATTCTCAAATTCATTCTTTTGAGTTTCCTACCATAGTAAATAACACATAGGTTGCCACTTGTTCACTGATGATCACACATATCAGATAAACACACTGCCTACGTAATATTACCCACACCTACACACTTTCAAAATACTTTCAGCACTCACCTTGGCTGATTCATCTGCCTACTACTAAGACATTCTAGCAGGTATTTATTGTCAAGTGAGCAGGGATTGCCAAGGTCCTGGGACATGAAGATGACTAAGGTAGTGATAAGATATGGTTTAAATTTTCATCAAGCTTGAAATTTAATTCATATAGGCATGGATCAACATTAGCAAAAGATATCTGGAATGGATTGTAGGCTTATGCTATTTTACCTCTAAGCTAAGAGTCTGGATTAATACCAGTAGGTTAGGGAAGAGATTAAAAATCCACATATAAGAACACTATAATTCCATTGTAATCACTCACAACTGGGTTCAATACTTAGAACCACATATATAAATAATTTAAAGCTACCACATTCAAAGATAATTAATGGCAACCGATAGGTGCTGAGATTGCAAATATGAAAAATACTATAATGTACACATTTTAATTAGATTGTATAATGAATAAACACAAAGATAATTTTATAGTATAAATACTTTGAATGATATGGGGTGATATTCATTTCAAAAAAAGAAAAAACAGTGTATGTATTTCTGAGAAAAGAGGAGAGTACAATAAACTGTCACATCTCAGCCATTTCTGCATATGTATAGATATATATGTGAAGTTCCTGCTATGTATAAATATCATGTGAATTTTGTGAATACATAAATGAATAAAACATACCCTCTTCCTCAAGGAATCCACTACAGACAAATGCCTGCAATGCATTTGACTCATGAACACAAGATTCTACAAGCTTCTCACAAAGAGAATGACTATGGACAACAGAATTTCAATTTATAGAAAAAATGTTTTAGTTTGAAAATAAGCACATCTCTCTTAGCAATAACAGTACTCCTGGAGAATTCCTTGAGGATATCTATTAATTAAGGAATTCTGCAGAAATCAGTCTTATTAGCACCTGTGTGCTAGCTGATTGAGGAACATCAGCTATTAGGCATTTGCCCAAGCGTGCTCCCTCTGGGAGGAAGAGAGCTGCCTCCATGCCTGTGCCTTTGATCCACATCGGACTCCAACATAGTCCTTCTTTGTTGCAGAGCATGAAAGAGTGCTAGAGAAGTCCTTTGTTGGGGGCATTCCCTCTTCTCAAAAACATACATCCCAAATAAAATTTCAAATATACTTTCAAAATGTCTTAATCTCATTATGTTACACATAGTAGGTATACCAGGTTGCATAATGTTCCCCTCCAAACAAATTCAAGTCTGTCCAGAACCTCAGAATGTGACCTCATTTGGTAAAGTGTCCTTCAGCTGTGAATAGTTAAGATGAGGTCACACTGGATTAGGGTGGGTCCTAAATGCAGTGACAGGCATCCTTATAAGAGGAAAAGATACAGAGTTGCAGAGGCATAGAAAGAAAAAAAGCCACTGTAACAATGAAGGTAGCAATGGTAGTGATGCAGCTTCAAGCCAAGGGAGGCCAACAATTGTCAGCAATGATGCATGGAGGGAGGAAAGGTTATCATGCCAATATCTTGACTTTGAACTTCTATCTTCCAGAACTGTAACAGAATGAATGTCTATTGTTTTAAGCAACCCAGTGCATGCTACTTTATGGCTCTCTAGGAAACTAGTACCATAGAAGTAGTAATTTTGGCTAAAAATGAAATTAAAAGTTGTGGATATTTTAACTAATAATCTGAAATAGAACTCTTTCACCACAAAAAACTACTAAAATGGAATCCAGAAAGTAGTCACTTTTATTATATTGCTGCTTGATACAGGAACCTAAAGACTGATGGTATGCATTATAAATATATTTCAAACATTTTTTAAAAATCCTCCACTCTATCATCAATTTACTTAAGGGTTAAAAGTCTTAACTACAGTTTGAAATACTTCATAAAGATAAGATTTTCAACCCAGCATTTAATTAGACTATTTCAGGAAGCAATATATGAGGCCTGTCCAGAAGTTATCCAGCCATGTACTATGAGAAATAGAGACATTTATTGAAGAAGATGTAAGATACAAGAAACACTGTACATAAGACAGTGGCACCTCAGTCCTTTTCAAAGTAGGCACCTTGGGAACTCACACAGTTCTCCCAATTGCCATTAGCTGCCCCATCATATTTTCCTGAATTTCATCAAAGGTCTGAAATCTCTTCCCTTTCAAAGGTGATTATAGTTTTGGGAAAAGCCAGAAGTTGCAGGGTCCTAAATCGGGGCTGTAGTGGAACTGAGTCACCTGGGTGATGTGGTATTTCACCAAAAACCTCTACACAAGACATGATGCATAAGCAGGCATATTAGCATGATGAAGCCGCCAGTCACCAGCTCCCCATAGCTGCAGCCTTCTGAATCATGTGAATAGTTTCCATGGAGAAATTTTTAATCTTAATGCAAAATGTCACCTAGATTTGCTGCTCTACTTCTCAGTCATTCTGAATGTGATAGCCACATAGAACACATGCTCACTCAATGGCATCTACCGCCCCTACTGACTAGTAGTACAGTGAAGTTGTCACTGTTCACACATGGATATTCCAGCCTACTCTCCTTGACTGCCAGGTTACATCCATGTCACCCAAACCATTCTCATTATATTAACAATGGCTGAATGTTTTCCAGACAGACCTCATATATATGTATTTATTAGGTATATATTGTTGTTGAACTCTAATAGCTATTTGTGTGGAGAACGGATCAGAGACCAGAGTCATGTCTCATCAAGCATTTCTGGGATGATTTCAAATCCACGCAATCATCATGTCACCATCTAACATTAGCCAAAGGAGTCTCACTTTTGACATTCAAATTTTCAGCATAAAATATACGGTTTGTGCAGTCTACCAATTCTCAACAACTCATGAGAGTTGGGGAATAGTCTCAAACTGATCAGTTGGTAAATCCTCTGACTCTGTATATCTAGAATTTGTTTTCTGTTCTTATTGTTATATACTCTTCCATCATAATACATTTTCACCTGCTAAAACCCCGAGAAATTCAGCAGGGAAACTAGGCCATATGATTTTTTGTTTATTAATCAAATTTTAAAAAAGATGAATAAAATTTTATATCCACCTTGATTGATCTATATGTGGGGAAAAAATTCCATGATAACCTGTGAGGTACCCTCTACATTTCCTTGATTTTTTTGACATGGAGTTTGCATCAGTCATCCTTACACACATACACATATGTACACTTACACACTCCACATGTGCATATTTCAACTGCTCTGAGCTGTCTACAGTGTGTGGCTAACTTCTAGCCTCACTCCTTTTAGTACACTGGGGGAATAAAGTGTTGTACATTTGTCTGTTGCCTCTCTCTCTCTCTCATTTTCCTTCCTCATCTTTGTCCTCCCTTCTTTCCTCCCTTTTATTCTTTTTTAAAAAATATTTTCTTATAACACTGCTTTTGCTTTTTTCATTATAAAGATGTTCTGCTTTATAAGTATCGCCCAATGTGTTTTCTTTGATTTTCTCTTCCACGTTTTTAAGTGCTTCTACTCTGGTTGACACCTGCAGCTTCAGTATTTAAGATCTTGTTTAAGACTTAAAATATTTTACAATTTCAGTGGGGGGGTGGGTGAAAAAGGTGAAGGGGGTTAAGAGGTACAAACTTTCAGTTATAAAATATGCCACAGTGATGTAGTGCACAACAAAGAAAATATAGTTGATGTTGTGATAACTTTGCATGGTGACAGATGTTTAGTACACATGATCACATCGTAAGGAGTATAAATGTTAAATCACTACATTGTATGGCTGAAACTAATACAATATTGTATGCCAACTATGTTTTAAATAAAACACTTTTAGTTGTACAATTAATTCAATATTTTAAACTACTAAAATATTTTCTATAATTTTTCTCCTTTAATAATTAGTTTAAATATTTAATATAGTACTATGTTTATATGATCCATTAATCATGAAGTATACCCTGAGAAGACTCAAGGCCTGTTCTGTGCCTTCCCTCCAATTTTACCTTCCTTATTTTCTATTTTTTCCTTCTGTGCATGAGGAAAACACACACATACACCCTTTTGACAGAAACAAACAAATATGCTGTTTCCTGGGTCATCTCAATATCTTATTTGAACAGTCCTTGTTTTATCATAATTTTTATATTGTCTCCTTTTCTACTGTTCAAGTCCAGCCAGTCCTCATCCTTTCTCACTACTCTGCTTTAGCCGTTCCTAGGACCTCGCATTCCCTATGCCCAGGTATCTGCTCGGTTAACACTCACCTTCTTCCTGTTTTCAAAGAGGTCTTACCACTTCAGTTAATGCTTTTGTTTCTACTTTCTCTCTGGCTCTACTTTTATTTTTTTTCTTCCATAGCACTTAATCATTTTCATACACTATGTAAGTTAAAATGGATTATATTGATTGTTTATTCTCTGCTTTCCCTGCTAGAATATAAACTCCAAAATATCAGGGATCCTTTCCTACTTGGCTCATAGGTATATCCTAAGTGTTGGTCAGTGTTTTGGACAATACTGTTTAGTTATACACATTTTTTAATAAGTGAATAAATTTATAATCTTAAAAAGTTTAACACATATGTGATGCTAGTTGAGTACTAATTTACATTAGCTTTAATTTCACTTTATAATCTGTGAGATTCTATGAACTTTTCTATGATTTCCTCAAACATGGAATTTTTAATAATTTTAATGACAGTTTTTCTCAAAAGGCTATAATGAATGATAATTTCCACTCCTTTCCTTATGATTTTATAGTTTCTATATCCATACTAATTAGCATATGCTGCTGTTATTTTATTATTATATAAGCAATATTTGTTGTTAACAAGAGGCAGATAATTTCTTATAAATAGATGAAAACAAAACAGTAGACTATTGAAGAACTTAGATGCTTTCAGCTTTACCTTTTTCCCTGTTTATGTCACTAAAAATTTTTGATAACATTGGAGGTAAAGTTTTAACTTATTTAATTGAATTATAGAGAAACTAATTTAAATTTTATTTTATCCCAGCTGCAACATTACTTCCACATCTTACAGCTGCCCACATCATTAAGATACAGCATCTTTTATTTATTGGACAAATGCCTGAAATAAAAGAAATGTCAGTGTGAGTGGTAAACCAGGAAATTTATACTACATTATATGCTATGGATTAAGTAAGTATTAAGTGTTAAGTAAGTATTTAGTATTAAGTAATTCTAAAAATCTTTACAGACAATCATTTGCTTACTTAAAGGTAGTAATGCTGTTACTATTGGAAAACAGAATACAGAATCCTTGATATGTTAATCAAATATTTGGTGAATATTGTATTTCAATTTCATGGCAGAAAAATTATCTGAAATTGTAAAAAAGTAGGAAACCATGAAAGAAAAAAAATGCATGACTAGTAAATTAGTGACGAGTTTTTGCCACTGTCAACATTACTACATAACCATCAAGGAATGAGTATTTCAAAGATGACATGGTAATTGTGAATACTTGTTTTTAATGTCTATCTCATTTTACATTACTCTAATAAAATAATAACTTTAGGTCGTTTTGCTAATGCTACATGACATCCATGTCAGAAGGGAAATTGTTCATCATGCTCCCGCAAGGCAGATCCACAGCAGTGACACTAACTTCTTCTGGTAATTTCATGGTTTTTATCCCTTGCTTGTAACTGCATAAAACACCAAAAAAGAAAATGCCTCGAAGTAAAATACAATACAAGGATTACATCAAAAATGTTAACGTGCTGCTTTCCCAACATGGATAATCGCTTTGCTTTAAGGGTACTGATAGCAGAAATTACATTACATGTTGTCCAGGGGGCAGAGATTGTTGAAACACACTGCCTCATAAAAGAGAAACAGAAGTGTTGCACTTACTGAAATAGCTGTATGAAAAGGGGAAACAGAAATCTGTAAGCAGAAATGTTACACTGTTTACCTTTGCACTTATATCTTCTATACCTTAAAAATTGTTATAGATTCTGACCAAACAGCAGATAATTTAATTATAGATTTAGATTAAACTAGTTTTACCTGTTAATTGTTTGTTGTCATGAACAATAATAATTAACCTACTTACTGGGGCAAAGAAAGAAACAGAAATCCTTTATGTTGTGGACCTAAGGGAGTTGAGAAAGATATGGCAGAACTGTAATTTAAAGAACTAGCTAAAACTTAGATACTGGTCAGGAGGGCAGAATGGACATTGAGAACTGCTGACAGGTGCCCTGGCTGGAAGACTAGAGAAGTGACAAAAACTTCCTAGAATGTAGTCATCTTTCCTTGAAAATTGTACTAAATATAGAGTAAATGTTTCAATTCTAGTTTGTTTGACCACAAACCTATATTTATATAAGTACCCAAATGATGTTTTTATTAGAGTATTATAATTTTATATTTATTCATGAATTACAAAAATATTTGTACACAAATATATTTTTCTCTTAGTATTATACCTTTTATTCTCATTCAAATATTTTTCAAGAAAATTCCTTTGTTTCAGTAACAACTGTCAGGTAGAAAAGGCTAAAAGCCAACATTAAATGTATTACTCATATCTTATATATCACTATTAAGTATCCCAACTGTTTTGTTTTTTAGTATCTTTCATTCATTTATTTATTCAATAATATACTTTGAACATTTGCCCTATGAGAGTCCCATTCCAGACATTGTGGATCCTGTGATGCATCTGTGGAGTTCACCCTCTAGTGGGAGAAACTTAGAGTGGATGAGCAAACAGATATAACACATAGTTATTTATTATATATTCATTTCAGAAAGTGTGTCTGGCAAGTCTTCCATCTCTGTTGCTTGAGGATTAAATTGAAAAAATAAAATTCATACAGAAAAGTATAAAAAGAATCATGTCATTCTCTGAGATAAACAAAAATGACATAAAGATAAGATGTGTGGATGAAAATGGGTAAAAATGTTTCCAGGCAGGAGTGGCTGACCATAGGACATTTAATTGCACAGATGTGGAATCATGAAGAAAAATGTGGAAAGGAAATGATCTCAGCCACTAACTGAAGAGAGAGAGACGATTAGAGAGACAATTGGGTCAAAGAAAGAAATATTTCAGAGTTGTAATAATACATAAATTATTTCTTCATAGTGAGGTGAAGAACCAGAGAACACGGCTATTTCACAGAACACAGAGTGGATATACGAGAAAGAGAAGGCAAGCAAAGATGCTGGGGGCATTGGAAAATGAACCCACTTATAATACTGGGAAGTTTTTGAAAAACTGAGGGTTTCTCCCTCCAGTTGAGCAAAGAGGCCACTTTGGAATGTACTTTCATTTCCCAGAATGTAGACTGGAGAGAGTTTCTTCTGGAAGAATCCAAGAGGTCAAGTCCTTAGGGGCTGTGTCCTTCTATGTGCCAGGGTGTCTAGACGAACTTTGTAGCAAAGTAGAAAACTCCTCGGTGAATGTTTCAACATAACACCCGAGTCTTCTTTATATAATAGCAGGATCCCAACAGAACTGGGGTGTTTTGCAAATCTTTGCTTGCATTATGTTTGCTTCTGCCCATTTGGTTAAAGTCCAGAATCAGCGTGAAGAGCACAGCTTAAGCTGTGCATACATTGAATATAGCATCAAATAATATGTTACACATAAATAAACTTTAAAAAGGTATAAGTTATCTACAGTGGAAACTATAGAACATTGTTTAGGGAAATTAAAGAAAAGCTAAATCAAAGAAGACATATGCTATGTTCTAATGCTTTGGAAAGATTGCTGTGAAATATAATTTCCCCCCAAATAATCTTCAGAATTAACACAATCCCAGTAATAAACACAGCAAATATTTCTTTTTCAGAAATTGTCAAATTGGTTCTGCTATGTAAATGGAAACCCAAAAGGCATACAATTTACAAAGCAATCTTGAAAAATAAGAATTTGACACAGTTGATCAACATATACTACTATCTGACTTCAAGAATTAAGATAAATCTGTACTAATCAAGATAATACAGCATGGACATAAAGATTAAAATGAATTAAAAAACAAAGAACACAGAAATAGAGCTATATTTACCACCTGACATTTGAAAAAGTTTCCAATGCAGCACAAAAGGAAAAAGGAAGTTTCTTAAAAAATACATTTTATAAAAAGACAACATTCAAATGAAATTCTATCTCATACCATACATGAAAATGAACCATAACCTAAATTCAAAACCTAAGACATAATATGAAGCCATATTCTTCTAGCCAGAAAAAAAATCATTTAACTCATGAAAAGTCACACTTCAGAAAATGAGTGGAAAGACTACATTCTGTGGGAAAATATACACACAGCTTATGTCTAAAAACAGCTGTCATTTAACATATACAAATAAACTAATGATATCAAAACAAACTCAAGTCATTAAGATATGCAAATGACCAATAAGCACATGCAAAGATGTTCAACAAATTCATCATCAAAAAAATGAAATTTAAAACCACATTAGCTTACGAATCCATCAGAAAGGTAAAATTAAAAACACTAAAAGTACCATTTTTGGAAAGTGTGTGTAACAACAAGAAATTTCATCTATTGTTAATGGAGTTCCCTAGAGAGCATAGAAATTAGTGTATATGCAAATAAAAACTCATACATAATTTATTAAAATTAAGAATGCTCTAACTTCACAATTAGCATGGCATTTTCAGTTTTTTTTCATACTGTAACATCATCCCTGATGTACTATAGGGAACTTCAGTCTCAACCGCAATGGTTGCCTTGAAGTGTAAGAACACATAAGAGAATCCCCAACAAACTTATTAAAAGCTTCCAGGTACTGAAAACAGGAGAATCTTTCATTGTGTTTGAATATTTGTAAGTCTGTGCATTAAATTTACTACTAGAAAATAATTCTTTTTGTTTTGTCACCAAGAGCCATGGCATCCAGGTAAATTACTGCTGCACTCCTCATCCCAAAGGTGTCTCAGCACCTTATCTGTAGTTTCATAACAGTTGGTACTCTGATTTTGTTATTTAAGTACTTATCAGTCTTTCTCATTAAATTGAATATTTCCTTTATATTTACAGTGCTTTCGGTCAAAATCATTTCACTTACAAAAGAATGCTCCTTAAAGACATGGAACAAATCTTATTCATCCATCTTTATGCCTCCAAATGGTAAGCACACATATATTAGATACATGCATGGATAGAAAACTTTCAGCAGAAATTTATTGAATGAATAAATTAATAAAAATAATCCTTAGCTATTTGTACTGGAATGTCTATTTTATATTCTTCTGTTTTTTACTATATATCTGTAGCTATATTGCATATAAGATTGACCAGTCCTATAAGACATTGAGACTAATAGAAAATAAAATATAGCTTTAAAAATAAACAAAATTTTTATATTATATTCATAACCAAACCAAAGTTCAGCAAAGTTAAACAAAATCATTTACTTCTAAAATATTTTTAAAATATTATGGATTGAGAGTAGTAGTTATGATAAAATAGATTATAAGAAGTTACTTCCAAAGAGTTGATCACATTGACTGTTTTTTCTAAGATGGTAGTTTGTGTTTTTTGTAATTTTTATTTTTGTATCATAAAAATATAATTACATTTTCCTTTATTTACCATCAATTAACCTTATTTCTTTTTTTCTCCTACTGGAAAGCAATTTAAATATTTAATTACTCCAGTCTCTTACAAAATATCAAAAATGTATTAAACTTCCCTCTCATCTGTCTTATACGATACAAATCATATTTCTCCCTCACTCCCTTTCTTTTCCCATGAATTTCCAAAAATGAGAGAGAGAGGCGGATGGAGAGAGGAAGAAAAGGGAAAGGGAAAGGGAGGGGAAGGGAGGGAAAAGCCGGGAAAGGGAAGGGAGGGGAGGACAAGCCTAGCCCACAATGGGCCTTTCTTCTTCCTTCCAGTTCCTCCCATTTCAAGGCCTGTCTTTTTGATCTTACACACACACTCTTGCCCTTTATCTTAGAAATAAGCAGTATTTCCTTAGAGGAGTTTTGTTTTGTTTTTGGCTTAAACACACACATTTTTAAAAAAAATTTTTTCAATTACCATTTATATTCAATATAATTTTGTTTTAGTTTCAGGTGCACAGCTTAGTGGTTAGATAACCATATACTTTACAAAGTGTTCTCTTCATTATTTTCAGATCCCACCAGCACCATACATAGTTATTACAATGTTATTGACTATATTTCCTATGCTTGTCAGTACAGAAGCGTGGCAAAGTCATAGAGAAAAATGAGTATAGTGTATTCAGGACCAATATACTTATGTGCCTTGACCAGGATGCTTAGGGCTCAATGGCAGGTGAGACCACTAAGGTTTCTTCAGAATACTTTGCGAAGAGTCTCACACAGTATGCCAATAAACTTTGATATCTCAGCAATGAAAAGTCACAGAAGGCTTTATGTATTTTCTCATTTGAAGAGGAGTGAGAGGCATGGCTCTGTTTGAGAAAATTACCACTACCAAAAAGCAAGGGTTAAAAAAAGATTCTTGCCATTTTAAACCAGTTAATGTGATTTAGAGATTATAAACTCTAAGCATAGTTATACAGACACCATAAATATTTTGGGTGTTTTATTGAATTGTGCATCTGATTTAGTTTTTCTGGGCACTGATGTCTTTGTGTACTATTAGTATATGACCTTGAGAAAATCAAAATTAAAGTATAGATTCATATACATTATTTTTGTTATTATTATTGCTACCAGATGTTGAGACAGCAAAACTCAACGGCATAAATAAGAAGCGTGCATTAGTGCTCACTGGTCTATGCATCAGCTGGAGAAACTTTAGTCTCAGCCAGGCTCACTCATCCATCTACGTGCAGCTGTAGATGAGCATCTGAGCTGACAACCGCTGAGCTCTGTCACATATTTGGCAGCCACAGCTGGAGAATGAACAGCGCTTCAAGTTGTCTCTTATTCTACCACGAGCTCTGTGTGCCTCATTATGAACGCGGGCTTCATAAATGACATATTATCACTACCACCGTGTTTTCTATGGAAAGAAACATTTTAACTTTTGGAGGTATCTCCATACTGCTTTCCACAGTGGCTGCACTAACCTGCATTCCCACCAATAGTGCAAAAGGGTTCCCCTTTTGCCACATTCTCACCAGCACTTATTGTTTGTTGATTTATTGATGGTAGCCATTCTGACAGGTGTGAGAGGATATTCCATTGAGGATTTACTTTGCATTTCTTTGATGATTAGGGATGTTGAACATTCTTTCATATGTCTATTAATATAGTCTTTTTGATGTTCTACTACTGGACAGATCTAATCAGAATTGCAAATAGAATGCTTAGCAGTGATATTAATGTTGAGTACATTTTACCTGAAAACTGCCCCATAATAGCTGATATTCTACAAACTTAATAAAGTATTTTAATGTTAATAGTGGACCTTTGGAAATTTTTTTTGTTATGTTCCTGGGTGAGTTTGATATACCCCCAACATGTTTTTTTTTTTGTTTTTGTTCTTTATGCTTTTAGTGTTATATACAAAAAATCACTGTAAACCCCAGTGTCAAGGAGATTTTTCCCTGTTTTCTTCTAGAACTTTTATGGTTTCAGGTCATATTTTAAGTCTTGATCTATCTCCAGTTAATATTTATGAGAGGTATAAAATAGTGGTCTAATTTAATTTTCCTTCATGTGTTTATTCAATTTTCAAACATAGTTTGTTGAAGACACTATCCTTTGTTGAAGAGACTATCTTTCCCAATTGTGTGTTCTTGACTCCCTCGTTGAATATCAGTTGACCATACACGTGGGGATTTGATTCTTAGCATCTATTCTGTTCCATTGGTCTAGGTGTCTATTTTTTATGGCAGTTCCATACTATTTTAATTACTATAGCTTTGTAGTATAGCTTGGTATCATGAAGTATCATACTTCCAGCTTTGTTCTTATTTCTCCAGACACTTTGGCTATTTAAAATCTTTTGTGGTTCCATACAAATTTTATGAGTATAGACAAGAGTACTGTATTATAATCTTCATACTTGTTAAGAAACTAGATAGTAATTATACCCACCACAAAAAAAAAGAAATGGTAATGATCTGATATGATAGAGGTAATATGGCAATCATATTACAATATGTAAATGTATCAAATCAAGATGCTGTACATATTTAACTTATACAATATTATATGTAAAATATATTTCAATAAGAAATAAAAATAATATGTACCTAGGTGAAACAAATACTAGTATACATTTTTACTATATTGAAAGTTGTACAATCTAACATGAACAGATGACTTACCAGAGACTATAGCCAACAAAGAATATAGTAACTTCACATAAAGCAATATGGACCATATAACACATAATGTTAACCCTATATTTATATGTCCCAAAGCTATTTGATTTATTCTTTAAAATTCCAGGAGACCTACCTCTGCGAGGCCTTCTTTTCTCACCTTTAACAGGAATCTAATCAACAAAACAAACAAACAAACAAGCAAAATATAACCAAAGACACTGAAATTGAGAACAGGCTGACAGTGACCGGAGGGGAGAGGGGAGGGAATTTCAGGGGAAAGAGTCAATGGTTTGCAGGAACAAGTATAAAGGACACATAGACAAAAACAAGAGGGGGGTGGAAATGGAATGGTGGTGGGGAGGGCTGGGGGAGTGGGATGGGGGTAAAAGGCAGAAAACTATGCTTGAACAATAATTAAAATTTAAAAAAATCAATATTTCAATTAACAGTTAGGAAATTACAGAGAGACCTGAAGTAAAGCATTTTCCTTACTGGGAACTTGCACATCTCATTAATCAGTTCTTCCTCATCACTGTATATAATACTCTATTTATTGATTAATGTGAAAAGTGACATCTTTTTAATTAAGAATTTTCATGTTCCAAGTCTGATCCTTATCTATTTCAAAATGGAGAGATGGCTCCATTTTAGATCAAAGGGTTTTAAAATGCTTAAATATTCAACCCTGAAGGTTCTTGACCTGGCTAATTATTATTTCAAACATTGCTAAAAGTGTGAGACTCTGTTTTGACTTTTGGAGTACTAAACAGGTCATGTGTTTCCTCCACCCTTCTGAACTTAATACCTTCAATTAGGTGGACATAGTTCTATGATGTACAAACACGAAGAGCTATAATTTTAACATAAGAAAGGTCTTGTTGAAATCTGATAATGCAAGACAAATACCATCACCCATAGCACAATTGCTAATTACTACTTCTGGTTACATTAATCATTCAGAAGATTACTATGAAATCTGAAAATCATAGAACATTAGAGAGGAAGGGATCTGTGAGGTCATCTCTGCCAATCAGTAATTATAGAAATTGAGGACCAGCCATGAGAAATAGTCAAAAGGGACAGAGATTAGAACACAAGTATTATCTAAGTCTAAGCCTGTATTTTTCACAGAAGCATTCGTGAGTCTAATGATTCTTGGTATTTTTTCCCACTTTTTTTCTGTTACCATAAAGACACTCATGTCTTAAGACCTTTGGATATTTTAGCAGTAATCATATAATACTCTATGTGAACTATAAGTTAAGGGATACTGCTGATAATGTGTAGTATTTTAAACAAGTTGGTTTATATTTATATTTATTTTTAAATGCATGGATATTTAATTAGTGATGTTTCTGAGATACACAGATCTAAATACTTTGCTGTCTCCTATGATATTCAGCCTATGAATTCTTTCCCCACCAAAGACATGATTAACTGATCATCATCATCAATTTTTTTGGCATTTTCAAAGTGGAACCCACAGATGTTATTTACATGTATTGCAGGAAATGATAGAATTTGGACATTTTTCTAGCTTTTATTATATGCCATATGCATGAAAATTGTTTGATTTTCTCTTTGGCACAAAGCAAAATCATTTCTTCAACATTATATTCTCTCCTGGTACCCATTCTATAGAAGTTTATTGTTAATATATTGGAGATATTTTTTTACAAAAGCATACTCCTTTGATAAATGATGTATTCATGCCACCAAGTAAATATTTTTTATTTTTTATTATATAAACCAAATTTTTATTACCATAAAGGATAGAAACTGTACTGAATAATCTAAAATAAAAAAATTAATTAATTAAAAAATAAACCAAATTTTTAATGTATTGTTTTAATTAGCAATGTTGAGGCTACAAGAACTGTTTTGACCTTTATTGAGAATGCTGTCAAGTAAAAATATTTAAGTAAGTCATAAAGCAGTTTCTGTTTGAAGTAGTTACTACTTTTCCTCCCAGCTTACTGCCTGCAGAAAGCGAATATGTCACCAGCATTATATAATACAAACCCAAGATAAATAATATTGCCTATAGGACATATGCAGCAAAGGGATTTTGGGTACATCATTCTTATTTTCAAGGCTGTAGTATGTACAATTCATTTGTGGGAGTAATCACAACATTAGTTTTATATATAATCATCAATGCTTGTGAAAAGAAGTCCCAATATTTCCGGACAGACACTAAGCAGTCACATATCTGTGTTATCCATTGTCACTAGGCATCATATTAAAGTATTGGAACCTGAAAGACAATCATAGCAGGAATGTGAGGAAAAGCTAGAACCTCTCATGAAACCAGATGGAAACTAAAATAAAGGAAGGGCCGTTTTATCTAGGAAGGCGTTACAGGAATGTCTTCCAAAGCCAGAGGAAAACACTACTATGCCTACAGTTGTAACAATGTCCAGCTCCATTGTCTGATCAAGGACCTCACACACTATGGAGAATCTAGCCATGTAATTCACTTTACTCTCTGATGTGAAACTCCATTCATCTCTCTGATTTATTGAAAAAACCTCCTTGGGCCCTGGCCAAGTAGCTCTGTTGGTTAGAGCATCCTGATTTGCCAAGATTGCAGTTTAATCCCCAATCAGGGCACATACAAGAATCAACCAATGAAAGCATAAATAAGTGGAACAACAAATTGATCTCTCTCTTTCTCTCCCTTCCTTTCTTTCTCTAATATCAATCAATAAAAAAATAACCTATTTGGAAAAAAAGTTAAGCAATCTTGGATGAGCTTTGGATGAAATCTATAGCAGTCATTTATAATATACAACAAAGCCTTCCACCCCCAAATATCAGCTGGCAACACCTGCTGTTATCAGACCACACACACAAACAGTTATTTTAACCAGCTTCACCAGATCCAAGAAAACATATACCTCAAAAACAGAATAGGATCTTATATAAACATGAAGAAGAAAAACAGAAGACATTATAAAATTTTAAAAGTATATAATTTACCATTTGTATTACAATGGCACTTTTAAATTTATAGAACACAATTGATGGAGAAGAGGAATTTTATTTTAAAATATAATATTTTTTTAACTCTGGAAAAAGGAGTGTTCATATGCTCTAAAGGTCTTGTGGTACTGAGCAGTAAAAAGATAGATAGATAGATAGATAGATAGATAGATAGATAGATAGATAGATAGATAATAGGTACATAATAGATAGATATAGATAGATGATAGATAGATAGATAGATAGATAGATAGATTAGATAGATAAAAATTCATACCAAGAGACATTTTGGTTAAATTTTGAACAGTAATAGTAAAGAGGAAATCCTAAATGCTTCCAGGGTAAAGGCTTCAATTGTGAGGCATCAATTTCAAGATTCCTTCCTTTTAGATGGCATTTAAAGCCGTAAGAGTGGGTAAGATCATGCAGCAATATTATACAAAAAGAAAAACAGAGTCCACATTTGAGTTCAGGGAAACTCCAACATTTGGAGGCTGAAAATATACAATATAAAAAACAAATTGTATAAAATAAACCATCCAAAAGACATGATAAGTAATTTGGAAAGTAAAACCAATTTTACATATTTAGTGTGTGTATAGTGAATGCACAATTAAAGAATATGTATAAAGACATAAAGATATATCTATATGCTACTACTGAAACAAAGAGAATGAACAACTGGACAAAACTGGTTTGACTGGATTAATGGGGATTACAGTGCATCCTGATCGAATGTGAGTAAAAAAAAGAAGATTGAGCAAATTATCACTGTGAAGGCATTAGTTTGCTTTCCTCTCATATGAACTGCTCATTTTCAAATGATAACCTCTTAAGTTTAAAGTTTAGGTTATTCTTTTATTTGCAGTAATTATAATTTTTCTTTATTGCTTAATTATATCCAATAAAACTTCCAAAAATGTACAATAAAACTTTTGAAATTGATAATCCTAATATTATTTCCACTGGTTCCCTGTTAAGCATTTTGACATACATATGGCTTTATATATGTTCTCTATGATTCCCTGCAATCCCTAGACTCACACGGCTACTTATGGCTAATTCATTGTACAGATTTGAAACGTGTCATTTTTAAGCAGAAGCAACTAAAATCCAGTTTCTCTTCCATCCCCCTCTTTCCCTGCCAATGAAACCTTAGAACTCATATTTTGAAATTGCTGCACAACTGAGAAGAAACATATATCCCCAAGTCACCACTTAAGAAATGCTTCATAACTGAAAACAAGACAAGCTCCAACTTTTTGCTGTCTACAGATCACCAAACATATACAGACACAGATAGGTGAACACAAATGATGGGCTAATGTGTTCATTTTCTATCTCTATGTCACAGTTTCCACAAATATAGCATTGTATTGCAATGCATGTATTATCTCATAGCTTTTTTGGGCCAGCAGTTCAGGTGCATCTTACTTACCTAGGTGTTCTGCTTTGTGTCCCACAAAGCTGTGTTCATAGGGACAAATACAGAAATGGGATCTCATATGAAGTCTCCAGTAGGGAAGAATCTGCTTTCTCAAGAACATGGCTGTTGGTACCATATTTTTTTTCTTGTAGTTGTAGGATTCAGGGCTTCTTCAAAGCCAGCAAGTGGAAGGAGAAACTCTAGCAAGATGGGTGCTACTCGTATTAATCATGTGCATACAGTCATACCTCATGTAATCTATTGCTAAGAAGCAAGGGTTCTAAGGGAAGGTACTTTCACAAAAGCATAGATTCTTAAACTCTGTCTGTCACAATGATATAATATAAAATCTGTAAGCATAATAGGGCTAGAGTCGCCAAGCCAATATCAGATAAAATGTACTTCCAGACCATAAGTATTCCCAGAGATAAAAAACACATAAATATAATGATATCAGGGTGAATTACTCAGGATGACATAAAAACCTGTGTGTATGCCCTTAATAATGAATGCTAAATACTTCAAATAATATTTAACAAAATTAAAATAAGAAATTGAAAAATTTCCACTATTTCAATTAGATATTTTGACAACCATGTAATTAATTGATAGAACCAGCAGTCCAAAAACAACAGTGAAACTATGGAAGACTTATTAACCACCCAGCCCTAATGGGTGTTTACAGAGCATGTGAGTAGTCTATACCTGTTAAAAATGTTCTGCCTTTGAGAAAACACCAAGCTTAGATGGTTTCAGTGTTGAATTCTAGTAAACATTAAAGGAGAAAATAGCACTAATCTTCAAAAAAAGACTTATAGAAATTAGAAAAGGAACAAACTTGTCCTAACTTATTTTACAGGGCCAACATAACAATAAAAACCAAATCTTTCAAATAATTTGCTCACAACTAAGCAAGAAAACAAGCAAACAAACTAATAAACAAAACCCACAGCCAACATCACTAATCAGTATTAGATGCAAACATCCTTAACAAAATATTAGCAAACTGACTTAAGCGATATAGAAATATACTATATAATGACCAAGATGAGTTTATCATAGTAAAACAAGGTGAGTTAACATTTGAAAAATCAAACAATGCATTTTGTTATAATAGTAGAGTAAGGGGAGAGTATGATTATTTCAAAAGATGACAACTTTTTTAAAAAGACTGAACATGAACTAGAAATATAAGGACAATTCCTCAACCTGATAAAAAGCACCCATGAAAATAAAAGTAACGACAACTAACATTATACTTAATGGTGAAAAATTAAATTCTTTTTCCATAAAATAGAGGAAAGATTTCTTCAATTTGGTCATTTTAAAGACCTCAGAAGACTCCACAGAGCATATTCACATAATACTTTCATTTATAGGCAAATATATGGTGAGGCAAGGAAATGAGCGTATAGGCAGCATTGTGGGTTTGAGAGGTAGCTAGGTAAAAGGTCCTTTTTATGCCCATAGACACAGAAACTCTGTCTCTGGGTTGGACCATCAAGGTATGGGGGAAGTGATGATTTTGGCTTATGCCCCTCTGGTTAGCTAAACTGTGCTGTCTAGTCAATTATGTTAGGTGAAAGCCATCAAAGATAAAACTAGCCTTGGTGATACAAGAAGAATTTTGAAATTTAATGTATCATAAATACCATAGCCTTCAACTTGGTCAACAGCCAAAAAAGACATAAAGCCATTCCCAGAGAAAAGTGTACAGCCTCACCCCACTGCAGTCCAGCTGTGAAATAATTGTGCCCTCCATGACTAGGACAAAAGGTAAGAGTGCCTATTCTCAACATGTCTGTGTCACATCATACTGGAGGTCCTAGTTATTTTAAGGAAGAAAGGGAAAAATATTAAAAGGCATGTAATTTAAAAAGAAAGAAGGAAAATTATCTCTTCTCACAGACAGCATCACTGTCCTCATAGGAAGAGTAAGAAATCCACCTACTCATGACTGAGTAGGTATAACACATGAATTAAGCAAAGTCAACAGATACAAACTAATATATGAAAATCAACAGCATTTTTATATACAAGGAGATATAATTAAAAATATAATAAATAAAGTATTTCCACTTTAATGATATCAAAGAAAACTCAGGTGGGGAGAGCAGGTTGACAGCTGGGAGTAGAAGAGACCAAAGATGACTGTGCTCTGTGGGAGAGAACTGAGTATTTAAATGGTGGTGAAAACAGCCCAATAAAAGGAGGAGTTTGAAGACACTGGAATATGTTTGTCACTGAACAGCAGGTGGGGTCCTGCTGCCCGCCACCACCCTCTAGGCAAACTTCCAGAGGCAAAGGTGTGATGACAAAAGAAGAGTCTTTATTCAAAAACTACGCATTTTTGGAATAACAGCTGCATTAGTCCCTTAAGCCTATCAATCAAGGCTATATACTCTATCTTCCAAGTCTCCCTGCTATTTCCCCAGTTAGTTGTTAATTATCTTATTTCTATAAGATTAGTTTATATACTAAAACAACATGATACAAAAGCTACACAGTTTTAGAAGAATAGCAGTATTCTGCCTCACAGCCCATCCCTTCTAGAACACCCAACACCTGAAGAAGAAGAACCCTGCCACCCTCTGCCAGGCCAGCCCGACCCTAGGCTGCATCCGGAGTTCCTTCTACCAGCCAAATACTGTACTCAGGCAGCAGCAGCACCATCATCCTGGCATCCTCCAGGACGAGAGCCCTGGAGCCACTCTCTGCCCTCTTTTTATTTTTTAATCTTCTGGCTCATAATTCCATGGACTTCAGGGGCATTCAGCTTCTCAGCCAGTCCTGTCCTAGACTGTTTACCACTGCCTCAGGCAACCTCCTCCTTTGGTCCCTTCCTAATCCTCTCCAGTGACCTGATCAGATCTCCTGTAACAAGTTGATATTCAATGTTATGAGAATATTTGAAAATAACAGATACATTTTAAATTCAGAGTAGAGGAAAAATACTGATTTACATAGTAGAAGGAACAACTTTGTAATTAGAATGGTGAAGCAGATTATATATATATATATACACACACACACACACACATATATATACACACGTATATATATGCTATAGGCGATTAGGTTAATATTACAAAGTTCAGGAGAACACTAATGGTTTTTATATTGCTGGAGTATAGAATATGAAATTACTTGCTGAGAACAAAGGAGAGAAAGGAAAGACAGATATTGAAATATTTGTTTCTGAATATTGGAATGAGTACAGAACAGGGAAACTGAGTAAGTTTGGTGGGTGGTATGAGAGGTCTTCTTTTCTTTTCAAATATAGACATGTATTTAGTTTTTTATTGTTGTTCAGGTACAGTTGTCCTACATTTTCCCCACTGCTCACCCGTGCCCCGTGCCCTGTCATGCCTTACACAGCCAATTCCACCCCCCATTGCCCGTGCCCATGAGTCCTCTATCCATGTTCCTTGCCTTGTCCCTTCCCCTTCTTTCCCCATTATCCTCCTCCCCCTCCCTTCTGGTCACTGATAGTTTATTCTTTATTTCCATGTCTCCGGTTCTATTTTGCTCACTTGTTTGTTTTGCTGATTAGTTTCTACTTGTAGATGAGATCACATGGTATTTGTCTTTCACCGCCTGGCTTATTTCACTTAGGAGATCTTCTTGCTGTTACAAATCAGAGTGACCATGACCTGTTCACTTGCAAATTTTCTCTAAAGCTGCTCACTAATGCAGCTGCCAGATTTACTTGGCTAAAATATACTAGAAAATTGTAATACTGATATTGTTTAAAGAACACAAGATTTAGATAACAAAATCTAATCATATAAACAAGATATGAGAAATAATAGGTAAAAAGCTAATGAACACAATGTCTGATTTGCTCCATATCTGGTGTACTAGTAGAATTAAATAGGAAGAGAAAAGTTGCCAATATGTCTTCATTTTTGTTCTACAAGAAAGTGATTCCTTTTTATTGTCTGATTGTATCTTAAAGTAATTAAAGTCAAGGTTGTGGCCCTGGAATCTGATGATTGAAGAAGAATGGAAAACATACTTGCTAAAAGGGTAGAGAACCAGGGTGCAATGTGTCATAGGGATGTATAAATCACTTATAACACTGGCACAATTGCAGAAAGAAAAAAGTAAAATATATATGACATGGTTTTCATTGAAAGAAATATGGTGATTTGAGATGAAAATAAAATGAAGGATGAAGTTGAAAGATCTTAACTATCTAAAGTTTAGTTGACTAGAACAGAGAATACTTATATATGGATTTTGGAGGAAAGGGCTGACGTTATGGAATTAAAGGAAACTTAAGAAAATCAAATCCCATATTTGTACATATGGCAGTGTTTGCAAAATTACATAGAAAAACAAATGTTAAAAAAATAAAACCTCAATAACAAGATTAAATTGTGCTTTTTCCAAATAGGTAATCTAATTTCTCAAAATAACACTGAAAATATCACAGTGACTTTAGAAAAAACAAAGTATCCAATCGATTCCACAAGGGAAAACAATTCCAGAGACCCTGTTACCAGATAGGCACATAAACCTGAACACTAAATAAAGGGATAGTAGAGAGGATTGGAGAAAGCAAGACAGGGGTTGTAGTACGACACAGTTAGCAAGTTAAGAGTGCTTTTTGAGTTAAAACCCCTTGGAGGAGTGTTGCTTCTGATATTTCAAAGGTGAGTTAACCTAGATGCACAAAAACGAAGGACAGGGCTGGCTTAAAACCTTTCACTAGAGAAGTTATAGGCCTGGGGCCTGACTACCCCCATGACCAGTTAGGAATTTATGATCGGATCACCTGTGAGGTTACTTGCCACAGAACTCCTTTCCACAGAACTCCTTTTATTTGTCCACAAGACAAAATTCCATGGAAAGAGCAATATAGTGGTTTAACTTTTGGGAGGGTCAGAATGAGAAAACTTTCTAGAGGATGTCTGATCTGCTTTTTAAAAAAATGTATAGTTTGAAAGGTGGAGAAAAGAGGAACTGAGATCCCAAGAAGGAGTATTTGCAGAACCGTGAGTTGTGAAAAAGCAGAACATGTATGCAAAATGCTTGGAGCCAGTTGGCTGTTCGTGTGGCAAAGGAAAGAGTGAAAAAATTGAGAGAAAAGAACTGAGTTTGTGAAAGAGTTTGAAACAAATTTGTAAATGTCTTGAGCACCGCTGTGAAGAGACTACCAGGAAACAACGGAGGGTCAAAACCCACAAAACAGCGGTGTGTTTGTGTGAGGTGGGTTTACGACCATGGTGGCAATTTGGTGTCATATGGACTGGGTAGACGAGGGCCTTCAGCTGAGAGATTGAAGGTCATTTTCAAAAACTAAACATTTTAAATAGAACACATTAAAATGAAGTTCACATCTTCAGGTAATTAAATTCATTTTTACTTGTGAATGACTTCAATAAGATATTAATTAAAGTGAGACCAAACCGACTCTTTGGAGAGCAAGTTCAATATGGAATCAGATTGGTTCTTTTTATCCACACTGCTGTGTCCCTTTCCTCTGCTCATAGTGTTTCCGCACATTTACTGCTTTCAGATCATCTCCCTTGTTTGTTTGTTTGCTTGTTTATGTTAACACTGCCAAATTTGGGAAGATAACCCAGTTAGGCACAGACTGGTCCTCTTACCCTGCAGTTTCAAAAATGTGGTCAAATACTGAATGGCACTGATTCAATTCATTATTGCTGAAGCAAGCAGAATATTGCATTCAAGTAAATTTTGGTTTCTAATTCCTGGTCATGGAAAGAAAAAGTGTAATATAACTCAAGAAAATGGATGCAAGGAAAGAAGCATATTTGAAATATGCTGTGTTCCACAACTGATATAGTTCTCCAAAGAAATGGTTTTGTATGGATTCCTGACAGTAACCACCTGCTCGAAATTTACATGTTGAGCTCTTGCGTGAGAGTGGCACTGACCACTGCTGACCCCGGACACCATTCACGAAGCGCAGCGATGAACACACAGACCCAACGGACTGGCCCCGTGCCACACGCCTTGATGACACTGCACACAGCCTCGCTGATGAGCAGTGAGAGAATCGAAAATGTATTTATAAAACACCAAACAGAACGTTCTACACTTATCTGACTTAAATGTATTTTGAGTCATTACATCATAATTTAAATGAGTAAGTACAAACTTTGGCCTATACTAATTTCTTACATGATACATAAACTATTTTATGATTTAAAAATCTTTTTGATTTTATTGCAAAGTGATAATAACAATTAAAATAACTAGAGATAAAAGTACAATAGCATCTTAGTATTTTTAATAAACATTAAAAAACAAAAGCATGATCAAAAATCTTGTTAAATATACTTAAAGTGTCAACAGTATTGTTCATTCATTCAACAAGCAGTTACTGGGAGGTAATTTTCTGTGAATTATATTCAAAACAGTGTAAATACATATTAGGTGCATTAGAGCAAGCAATGCACAAAATTCACTTAAAAATTCAGTGTATTAGATGGTCATAAATGCTATAGCGATAATAAAAGAAAATGCAGGAGAATGGGTTGTGTGTGTTCGATGGTGGTGGGGGTCATAAGAGCATTAAAATTATAAGCAGGGAAGGTTTGACTGAGGTGGTGACCTGGGTAAGACCTAAAGGTACAAAGAGGAGCCTTGTGAAATTTGAGGAAAAAGCAGACAACAAAGAACACAGGAGATGCAAATGTCTTGATATGAGAGGTTGCCTATAACAGCAAGAATTGCTAAAACTCCAGTATGGTTTAAGGAAAGTAAGGCAATGGTGTGCTAGTAAGCTGACTCTCAACAAAAATGATTTTTAGTGTCTACCATGATTAATTTCAAACTGCTACCATGATGCTATAGAAGAAGAAGTTGGGATGGATGCACATATCACATTCTCATTAGATTATTCCAGTGCCCCCAGCACACCACTGGAAAAGAGAGCTGGGGACTGAGTTCAAGGTCATAAGGGCCAGGTAGAGATGAGGTAATACAGTAGCTTTTTGCTGTCTCTATGTAACATGGGAAATCATTGGATGGTTTAAAATCTACTTAATTCAAAAAGAATACAATTTAAAAGTATAATAATATAAATACCTAATTAGAGCTTATGAAATATGTCTTTCTTATTAAATATGAAAGAACTTGTGACAATTAAACAAACTCCAAATTTTAAAAATCACACATATAGCAAAATTAAAAGGTGAGTCATTCAGGGGAAAATTTATAGGAGGCAAATAAGGTGCCAGTTAACTTGGTTTTTGTTTGATTAAATCTAACAGAACTACTTCCTTTCACCTTTCTTGTCACCGCTAAATGTATAGTGAACTAATATTTAAGATAGGAGGAGAGCCAGCTTTCTGTCTCACTAGCCTTGGGTGGGAAGTGTGCTGTGCTGTAAATCATACACATATTACTTGGATCTCCTTCTTCATTTTCAACACTGTTTTGGCATTCCTTCAAATCCACTGTTGCAGTTAGATATTCCTCTGTATTTGGCAGTGGAACTGAAAGCAATCATCCAAGATGAATAATGTTATTGTCCCTCTTTCCTCAAAGAAAAAGATATCCATATTGGTGAATCAGTCTCTTGAATCTTTGTCATCTCAAGGGAAGTTGGCCACTTTTACCCAAGGCCAAGTCCTGGACTTGCATTCCACATTTCTTCCCTTACCATTTGCCCAGGGACCTTTTTTCATTCTAGTTTAACTCTTTATCCTTTAACATAGTCGAATATAAATACAATCAGTCACTGCAATATTCATGAAGACTTTTCTCCATGTTCCACAGAGCTAAAGTGATTCCCTTCTCTTTATGGAAAAGCTCCTAAATATAAAATAGAAGTTTTGATTTTACACATTCATTGCTCATCAGTCACGTTTCCACTGCCCTGTGACTCCCAGTCCACACTCTCACTGGATTCTCTTGACTAAGTCTCAAGGCATATCCTGAATCTCAAAATTCCTTGGGAAATTATAATCCCTATCTTTTCTAACCACTTTGTGTTATTTCATTATATTGACTGCCTTGAGTCTCTTAATCTTTTCCCTGATAGTCATTTGCACTTACTATTATTTTCTTCTTCCTTTCCAATGGTTCCTTTTCTGATTCTTTTTTCAGTCTCTTCCTACCCATCCCCAACCAAAACGGATGCATTCTCTCTTCTATTTTTCCATATTATATATACACGCTCACTATATTTACAAATTCCTTATTCTTAAGCTTGTCTAAATATGTAAGTAGCATATTTTCCTGATATCCTACAAGTTCCACAACCTTATTTCCAACAGAGGATGTTATATGCCTATTTAAAATGACCAAAATGTGCTCAACATCTCTAGTCATCAGGGAAATAAAAACTAAAACCCAATGAGATACCAGCTCACATCTGTTAGCATGGCTATTATAAAAAAGACAAGAGATAAGAAGTGTTGTCAAGATGGGGAGGAAAGAAAATTCTGTATACTACTAGTGAGAATGCCAGTCTGCGCCGCCATTTAAGGAAGCAGTATGGCGGTGCCTCAAAAACTCATAAATAGAACTATTTGATTAAATCTAAGAGAACTACTTCTTGTCACCTTCCTTGTCACCACTAAATGTATAGTGAACTAATATTTAAAGATAGCAGGAGAGCCAGCTTTCTGTCTTATTAGTCTTGGGCGGGAAATGTGCTGTGTGGCAAAGTATATACATATTACTTAGATCTCCTTCATTTCAAGACTGGATATAAAATCAGGACTTTGAAGATATATTTTCATTCCTGTGCTCATTGCAGCATTATTTCACAATAGCCAAGGTATGGAAACAATTTAAGTGTTCATTGTTGAATAGCGACATCATGATATGTATATAGAGAGATACAGTGTCCAGTACAATGAAGGCAGACAAAACTACTGTGTTATAATCACCGAACTTGTTAAGAACCTAGAACTTAATTATTCCAACCATTAAAAAGAAATGGTAATTATGTAAAGTGATAAAGGTGCTAATTATCATTACAATAGCAATCTTGTTATAATATATAAATATTTCAAATTAATGTGCTGTACACATTAAATTTAAACATTGTTATCAAATATACTTCAATAAGAAATATATATTAGGAGAATTATTTTAATTAGCATACATATTCCTTTCTGAAAAGTCCAATTTCTTTTAGCTGTTATTCCTCTTCTGCTTCATTCTTAGGAAATAAAGCTGCCTGTATTTCTGAAAGGCACTCTTTTACTGTCTGTTTTAGGTTTTGTTTGTGAATATTTTGTTTTTGTTTTTTGCCATTCTCTTTATTAGAGAACAATTATTCCCTTACATGGCTAATGATTATTCACATATAAAAACAACAGCTTTTTATTTAGAAAAAAATACAGATATATTAGTATCTACTTACATAATACAAATAAAAACTTTACTATTTATAATAAGGAAAACTTACAGTAAATACTTCATATAAAGGAAATTCTGGGCATATGCCTTTGCTTCACAAAGCATACTAAAACTCAGATACTATTAATGTAAATGATCCTACAACTATTGTGATGAAAATCTCTAACTTTAAAAATTTATAAAATTTATGAGCACCCAAACTATTAATAAAAAATAATATCTACCTAAACTTGTCTTTACTCACCCAACAATGCTAACAGTTTTGAACTCAAATATATACTGTGAATTTTATATGTGGCACATATAAAACAGTATGCTCAAATTTAAATTGGAATTTTTTATCCAAATGATTTTGTTTTTCTGTTTACAGGCTACATAATTTTCAAAATTATTGTTATCAGTAGATAGTCTGTCTGGAGCACCAGAGGAGCACCATTAGCCAAGATGGCATCAGTGGGAGGGGAGGTTCTTACCATAAGCACGTGAAAAGCTAGCAAGATCATTGGATAGAGAAAAAGCCCTTTCTTTCGACCTTGCCCAGGTGGGGATATGGCCAAGTGAAGACAAGCAAATACACTAAAATCAAAATGGTGCAGGGAAAGTGCTGGACCAAAGAGGCTGTCAACCTAGCTTGGGGAAAGAAGGGATTGGTTGGGCAGTGGACATGCCCTAAGTAGGTAAAAGCAACTGGTCTGTCCCACACCCAAGCTAATATAATCCCTGGGGAACAAAGGAATGTGTGGTGGCTTTTGAGGCTCTCTTGCTCATGATCTGGTCTCATGAGGTATACTTTCCTGTTCTCTCCTTGGCGACCTGGCCTTAACAGCCACCTGGCCCAGACCCACCAAGAGGGAACCTCTTGTGCTCTCTTGCTGACTCAGCGATGCACTCACTGGTGTGTTCAAATGCTTTCTCCTGGAAGCACATGACCCTGTGGCCCTGGCAGCTGCGTGGCTCGTGACCGTGCAGGCTCCACAGACAGGTTCTAGGAGAGACCCTGAAATGAACAGCATCCAAGAACAAGTACACAACCTGGACTGGGGCTATGACAATTCAGCTGCCTCCTTGGCCCCCAGAGGACTGCGCTTTAAATTGGAGCAGGAGCGCTGGACACTGGCGTTTGTCTTGGTCTGCCTGAGAAGAAAAGAGACCACCATTCTCCTAGATTGGGCAGCACCTGAATAAACCTCTTTCTTTTTTCACTAGAATCTGCCTCACAAGTCTGGCTTTTGTGGTGACAGGCAGCCTAAACCCTGTTGTTCTTTTCCAGTTACATCATGTTAAAGACAAATAAGTAAAATAAAGGGCTACAAATTTAGAAGTATTGATAGCAACCACAGGAAATGTATCGTATTTGAAAAGGTACTAATAGTTGGTTGTTATTTTAGACTACATAATGGTCCCCAAAATCTATTCATGTCTGGATTCCAGGACCAGTGACTGTGTTACCACACAGGAAAAAAGGGACTCTGAAGATGTGAGTAAGGATCTTCAGTTTAAAAGATCATCTTGGCTTATCCAAGGGATAAACTTGGATCAGTGAAATCACAAAGGGACTTCATAAGAGAGATGAAGATGGTCACAGTCAATAAAGATCTGAGGATGTTGACAGAAATTGTAAGGAGAGATATTGCACAATTGGCTTTGAACATGGAGAAAGAGGCTATCAGCCATAGAATATGGTGACTTCTAAAAACTGGAAAAGGCAAAGACATGAGTCTCACCTCCAGAAGGAACTAATCTTGCCAACACCCTGACTTTAGCCTAATGAGAATGACTGTGGACTTTTGACTTTAGAATGACAGATGTGCCTCTAGAATGTGGTCATTTGTTTCAGTAGCATTTGAAGCTAATACAATTTAATTTTTTAAATTTGAAATAACAGAACCTAATTTAAAAATTAGGAAGAGACATAATTTTAAGAATAACTTGCTGTCTTGGATGTGGGGAAACTATAGAGTTATGTTTGTGGGTTTTTTGTTTCAACTCTGTTGTGAAAAAAAAGTATAGATGCCATCACTTCTATCTTCATGAAAAGGAAAAAGATGAATATATTAAAAATACATTTTAAAAATCTATCAGAAAACTGTGGTAGCAGGGCAAGCTGTCACATGTGTTTTGGAGAGGGAAGTAAATACCAAAAATCACAGCTAAAGTCAGCTTACTGGAAGCAGAATCTGCTAAGGTGGTGGGAGAAACACTTAAAAGGCACTTTTGATGAACTGCTGGAGGCTGAGCGTGGATTACTTTGAGAGCTAAAATTCCCCAAGGTGCCTGCGCTAGGAGGCCCCCATATGATCATAGGTTTTACCTACTGGAGCTCTACTGAGTTCTGACAGTAAGGACTGCAGAAAAATCCTCTTGAGTTTGGGACAAGTTGGGGAAAAGTAACCAGTTTGAAATATGCCCAAAGTGCTCTTTACAACAAAGATGTGCCCTGGAAGGTAAACTGAGACTTATTAGCCCAAAGGAAGGGACAGTGAAACAACTCCAGTCCACTTCAGATTTTGCTCCAACGCAGGGCGGGGAAAGGCAAAGACACACTTTCACAGGGCACAGCCCCAGGACTCAGAGCCATCAAAAAAAGAAGTAATATCAGTAATATAGGTTTATACCTTAGGAAACTACAAAATGAAAAAATGAAGAGCAATGTAAAAGTAAAGCAAGTAGAAGTAAATGTAAAAAGAAAAAGAGGAGAAACCAATGTAACTAAAAACAGATAAACAATTGTGAAAAATTAATAAAACCAAAATCTAGTTTTTTAAAGATCAATAGCATTTATAAATCTTAGCTAAGATAACCAAGAAATAAAGACACAAATTACTAATTCCAGAAATTAAAGAGGTTCTCTTATAGACATTAAAAGGATAGTAAGGGAATATTATGAAAAATCCTATAATCACAAATTTGATGACTTAGATGAAATGGACCAATTTCTTAAAAGATACAAACTACCAAAGCTCATACAAGGAGAAAAACATAAACTATTCTGATACTATAAGATTGGATACATAATGCTATGAATTTATCAAAATGAATAGCTATATAACACAAAAAGTGGAGTTTACTATAATATATAACTTTAGTTAATAATAATACATCAATTTTGGTTCATTAATTGTAACAAATATACTACAGTAATGCAAGGTGTAAATAAAACAGCTGAATTTGTGAGGAATGAGTGATACAGAGAAACTCTCTCTATCATATACTCGAATATTCTGTAAATCCAAAACTGTTTAGATTTAGGTAAGAACTGTCTCTTAATCAGAAAAAAGTCTATTTTGTATCTCCTTAAATTTGTCTTTCATTGTAAACAAAATTCCTACTAATCCATTATTTGGTAGTAGTATTGCCAGAATTTGGTGGCAGAAAACTTTCTCCTGTTTTAATATACGTATGAACCCCATGCCATTTTGGTTTTTTAAAAAATATTTGATTAGTCACTAAAATGTTGGCATACTTTTGACTTGCTCTATTGCCAATTAATTAATTTTAGTCTAGAAATGTAAAACCTTAGCCTTTTTGTAACAGGAACACTTTTGCTCAGTGGATTTCCCCTAATAGAATTCTGGCTACCACTTCCCAGGGAAAATCAAAGGAAAAGAGCCTGAGTACTAATTGCAGAAAGGTATTTGGTGAGTGTGATTGGCCTGATTGGTGACCAGAGGACCTCCTTGCTTAAGCTCACAGAACTTAATTCAGATCGTATCTCCAGATGGCTGGTTTTCAATCACTTGTGCTGTGCTGAAGCATCTGACCAGATTTCTAAATGAGGTATTGTCTTTTAGAGAGGCAGGCAGACTCCCAGCTCCTCTGGGGAATTATCTTTTGAAGTGGATGTGGCAGCAACACTGAGATAAAGAAATTAATGGAGGAAATGAGGACACATTGGGGGAAGTGGAAACAGAAACGTACTCTCCAGACAAAGCATGAAGCGTCCTACCATGATTTGAATTACACAGAGAACAGAAGTGCTGGATATCTGTGGACCTTGTTTCTCCATTTAATATAGGTGGCAACAGAAAAATAAATCTTAATTAAGGGACTTTTGCCATAGTCAAAAATGTGGAAACCTAAGTATTATTTAAAGGTGCAAAAGCCAGAATCCACTGGAAAGTAAACATACACCGAGTGCAGCTGTGCAGTTATCTACACAAAGGCAGCTCTGAGCCCTCCTAAAGCACCCTGGATACTTGCATACCCAAGGTTAATGAGCTATAAATATGTAGACAGTATTTATTTTCAATGTAAATACAATCTTAAAACTTTTAACAACCCATTTATGTCACTTGTTTTTGTTTGAAAATAAATCCCATCTGAGCGCCCTTTAAACAAACAGCATCTCCCCAGACACAATGTCATTTTTTCATCATTTTATACAAGGTTAGGGGAGCAGGAGCTTCTTTATCAACCACCGGTCCAGGAAGAGCAAGGACATCATAGTGGACTTTGGATTCATGCAGTGATTTAACTCATGGTTTCTAATTAGACATTCTCCAGAGACCAGAGATGAACATCACAACAGCCTCTGGAGAAATTAAAATGTAAACATCAGAGCTATAGCCTGTAATTCTGATACGAAACTGACAAGAACAAAAAAATCAGATATTATAATTATCATTTTCATTAAGCCATCAAAGAGCCAACTTTAAATTGGCCAAAATCTAAGAAAGGACCTTGCAAGGAGAAACCAGTGCTATATTTGGCTCCATTCAGAGAGACCACAGGTAGGAACCACTGACTAGACCCAAGCTGATAGGGGAGAAATCAAAAGAACTTTCAACAAACTGGTAAGAGCTGAGTGTGAGGACATGTGAGACTACTTACCGTGGAGCCCACCCTCGATGAGGACCATCTGACAGTGTATCCATGAATGCCCCCTTCCCCAACCTGACCCTTCTCTGGCATGTGTTGTAGGAATCAGCTGACCACAGCAGATCCTTGACTCCTAACATTGAACAATTGCCTGAACAATTTAAAAATGTCTGGAAACTGGTCACTGACTTGACTACAGTGAATGCTGAAATAAGTATAAATTTTACTTGCTTCAAAACCCCTTGAAATTAAGTGAGAAAAGTATTGGAGCAATGTAATAAAATAATACCCAATATTAGATAGATGGGAATTTCACAAATAACATTATGTGTACTTACCCACTGCCCCTAACATTTCATGTATGGGGGCCTAAAGTCACTTCTCTCAATGAGGAACTGCGGAATTGTGGAGAGCAGAACAAATACAAAGGCATTGGTCCCAGCAAGACAGCATCAAGTATATAGAGCACAGTGGAGTCACTCATGTCAACCAACATGGCTGCCAGTCAGCCATGGCACTTTGATTCTAGAAGGAAACTACCTAATTCATGCCAGGTGCCCTGCCAACTGTCAGGATGGCACACCCAAGATGTCTGCACACAGACGTGTCTACAGAGGGGGCACACCTACTGATGGGTTCCAGAGGGACTCTTGGCTCTGAGCCCAGAATTTCCCAGCTGGTTTGAGTGCCAAGTTTTCCGGGATAATTGGGGTGGACTTCAGACCACCGCTGAGACAGTAAATCTCCCCCTGCCAGATGCTGCTCCATGCTGCTCTGGGCCACGTGCCGCTGGAAACTCTGCTGAACTAAGCTCCAGTGCTTCCCCGCTGCCGGAGGCACCGCTCCAATCAGACCAAGACACCCACTCATGCTTCCACCCAGCAGCCTTGGGCCTTGGATCTGGGCAGTGGCATCTTCCTTGCAAGACACTGAGAGCTCACCACCTGCTGCAATGTCTCACAGACCTGGGACTGGGACTCTGAAACTCAGAGTCGTTAATCCCCACCGATCATTGCGTGTTAACTGTGTGACATTATAGAGCATAGGATGTTAATGTGATGTTGCTGTTCTATCTCGTGTGAACCAGCATTTAATAAAAGCTGAGTTTGAGCAACAGCTCTTATAGCTCACACCTCATTCCTTGCTGCACAGCGGTGTAGGCTTGGCGACCTACCGTATTTTGCTGTGTAGGAAGAGCACTATTTTGCCCAAATTTTTGAGGGAAAAATAAGGATTACACATGGATATACATGGATAGTACTAATTCTGTATCTATACAAATGCTTTTAATTCTTTTATTTATGCATCTGTGTTAATAGTGTAATTCTAGGAAGCAATAATGATATCTGGGTGCAAAATAATGCCCTGGAATATGATAATTGGTTTTGTTTCTAAAAATAAATAATGAAATACTTGAATTAAAAATTTTAAATGAAAGATTTTTTTCCTGAAAGTTTGGGCCAAAAATGTGGGTGCTCAGTATACATGAGAGCACATTATACATGGTAAAATACGATACTTCCCCAGAGGCAGAGGTGCACCCAGACTTGTAGGAAAGACTATAACATGACCCTCCTCCAGAGGTCCAGCCCATGGGGTCATATTGAGGGAAGACAGAACCGGTACATTGAAAAGTTTTATAACGGTTGTTCTGTTTACAACTAGGAATGTGGCTTGGAGGTGCTGGCTTTGAAATGGGCTCATTTATTTTAATGAGCAAAATTGTATTCTAGGGTGTAGGAGGTCAAATTTTAACAGGATCTGGCAGAGGCAAAGTGAGAATGTTCACTAAAATAGGCAGAAGGTCTGTCTAGACTGTTAATTGAAACAATCTGACCCTCAGTGACCTCTGACGATAACAAATATATTGTCAGGTCCTTGGAAGAAAAGAAATGACCTGACATCAACAAGCCTACTCAAGGCATATTAGACAGCAGTAGAAGTCTAGGTCTGGCAAGTAGAAATCTGAATTGAGACTTGATTCATAGCAAATGGAGACTCATTGGCTGTAAACAAACTTTGCAGTTAAATCAATTGAAAATTCCAGAGTCACCAAGCAAAGGTGAAGACAAATACACTGAGAATGAATCACTTAATACCTCACAAGAATGTACACCTGCCCCAAATTTCCATAAAATTATGAGCAACTATATATTAAGGCAACCACTAAAAGGAAGAAAAATGCAGTTTTCATGAGAATTATTGGAAATTATACCAGAGCTTATGCTTTTTCCAGAAAATCAGAATACTTCATCACAGTAGTGGACTCTGAATATCAAGTGCTAAATAAACTTTTTAACATCTTCAATCTTATCATGCCCCAGTCAGTTCCCAGCTGACTGCTAATATAGTCAATTACATTGATTGGTAATAAATATTAAAGTAACCTTAAATTTCTGGGGCAAATCTCTTTGCTAAGTTATTTTCTTTCTTCTTTTTAAGAAAAAAAAATCAGTTAAGTATGGATTTATATCAATAAGACAACATATGTATTTTGTAGGTCTCAATTAACAAATGTGATAAAGTATATATATTAGGTTGTTGGTGTATATAAGAAATAGAAGGCTATTTATTTTTCCATATACCAATTAGCTCATTAATTCTAGTGTTACAGCAGGAAATTAATGACATGAACCTAGGTTTATATTTGGTCTCATCCATTCAAAAACCAACCACACCAAAAGTTCCTTAGTGATTGGATCAAAGCAAAGATTATAAATCTCAAAATTAGAGAAATGTGAGAACTATGTGTATTTTAAATATATTGGGTGGTATCTCACAATCTTAAGTAGTAAAATCTATACCAGAACAGGAAATTTACCAGTGTTATGGTGTTTTAAAAGGCACATGCACCAGTATATAATGTATGAGATATTCCATTAGTTATACACATAAAAAATATGAAAATTCTTAAACTCTTCTTTAAAAAGCTTTGTTTTCTTTATTTCCTCACATTACACATAAATTGTGTGCCATATATTCATTGAATATAAAAATATTTCAATGACCTGACTTATAATATTATTAGTATGCATGGGAATCACCTTGAGCTATTAAAACATTGCCTTCTTTCATATAGAATAATGTAGCATATTGATTTAAATATTCATTGGTACTAGTTCAAATTATTTTAATATGACCCTAACTTATTGATGGGAGAAATGACCCTGGTCTGAATGTTCATTATTTTCTTCATGTCATTTAATTTTATGTTCATAGACATGCACATAGGTAATTATATAAGAAAAAATGGTCAACCAGGAAAACCTACTGCCTCAGTGTTAGTGAGACCTAAAATATAGGAGAACTTTGAGGGAATCTAAATGTCAATCTGAGAGATGATAGCCACTTAAGGGCCTATTCAATGAGAGAAAGTTCTAAGTTTAAATCAAAATAATGTCCAAAGAGCAAGAGCTTTGTGCACCATTGATAGAGGATACCCACCTCTAGAGAAGCTGAACCCTGAGGCATAGGTTAATGCAAAAAGAGAAAGACATAGACTACACACCCATAAATTTGATTTGCTAAATAATCTAAAATCAATTTACAGTGTAAAATATTTTACAATGTTGAGTCTTGATGCTATGGGTTAAATTGTGTCCCACCAAAGGATGCTGAAGTTCTAAGCCCTACAACCTGTGACTGTGACCTCATTGGGAAATAGGATATTTGCAGATGGGAAACTTAAGATGAGGTCATTAGGATGAACCCTAATCTAAATGATCAGTGTCCTCATAAAAAGGAAAAATTGAATATGTGGAAGGAAGAGGGAAAACACTATTGACACATCAAGGAACACCCAAAACTACTTGAGGTTAAGAAAGAAGAGGACAGATTGTCTGTCACCGCCCTTAGAAGAAATCAGCCCTGTTGACAGCTTGATTTCAGACTTTCAGCCTCTTGAACCGGGAGACCATAAATTTATGTTGTCTAAGCCACCTATTCCAGGGTACTTTCACACAGCAGCCCTAGGAAACTAATCACTCTGAGAGGAAAAATTGGTAAGTAGAAGTTTGAAATGCATTTTGGTGGCATGTAACAGAATATTTAAATGCTAGTGGCTTAAATTTATTGTGCTCACTTAAAAAAGTGTTTGGAAGAACAGCAGCAATTGAATACTGCACAGTAACTCACTGGAGGACTGAAAGGTCAAAATACTTCTATTTTTATACTCTGACAGTTTTCGTGCTGAGACCATCAAATTTTGATGCAGTAGATCTGGCTGGCCATCAGGGCTGGAGGAGTGGGTATTGACACAAACCACATGCATCTTTTCTGCCTAGAAATACAGTGTTTTTACAGAAACTTTCAGTAAAATATATATTATAAATCATTGTCCATAACTGTGTTATATGACCTCTGTCTCTACTAGGAGGGTGAGAAAGCAAGTATTTAGGTATTTCAGTCTCTAAGGTGGAGCCAGGCCAAAGAGAAGTAGCGTGGAAATAGAATTGGGATATCCAGCCACATCTGCCCAGTGGGCTTTCACAGCGGTGATGTCATGTTGGGTCATTCACCAAGTATCCAAGCCTGATGACACCTTTACTTGAATAATGACATCCAGAATCCAATATAAGGGAAAATATAAAACATTGAGTCTGGACCAGCACCCCTAATGGAGTGGATGGGGCAAGAAGAATGAAGCCTCCCTGGGGCACTTGATTGTTTTGAAAGTCTTCCTTCTGCTTTCACATATCTGTATTCCTCAGAAATTTTGCTTTGTATGGTTATCTATAAGGGACAGAAACAGAAAGAAAATCTGATCACCAGATACTAATTTGCTCTTTAGATGCTTCATACTTATGCAACTAATTCTATTTTATCTGTGGTGTGAGGAAGAGCAAAGATTTATTAATAGTCCCCCTGTTGTAGAAATACGAACATCATCCATCCAGGTGTTCTCTTGAAAATAAAACAAACAGAAATATGTTACCAAATATCTACAATATTTCTCTTATTGATGATGAACCAGTTCTTCCATGTATCTGTTAAAATAATAGCAATTCTGAATTGAAACTTTATGAAGATCTATGTAAATATTTGAAATATGCACAATCAATAATTAATCTATACAAAGGTAATAAGACTTGTTCCTTTATTGATACTTTGCCCATAAACAAATAAGATAAAATAGAATGTGGCCTCCACTGAGAAAATGAAAGACCATATTTTTTTTATTTCTAGGATATTTAATAAACTTTAATGAAAAAGAAAATAGGTATAGAAAAATACGTTTAATACCATTAAATAATGTGTGGTGTTTCAGCACAACAGTCTGATGACTGTAAACAGGGGACTGAAACCTGCACTGGCCGAGGTGCAGTCTATGAAACAAATACTCACAGAGCTCCGCTCACCTGTCCTGCTCGATGCTCACTGAAACACTGTGCGACTGTGTCATGTAAGAACTGCATTTGGCTGCTGGTCAGAGAATGCTAAAATAAAGCTCTTTTAGTATATGGAGATATTTCTTCTGTTTCCCACATAAAATTGTGGAGAACAGGACTAATAAAATGACATTGGTCGGATTAAGATAGCATAAAGTATATAAAACATAATGGAGTCTCTTATGCAACTGAAATGGCTGTCAGTCAGCCATGACACTTTGGTTCAAGAGGAAAATTATCTAAGTCAGAGTAAACACATCTGACAAGGAGATATACCTGCCTACGTATGTGGTCAGAGCAGACAGGTCTGGCAAGGAGACACACTTTAGATGTCTGCTCACGTGGTCGGAGTAGTCGCGTCTGAAGAGCAGGACCACCCATAGACAGGCCCCTGGGGAAATTCCCCACTTCTGAGCACGGATGTCAAGCTGAACAGCCATGCACCACCCATCGGCTCCTGGGCAAATTCCACACTTTCTATCAGGTGTGCCAAGACGTTTATCAAAAAGACCCAGAAGGGTGGAGTATACCACTTTCAAGGTGTAACTCAGCTAGACCACTGCTGAGACAGCGGAGCTCCACACACCAGGGTGCTGCTCCAGGCCACACTGATCTCCCTTGGCAATGACCGTCAGAGGCTCTGCCCTGCTCGATTGAGGACTTGGCCTGCTCTGCTGCCCATCTGGCTCCAGAGATCCTTCCTTGCAAGAGACTGACAGCACCCTTGCCCACCATGCTGTCTCCCAGACCTGCAGACTGAGAGTCTGGGATTCAGGTTTGTTATTCTCCATTGATGGCAGTGTGTGTGTATGTTATAGTTCTCTTGGATTGTTAGAATGTGAGTAGGATATAAATGAATGTTGATGTTCTACTTTGAGTGAACCTGCATTCAATAAAAGCTGAGTGAGCAGCATAGTTCCTGTGTGTGACTCTGGTCTATTCCTCGGTGCCGGGCTGCTCAGCAGGCAGCTAGCCGAGCAGTTGCCCAGCTGACTTACAGGAAATACCATATCACCAACAGACGCTCGTGACAAAAATCAATGTTTTTTGGGTAGCCCACAGTTGTTAGGGTGGTTCCGTGACTGTCTATTATTTGCTCCAGGATTAGCTGCAGGTGACCTCTGTGCTCACATTGCTGACAGTGGGAAGGAGGACTGGGTCAGGTAAAAGTTTCATCTCCCAACAGAGTCGGCCCCACTTCAGGATCTACTTCTCTAAAAATTTCAGGCAATGCTTTTCACACACGTTACTGGCAATGCTAATTGAAGCTAGCTTTGAAACTAGTCTTTAAATTGTATACATTTTCTTCTTTTTTATTGTGTGTTTTTTCAGTATGTGCTTTTGATGTAAAATTTTTTTATTTTTTAAATATTTTAAATAATTTTTATTGTTGTTCAACTAGAGTTGTCCCCATTTTCCCCCCACCACTCTCCCCTCTTCCCTGGCCCAACCACCCCCAATTCCCAGACTCAATCCCACCGTCCCCACTGTCTTTGTCCACGGGTCCTCTATACATGTTCCTGGACAACCCTTGGTCCTGGGAGCAGGTGAGTGTAACATCCACCTATTCTGCCACCATCTTGGGTCCTTCATTCTTTTTTTTCTTACATTTTCATTCCAAATAAAATTACTGTTTTGTTACTAAAAAAGAAAGAAGAAGTTGATGCTGGGACCACACATTTAGAAAAAGTAAACAACGCACACAGTGTGGGGCTTTGTAATGGAGACTCCGAGGTATCAGCAGACTGCAGCAGGAAGACAATAGAAATGGAGAAGTATCTTCCATTACAGGGCAAAGAATCTGATTAAAAGTCTCTCCAATCTCTGATATTTATTATACACTATAGAAGTGTAAGAGCCATGCCTGGTTTAAGAGTAGTATGCACTTAAGTTTTGTAAAGGTTAATTTTCTTTATGGGCACTCATCAGTGAGGTTTAGACTAAGTTATTATGAATAACTTCTTAGCAATAGTCTAAGGCCTTATAGAATTCATTTTTTATTTGGAAATATGGAAAATAAATGTAATAGTGTCCATTTACATTTTAATGAAAATAAAATACATGATTTCAGTGACTTAATTTCTACCTTGCTGTACAAATTTTTTTACCTGTTATTTCAAGATTTTTATTAAAAATGTATTATTTCTATAAAGTGAAAGTTACTGTCATATTGATGAATTATATTTATATTATTTGGGTATTAATTTTTGAGAAAAGAGATACCAAAATAAAGCTTCCCTGAATATTCTGCTCTTTGGTAAGACACTAATTCTCTCTGTAAGCATATTTTGTACATTCAAAAATTTTCAAGGCTCTCCATCAGTCCTGTCTTATTTTTACTAAAATATTCATGATTATTCTAAAAGTGTGTACTATCTATGCCTAACAGCAAATATACCAAACTTCTCAATATTTTTTCTAGAATAACAAATTATATTTTCATGATGTCAAAATACATTTTTATTTTTCAAAAAATAAGGATACACGTCATTATAAACAATTTAAGCAACTTTAAAATCAGTAATATATTGAAATACAACACAGCTTTAAAAAGTAAAACAACAAAGACAAAGAAAAATACTGTGATATCATTTATATGTGGAATTGAAACAGCTGAACTCATAGAAACAGAGAGTAGAGTGGCAGTTACTGGGGGCGGGGGGGGAGTGAAGGGAAATGGAAGATGTTTACTAAAGAATACAAACTTCCAGTCATAAGATGAGTAAGTTCTGGAGAATATAATGTGCAGCATGGTGATTATAGTTAATAGCACTGTATTATACACTTGAAATTGCTAAGAGAGGAGGTCTCAGTGTTCTTAGCACCAAAAAGAAATGCCAGTCGTGTGATGTGAGGCAGACGTTAGCCAATGCTATGGTAGTAATCGCTTTGTAATATGTGAGTATATCAAACCAACATGTTGTATAACTTCAACTTATACAATGTTATGTCCATTATATCTCAGTAAAGCTGGGAGACAAATTAAAACCAATTGAGACAGTAGTTTCACAGAGTTTGGGAAATATGTCAAATCTTTAATTTTATAAATGCTTATGGTAAAAATAATTATATATGATCGTGGCCTAAAATATTTTATATCAACTCTGTTTATGTTAGGGAAAAAGTATTTATGTCTTTGTTAGTTGTCCTATTATTTCCCCTCAGAAACTGAATTATAAAGAAAATGTTAACAATGCCTTCTCTTTCATACAATTGAAATTGCTTTTGATTTTCATCTCTTCAGTCATTTCTTTTTATACAACCAATCACAATGAACTGTATTTCATCTTTATTCCTTTCACTTCTACTTGTTTCACCCATTGGAATTTTATTGTTTGTTTTTTAACCTATAAACTCACACAGAAAGGGAAATGTATTTTATTGAATTTATATTCAGAATGCCTAAGAGACTGCTGGAAATTCTGAAGAGGTGATAATTTCAACCACATAATGTATGCTGCTTTTGCATAAGAAAGAAGAAAATTCAACCCACCCTACTTGCCATAATAATGCATATTAAAGAAAATTTTGCTTTATAAGTTTTTAAAAAGCTTATAGCTGTTTACATGAGCACAAAATCAAGAAGAAAGAAATATTGGTCTCAAGTCAAAAGGAAGTCAGCAATATAACACTGAAAGCTGCTTTTACATAAAATCCGCAGTAAGACACTTAAAGAATCTTTCTGTGTCTCTAAGATTTTGTTTAATCATGTCCCCTGGTAACATCATGATTTACACTGCAATTCCTGCTCAATGACATGGAAAAAATACACCTTTGTTATTTTCTGCCATAAATATAAAATTGAATACTACTTGAGGTTCTAATGAATTTGTCCTTGTTTTAAAATATATAATTTAAATATGTGTAACATGTTGCTTAGTTTTCCTTTAACCAAGACTGATCATAGCTTCTTGTTTTTCCTCACCCTAAATTATGACTTTTGTAAAATGCCACCAAAAAATATTATCTTGTACTAAGACAACAAATTATGAGGATGCTTCAAAAATGACAAAAGTCCAAAAAGTCAATTGACAATAAGTCAAGTTAATTTTTTTCCTCTAAAATCAGCCCTGGCTGGTAAGGCTAGGTTGATTGAGTGCCAGCAGTGAACTGAAAGGTTTAGGTTCGATTCCCAGGCAGGGTCCATGCCTGGGTCACGAACCTGGTTGGGGGCATGCAACTAGTCGACTAGGCAACTAGTCGATGTATCTCTTACACATTGACGGTTCTCTCCCTCTTGTTCTCCCTCCTTTCCCATCTCTCTAAAAATAAATAAATAAAATCTTTAAAAAAGTGTTTTCTCTGAAATCAAGGGAAATTTTTGAACATCCAAAATTCCTGGTCTACTGTATACATAACAACAGAAGCCTCAATGAGAAAGCGTCCAACTACAGTCTGACAGTACTGTAAAGCAGTTCGGATGAAAATCCTGCATTATTCATGCAGTGAAGCATAGGTTGCACAATCTACGACTTTACAAATGTCTGAGATTTTTATTTTAGAAATTTAATTTCAAAAAGTAGATGTTATATGCCAATTGCAAATTCTCTTAAGAAGCCATCATATTCAAAGATAATACATCTACTGGAAATGATGCAAGTAATATTTCTAAATGACCTGATTCCAAAAAATGTAAACTTATTTCAAAAAATTAACTATGTTGTCAGGCTCAAAAGTGAAGGCAGAGGCAACAGGTAATATAACCTCCATTCCATCAACCAAAGTGACAATGACAAGAGAAGTGTCGTCTTTGAAATGGCTGTTAAAGATGTCCAATTCACAATCTAAATTATCTCCATTTTGATTTTGCTCCCATGTTATTCCACACACAATGTCTGCGTTATGCTTATTATTATATATATGCAAATTTTCTAATGAGAATAATAATTCTCATTATTTGGAGTTTCCCACCTTATCCAGCACTGATAAAGAAATTGATCTGAAAAGAGAGTTAACATTAACAGTGATTGGTATAGTGCTCATGTGACATTTATTTTGATAAACAGAAAGTAGGTCTTACTGAGGTCCTTTTCTATATGAGTTCTTTTTATCTTCTTTTCCACCTCTGTGTAATTGTTTTTAAGTTCAGTTAATAAGAGTTTTCATATAGGTAGTTGTTAGGAGCTGAACTGTGTCCCTGAAAAGTTTATATGTTAAAGTCCTTATCCCCAGTACCTTAGAATGTGACTCAGATGGTGTCTTTGAAGAGGTACTTATGGTTTAATTAGGTCATTATAGTGGGTACTAATTCAACATGAAAGACATTCTCCAAAAAAGGAAGAAACTGGGACACTGCACGTACAGAGGAAAATACAGGAAAAAGAAAGTCATTACGCACTAAGGTGAGAAGCCTCAGAAGAAACAATCCTGTGGACAGCTTAATCTTAGACTTGTAGCCTCCGGAACTCTGAAAAAATAATTTCTGTGGTTTAGGCCACCTGGTCTGTCATATTTTGTTATGGCAGTCTTAAAAAACTAATGTGATAGTGCTGATTCATAGTTTAAACTTTTTTTAAAAAATGGGTTGATAAAAGTCTAGTCCATACTCATATATATAATTATATAATGTATAATTTGAATGTATAGCATTTTAAACTGTTAGTATCTTATATAAATACATACACTTAATGTAAGTGCTAAATTTCTTTCTTTTATTTTTTATACTGGCAGAAGCATGCATACTTTATTACCATCAATTTCATATGACCACAGATTAAAAAGAGGGAGACATAGCGAATGTTTTATGTAAATGTTCACTAAATGGACTGAAAATTTGAGATTCGGGTTAACTCAAATTCTAAAACTTGAACCACCTTTCAAATAATTGTATGTCTATAGTAGTCAAGGGTAGCCAGACAGTGTTACAAGTGAAGCTGATCAAAGAGAACACAAAACCATTCACTTAGTGTCCCATAAATGAAACGAAGTTTAAGAACCACTTTTGTTGTAAGGCACTTTGTTTTTGTTGTTTTGTTTAAATTCACAGAAAAGGAAATTCAAAATCCTAAAGATTATTTTGAACTTAACCTATAAATAGATAAATTTTAAAATTTTTAAATATTTTTCTTTTTAACATTTCCCAGAACAATCTTATTTTTCTTAATTAACAGTCTGTTGAAAAGACACCCAGTTACCTTTTGCCCACTTCAAAGTTTTTCACAATTTTTCCTGGCACAAGGAATGATCTATAGCAAGAATTGGCAAACTTCCTCTGTAAAGGCTAGATAATAAGTATTTTTGTAATTTTTTTCAACACATAGTCTCTGTTACAACAATACAACTATGCTGTTGTTATATGAAAGGAACAATAGAGGATAATAAAAAAACTGAGCATGGTTATTTTATGATAAAATTATTGATTAAAAAAACAGGTGGCAGGGGTGTTTAGCCTACTTTGGACTGTAGTTTGTCAAACCCTTATCTGTTGTTGGATTTTCCTAGAGCCTACTACTAAACAGGATGTTCAAAATATGTCTACATTGAGTCTCCAAACAGTTGTGCATGAAAGACTTAAATATTCACAACAATTTTATTGGCATGACTCACCTTAATTCTGTACATCTCTACTAAAGTAACTCCAGTGAACATATTGAGTATAAAAGAGTCAATCATTTCATTTCAGGGTTATGTTATCCTTGAAATTGCTTTACATGAAAATAGGCACAACTGGGTTCCAATTAAATGAACTAATCTTGTCCAACTGCTAGAGGTTTTATTCAATTATTTATTTAACTAGCTGTGACTAGGCATTTTATTCCTCCAACTTTTATAGATCCTCCTATAAATCCACAACCCAACTTTTCAACTTCACTTTAACTCTTTGCAATCTTGAATTGTTTCAAAAATATTGGGTTGATCAAAAAGTTGGGTTTTTCCTCAAAGATGTTTCTAGTAGCACTTAGTTGTCATTAACTTCATAAGAAACAATTTTGTTAGATTGTGTTGTGACAGCTGTCGTATCACCATGTATTTAAAACACATCAAAATTCGTGAGTTTTGGGTAGCAATTTTCATATTGAAGATGGAAGAAAATACACAACATTTTTGTCATATTATGTTTTATTATTTCAAGAAGATAAAAGCAAAACTAAAAAGCAAGAAAAGATTTGTGCTGTGTTTGGAGAAGGTGCTGTGACTGATCAAAAGTGTCAAAAGCAGTTTGCAAATTTTCATGCTGAAGATTTCTAGATCCACGATTGGGTAGACCTTTTGAAGTTAATAGCGATCAAATCGAGACATTAATTGAAAACAATCAATATTATACCACATGAAAAATAGCTGACACACTCAAAATATCCAAATAAATAATGGCATTGGTGAAAACAAAAATATATCTCTTATTTTATGGAAAAATACTATAAATGGACTTCTTGGCCAACCCAATATTTATGTCATTTTTCCTAAAGGAGATAAACTTAAATTGATTCATATTTTCCTGTAAATATCTATTTATATACTGCATATTAAAGAGCATTATTAAATAATACTCCTAATTTCAGAGCAAGTTTTTAGAACAGAGACCTGTTCAGGTAGTACTTTTTGAGTGAAAATGGCTTTCTGGCTCATTAACATACTGAGTATGGTTTAGGGAGTGATGCCACCTGACCTAGATGATGAAAATCATAGACATTGTTGTCATCGGTCAACCCAATTAACTAATTACTCGGTGATAAAATAGAGGCTTGGTATTCTCCATCTAGACTAATAAAGGATTATGAGCTTTATTGTATTTATAGCCATATTTAAAACCCTTTAAAATGCGTGTTCAACTAATCCTGTTATTATCTTCATCTTTTATAGAGTGAAATTCAAATTTCGAAGTTTAGAAATCATACATTTAACAAGTAGTAGAGGTGAAATTCAAATTCATGTTTTCTGCAATACTTCACTGGTAGTGTTCTAAGTCTGCCACAATCCTGATCTGCTTCTTTGCTGGTATGAAGAAAATTTAGATTTGCAGAACATCAAACCTAATGTTAACTTTCAAGGTAGAAGCTATTCCTTTGCACTTGAAAGGGATAGAGACAGCTCACTGACTCCTTCAGCTGCCAAAGACTATGTATGAAGTTCAAGGCATCACTTAGTCATATAACTCTAGTGGAGTAAAATAAATTTTGCACAAGTTTCTGCTATAGGATAAAAGCCATTCTCAGTTAGATAACATGTTGCATCCTTCCTAGTAACCCATACAGTCCCATTTCCAACAGAAATTCAATGAAGACATGGAGTTAGAACCCATGAAAACTAAAATGAATAGTGAGTAATACTGACCCCCCAATATTAAACTTTAATAAATAAAAAGTTATAACATATACCTCCAGAAGTTAGAAAAATGGTATGCCAGGTAGTATACATATTTTAAATGGTTAAAAACAAAAGGCCAAAATTAATCTTTAATGTCAAAAATACATTGAAACAGTCATTTCTGTAGGAACTTTACATATTTTTAATGAGTAATTTTTAAATTTAATGTTAACTGGTATGACAAAAAGAATAAAACATTTTGACTATGATCTTAAGTTTGGAATTAGACAGTGGAAGGAGTGATAGAAGGAAGGAAGGGAAGGGTGAAGGAAAGAACACATGCATAGGGAAAAATGACAATAAGGAGCATAACAAAATGCCAAAAAACCCTTAACACTACATAGTGGCAATAAAACGTAGCTTTATGTTCCTTCTTATGGTTTTCTGTATTTGTTGTAGTTTCAACAATTATTTTACATTTAAAATTTTACAGTTGTTTCAGCTCTCAAAATCATGCCATGATATTTTTCTAATGAAAAGCTCAGCATTGTAAGGATGGTAACAAATAACTCAGGGCTTGAGCCAATATTACAGCTGATAAGAATGGCATGCACTAGCTTTCCTGTCAATGATATCCAGGTGATTCATGAGTCTGGGGATCTGGTCAACCCATCTGGCTGCCTTACAGGGAGGGGTTGAGGCTTAAGTGACAGGATTCTTGGAGACAAGACTATACTTCATCTAGTTCAATATAACAAAGTTATGAATATAATTTTCTTTGAAGGAAAGTTGTGATTGCCAAAAAAATTTAATATTCTAGTCATCTAAATATCTGATTTCACCAATGGCAAACTAAATCAATTCCTACCTCTGTGACCATGAAAATAAATGCCATTGTTATTCCATCCTGCTGGCTGGTTTCCCATCAACTCAAAGGAAGATAATAGCAGCTTGCTTGTTGTATTGATTTTACAACTTGAAGGTGTTTTTAATCTAGAAAAAAGTAAGCCTTTATTAACAACTTGTCTCTTTCTCAGCAGATAATTCTAAGTTACTGGATTTCATTAGGAAAGGGAAACATCCACTTTCAAAAATATGGAGTTGTTAAAATTTGATTTAGTTAGCCTGCTGATTTTTAATTTTCTATAAGTGTAACATTTAAGAATTTCATTTATTTACATTACATAATATTTTAGATGTTTTATTTGAAATTAATGTTTACTTATGTGTGCTCATTAAGAAAAAAGAGTAAATGATGCTTTTCATTTTAATGCAGCAAGACAAGGAACATTTGCAAAAGAAATAAGGCAAAACAAACTGAACTAACAAGCAAAATACAGACTCATAGAGCCGAATGATAGCTAGGGATGGGTGTTTAGGGGGCAGAGAGATGGAGCAGAAAGGAAAAAGGACACAAGGTCATGGACAACAGGGTGGTGATTGCGGGGCTGGGGAGGAGGGGAGTATCCGTGGGAGAAATGGTATCAGAAAAACTATAATAATTTTTTAAGGCACAGTTACATAAATAGAAGATGCACTAAAAGTGTAACTTCAAAGGGCTGAGACAATTAATCCTTTCTGATTCAGGTATGTTATAAAATCTAAGGACAGCCTTCTCTGATCATAGCTTTGTTTTTCACTACCTTGACCAGCTGGCTGTCTGACTCATTTAGAGCAGACATCACTTGCTTACCAGGTTATAGGATTCATCAATGTTCTGCACACGTATTTGAATGGATTTTTGAATAAAAAAGTGCTAAAATCAGCTGTGCCTTAGTGAAGAGAAACTTACTCTTTCTCCTCATGGAAATAGAATACCTCCTAAAGTGTATGGAATTCACTCCTATCATCAAACATGGTTTTAGGATACTAAATCAGTTGTTCCCAATAATCCTCCCTGTAGTAGAATTGGGGAAAATAATATCAGAATTGCTAAATTTGATCCTGAAAAACTGTTTTGGAATCATCACAAATCATAGTGAGTAACAAGTAAAGAAAATTTCAGTCCCATTTTAAGATGTCCATGGAATTCAATCCAAAATTGTGTTTGGAAGGCAATATTTTGAAAGTGTTAAACAGATATATTTATTTCTAATCACCATGAGCCAGGAACCTGATCATCAAGTCCACATTATACACCAGGGAATGAGATAGAGAAAATGTGTCTTTGAAGATGTAAAAGATACAACATGCCAAAATAAAACAGAACATTATAACAGGGAGAGAAACACAGTGTTAAAGAAGAAAGAGGAGGAGGAGGAGGGGAGGTGGGAGGAGGGAGGGAGGGAGGGAGGAAGGAAGGAAGAAGGAAAGAAAGAAAAAAAGAAAGAAAGAAAAGAAAAAAAGGAAAGAAAGAAAGGAAGAAAGCAGACAAATGAAGGTTTTCCAGCTCTGGTAAAGATAATGTAGACGATTTAGGTCGAAGGTAAATAAAAAAAAATTAAGGTGGTGAGAGCTTGAGAGCCCTCCTTTCCATCCACCCTGTCTCCCACTCACATGTGTACAATGTGTATTTTCTACCCTAAACAGCTATAGGGAGTCAAATTGGCCAGAAGCCATGTGGTTCCATGTGGATGAGAAGATATCCAGGAGCTGCCTTTCCCCAACCCCATTAAAGGGACCTAAGGACTGTTGAAGGTGGTGACAGGCAAACTGACCAGGAAGGTCACTGTGGTGGCATTTGAGTGATCTTGTGGCAAGAGCAGCAAGAGCAGATGTTAGAACTGTATCCAAGTCCAGTGATGCTAACTGCTTCCCTTGCCCAGAGGCAGGTGGCAAAAGGAAATCTGAAAACCAAGCCATCAGAAACACACTAAGTTAGTGGAATGGAGTGATTTTACTGAACTAGATATTTTCCTGCTCCACATCTAGCAGAATGGAGGGTGGGGATAGAGCACTTTATAAGTAAATGAACATTTAAAGTGACATTGTATGTATGAGTATATTGTGTATATTTGTCATCACACTGCTGGCTGCTAATTTCCTAGGGAGTAGAAAAAACACAAATTCTAGACAATCATGCTACTTAAGGATGCAATAGAGGGGGTGAAAATGAGATAAATTCAAGTAATTGTAATTAATATAAAATAAAATGGGTTGATGAGGACTTTAATCTCTAATACCATACTGTGGACTAACAAACCTGTGTTTTGAATCAGCTCAAGCAACTTACAAGAGCACTGCCACTTTTAATAAAGGCAAAAGTTCAGGTCTTTGAGTTTTAAATAAGGCAGAAGGAAAAGGCTTTTTGTTGTGTTTTAATGTTCTTGGACTATATTTTCTTTTAACCAATCTCTGGAAGAATATGATGGGGAAATTATTTAGTCAAAAAGAGGATGTGACTATTTGTGTAAAAAACAAAGAACTAAAAGGGGAAATCTGAAGAGCTGTTTATTTTCTTTTATGAAGATAAAAGCTGTTCTTTTCCATATTCATATAGAAATATGATTTCATGCCTATTATTTATACAGAAGGAAAGATATTTCTGGGCTTTTCATTCTTTAGAAGATGGAAATAACCTTTCTTGTATAATTATGATCCCAGAATCTGGATGCTGGGCTTACATTTGTTATCTTTCATGAAAACTCTTTTAATTCATTGAGCACATAATCCTGTCCCCTCCTAGATCATGTTGTATCTAGCAATTGATGCTGAAAAGTGAGAATGTAGCCTAATGGGGGGTTTATAAAATAAAATCTAAATCAAAATGGCAGGGACCCTACTTTCACGTGTGTGTGTGTGTGTGTGTGTGTGTGTGTGTGTGTCTGTCTGGATGGATGGCTGGCTGGCTGTGATGTGGAGATTTTTTGGTCATAAATGAAGGTCAAATGGTAAATGTGATACGTAACTTTCTAGATATTCACTCGCTAGTTTTGATGTTCTTAAATTCTTCATGATACATGAGGATTGAATATTTAAAAGAATAGCATATTTTGCTACAAGCATGTCAGTATACAAAAGGGGGAAAAAGATCAGGAAATTGAGCCATGATCCATTAGGCCATGTCTGTTGGTAAAGAAAGAACTTCCCAGTGTTAGTTAACAAAATTTAGCATTTTAAGTCAAAAGGGCAGTTTTACAAATGAAGATATTGCCAGAGATATAACAACTTAGAGCAAAGACATCTTCATTTGTAAAACTGCCCTTTTGACTTAAAAAGCTAAATTTTGTTAAGTTATACTGTCAAGGTCTTTCTTTATTAATAGACAAAGCAAATAAAATATTGAGAAAATAAAGCAAAGGATAAAAGAGTTTTTTCTGTACGTAGCTTCATGTTTTCACTTGTATTCAGAGCTTCGTAAAAACTTGCTAAGTTTGTTTCCTTTCCTATTTGTTACAAAAAATCAGAAGAGTCCCCAAAAGCACCACAGATGAGTAGAGGCAGAGTAGATAAAGACGAAAATAATATTTTATTTTTTTAAATGTTTGTAACATACTCTTCAACTCTTGTGTCAAAAAGGAAATTGATTTCACATTGACCTGTACTTTTTCAAACTCTGCCCCTGAATAGAAACAAAGACAAAATCTTTATTTCAAATTCTATGTTTTGTTTATTTGTGTGCTGTTTGTTTTGGATATACATTTAACAAGTAGTGATGATATGCAGATAAGATAACATTCAGCTTAAGAAAGCATTAGATTTCATATCTAACCTTGATAATTGCTTGTTACTGAAACCTGAGATCAGTACCTGATACAATTCATGTTTGTTTTCTCATTACTAATGGGAACAATAATGTATATCTTTTTGGATTGAAATGAGTGATAAAGGTGATCATGGATATAAAGCACATGGCAACAACCTCAAACAGTGGCTATTCAAGGTAAACGTATGCAGCTGTTTTATTTTTGTCATTAATCTCCATCTTTCAATGGAGAAGCATTCGTTACCTTTTTGTCTACATCAGAATTCTTGGGAAAGCTAAAAATAATTCAGATTTTACAGAGCCAAATTCTGATGATGCCTGGATTCAAAACCTGATTATCTCAGTGGATACACCTATGTAATCAGCACGCACACCCAGGCACAGTGCTTCACCAACACCCCAGAAGTTGCATCCATGCACCTTTCCCAGCAAACCCCCAAGAACAACCACTACACAGACGTGGAACAGTGGACATTAGTTGTGTTTATCTGTGTGTCTGCTAATCACCACTCACATTGTGTGAATCACCCATGTGATTGCACATAGATATAGATAATTGTACTTAATTCAACTTAACATGCTAAATTTTGTTAAGTCACACTGGCAAGTTCTTTCTTTACTAACAGACATGGCCTAATGGATCATGGCTCAATTTCCTGATCTTTTTCCCCCTTTTGTATACTGACATCCTCGTAGCAAAATATATTATTCTTTTAAACATTCAATCCTCATGTATCATGAAGAACTTAGGAAGGTTCAAAACTTACAGCGAGTGAATATCTAGAAAGTTACATATCACGTTTACCATTTGACCTTCATTTATGACCAAATATCTCCACACCACAATTGTACTACTTGTATTCAATTGTACTCATTCTCTGTCCTCTAACTGTACCATAGTGATTCAGTCTCTAAATATATTACAGCTTTTTGTACTCCTTTTCCTCTCCAGAAACATATGGGTGATTTCTAGGTTTTGACTAACAAAAATCAAGTTACTATTACATTAAAGACATGGTTTTGTGAACATATATTTGGTTGATACTTTCTTACAAATGGAGTTGTCCAGTTAGATGGCAGTTACACGGTCAGATCTAGTAGAAACCAATTATTTCCAAATTCACCATCCTAGTGTATATTTTCATCAACACTACATAAGAGGGTGAGGTCTCCACATTTTTGACAGCACTTGTTTTTCTCATGTTTTTAATTTTAGTCATTGTGATTTGCCATTCTTGATGATTTATAAAACTGAGCAATTTTTCATGACTCATTGCTCATTTGCATAACTCTTATTTTACAGTGTTTATTCAAGTCTGTTTGCCCTATTTCTACCGCTTTGACTAGGATTTTTTCTTATTAATATTATATAGTCTGGGCATGAAGTGTTTGTTTTTAAATTATATCTGTATTATACATTTTTATTCTCCTGTGAGAACTGTCTTTTAACCTCTTTACACTAAACTTTGATACAAAGTTTCTTACTTTTAAGTCAGATTTATCATTTCTTCTTAGTATTAGTATTAGTGCTTTTGTACGCTTTTCAAGAAACATCTGCCTATTCTAAAATAAAGATTTTATGTGTGTTTCTTCTCAAAGTTCTACCATTTTTCTTAAAATTTGATTTGAAATCAAACTGATTTCTTTTTGTGTCCTTGTCTGTTTGTGATTACTCTGTTCTGTCACAGTGCACACTTGTCTTATTTACTGCACACTATTCCAACTCCTCTAGTTATTGAATATGTCTTCATGTGAGACTTTCAACTTCATATTCTTTTTCAGTAATTGCATTTGGGTGGTATCTCTCTGCTTTCCATATAGATTACAGAATACATGTATCAGTTTCTTCCAAATATTAAAATACCTGGTATTTTGCTTTGGGCGATAGGAATCTGGAGATTACTTTAGGGAGAACTGACATCCTTACAATATTGAGCATTATAGCCCATTAAAGTGATGCATACTTCCATTTACTTAAGTATTATACAGTTTGTCTTAATAACAATAATTGTTGTTTTAATTCATGCTCACATTTAATTAGATTTTCTTAAGTTTTTGCTATATTTCATAGGTTTTTGGAGATAAAATTCACATACAATAATATGTATCCACTTAATAATTTATCCAATTATTGTATTCCCAGAATTATATAACCATCATCACAATCAAATTTAGAATAGCTTCATTACCCCCGAATTAAACCCTATACCTACAACAGTCATTTCACATTCAAGTGTCCTAGACAACCACTAATTTGTTCTTAGTTTCTATAAACATACCTATACGGAATTCTTCATATAAATGAAATTAAAGATCTTTTATATGACCTGTTGCCACAGGCTTCTCTCATTTGCAGTGCTTTCAAGATTCACTCAGGCTGTAGTACATATCAATGCTATGCTCTTTTTTATTGATGAATGCTGCTGTATCCCATGAAGATACCACCTTTCATTTAGCCATGCATTGCTTGATGGGCTTTGGTTTGTTTTCACTTTTCGGCTAAGATGAATTACGATGCTATAAACATTCATATAGATGTTTATGTGTTGCACTGTGTTTCCAGTTCTCTTAAATATATATACTTATAAATGGAATTGCTTAGTTTGCACAGTACATCCAAAGAATTTTAACTTTGATGAATTTTAATCTTTTGAAGAACTGCCAGACAAGAACCCCAATGCAAAAATGGGGGCATCTTTAAAAAAAAGCCAGGGAAAAGAGTCAAGCCATTTAAGGCTTTGTATTATTCAGAGTTCTCCAGAAAGCCCAGGAATAATAGGAAATATATATAGAAGACCTGAGGACAAGTAAGCTAATGGTACAGATTTCTATCCAAGTTTGAAGGACTGAAAGTCAGGAGCACTGAGTGCAAGCACAGATGGATATCCCATCTGGGAAACAGTCACATGGAGGATAATTCAACCCCCCTCTACCTTTTTGTTCTGGTCAGGCCCTCAAGAAATTGGATGATGCCTGCCCATATAGGAGAGCACCACGCTTTATTCAGTCTACCAATACAAATGTTAATCTCTTAATTTCACAGAAATACTTTCTGTGAAATACTTTCTGTGAAATACTTCACAGTCACACTCTCTGTGAAATACTTTCACAGTCACACCAAGAAATAGTGCTTAAGTAGATATCTGGGTATCTCCTCATCCAGCCAATTAATTAATTGTCAATGTCTTCATTGATCATTTTTGCTGCTGTAGGCAACCAGGACTAATCATACTAGCTCCTCTAAAGCTGTGCTGTTCAATATGGTTGTGAAAAGATATAAGTTTCTATTCTCATTGAATATAAAATTATTGTTTTTTTTATTTCTGAAGGGTCTAAGCTCTTATGAGGCTATATTATCAAGGGAAATGGAAGTATTTGGACTCTCCCAAATCAGTCCACTGAGGCTCAGACCTACACTTCCTTGCTTCCATAATATAAAGGACCCAGGCTTGCCCCTGTAGATGACAGACATGAGAAGTTCAAAATGACTAGGTGGTGGTCTTAGCATGATTTATGAAGATCACTTACTGTATCCCCCACAGAGACATACTCCTACACAACCCCTAATAATCAGGACAATAGCGAGAACTTCAGTGTTAGAAGACTGAAAAAACATGTTGTATAAGTGGGCAACTGAGTAATGGTGAGCAGGTCTAATCCCACTTTGGGTACTGGAGCTACTTATTCTAGCTACTAGCTGTAGGAGACCATTCTGTGTGGTGTGGGCTCAGCTCCCACTCAGAGATGCACAACACCCACACCCACGGATAGGTTCTCCCATGGGGATCAGGCCAGCACTGTACCTAGACTGCTATGAGACTTGCTTTCACTAAAACCCCCTCACCCTGAATTGAGGCAGCAAACATTTACTGCAAAGTAACTTCCTAAAATCCATGCTAAACATTCCAAGGATGAGTGTAACCAGTTCAACCACTTTTGCCTTTTCATTTGCAAATATCCTTCTTCTGTGATGTGATTAGCAACATCCTCTCCTTTGTTTTCTGTAAAAGGTAACCACCTAAAGCGAACCTGTGCATAGTAAATGAGGATCTTCCTGTAATGTCCCCAGAAAAAGAATAAAAGCTCATCGAGGGAAGGGCTGAGGCTTTGCTCCTCTTGAGAGAGAAGCCACCCACCCTATTTCTACACAGGATTCAGTACTCCGTGTGAATTTCTTTTGTTTCAGCTACAATGCTGCGGACCCCACCCCATGAACCGGAGTCCACGACAACTGGCAACATAGTGCCGCATATTAGTTCTTTGGTCACAGCACTCCAAACCATTAGAGCTCCCACCATTGTAGTATGATGCCCCAAGCCACCATCTTTGGTGAACATTTAATAAGTTCTTCCATCGTTTTATATTTAGGCTCCCTCCACTGGACACTTATCTACTCACATCTGCATTCCTCTGACTGAGAACTGCCATTGGGAACATAAAATCCCCTGTGTTCTTTCTTTTCTTTTTTCTTATAAGTTTATTTTATTTTGTTATTGTTCAATTACAGTTGTCCCCATTTCCCTCCCCCCATTACTCTCCCCACCCTACCCACATCCACCTTCTATATTCAATCCACCCCTGCCCTGTTTGTCTTTGTTTGTGGGTCCTTTATACACATTCCTTGATGACCCTTCCCTTTCTTTCCCCAATATCCCCATCTCCCCTCCCCTTTGGTTACTGTCAGTTTGTTCTTTATTTCAATGTCTCTAGTTATATTTTGCTTGCTTGTTTGCTTTGTTGATTAAGTTCCACCTATAGGTGAGATCATATGGTATGCTCTCTCACCGCTTGGCTTGTCTTTCATCACCTGGCTTATTTCACTTAGCATAATACTCTCCAGTTCCGTCCATGCTGTTGTTAAGGGTAGGAGCTCCTCCTTTCTTTCTGCTGTGTAGTATTCCATTGTGTAAATGCGCCACAGTTTTTTGATCCACTCATTTACTGATGAGCACTTAGGCTGTTTCCAACACTTGGCTATTATTAATTGCACTGCTATGAACACTTGTGAATGTGCATGACTGCCCAACTCTCAGTAGTTTTGGAGATAACCCTAGGGTAGCAAAATAACATTGCCCCATGCTTAATATGGAAAACTTGCAAAGTAAGTGAAATTGTCCAACAGAGATGCCTCGAATACTAGTGAACCAACAGCACATAGCAGGGTGCAACAAAATTGTTTTATATAGTATATGTTCATTTTATCTCCTTTGACTCTAAGGCCCATGAACAGAGACTATCTCTATCATGTTCAACATTAAAGCCATTAAATGCAGTAAGGCTTGGCAGGTGATAGCTCCTCAATTAAGATGCACTGAACTTAAGACTGAATGAATGTATTCATCTGTGAATAGGCATAGGATTTCCCTTGGTCCATTATATGACACATAATATTATAAAGGTTATCAAATGATCAAGTCTAACCTACTCTTAATGTACACATTGACATTTTATTAAAGAGTTAGGGATTGTGGCATGAATTCCATTAGTTTATCACAGATGATATTGGAGAGAACATAGATACAGGAGTCTAACGAAATGGAGCTTAAGCACTAGCCTTCACATTTATCCACTCAGAATGTTTCTCCTCCCACAAATTATATTTCATGATGTTGATTCAAAAGTGAAGTACATAACATGGTATAGTCCTCAAAATGGTAACTTAGTACTAGTAAAATTTAGGTGTTTTCTACATAATCAATCAGTAAAGCTTTAGAAAAAATTACCTTTTATATCTAAACTGGTGGAGATATGAGCTTATGACATTGCCTTTGTTAAGAATATTAGAGATATTCTACACTAGAAGACTTAGTCTTACAATGTAAACTATATTTTAAATCAAAACACAGTTATCAAACTATTATCTAGACTATTATTTAGATACTCAAATTTGAATCTAAATTAATAACAGAATTAAAAAGAAAAAAGCCATGAAATAAGTAATTTTATCATTTTACAAACACTCGCACAAAAAAATTAAGTTATTATGATAGATGTAGTCTAATCAGGCAAATTTATTGGAATAAACAAGTCACAATCCCCCTTGATTTGGTCTTGAATTCCATATCACTAATTAAAATATCAAATATTATCATTTCATTAAATCTTAATTTTAAACCCACACATAATTACTTTCTAAAAGTCTTACCAATGAGCTCTATTTTCAGCTCCTTGAACAACACATTGAATTTCCAGTTCAGTGTATATATTATTGTTTGGTGTCACACCAAGATCCTAATTCATTCATCTTTAATTCAAGAGTGGAAAGTTCAGCTCTACTACTAGGCTACTGAAATTTATGATGTAAAGATGGATTAGTTGCATCCCATTCTGAAATGGCATTGAACTTCATTCGCCCTTACAAGCATCTATGCTTGCTTACAAATATGAAGCAGTCATATATTTTTCTTCTACAACAAGGGAGAATGACATACAGCAATCATTGTAAGGTGCATGCAGCACGTGTTGTTTCTGTGCCAAGAAACACATACACTAAGAAGTCCTCTCTGCTAAGCTTCTCGTAGCCTTTCTCACAGGTTGCTAGGATTTCAGAGGTTGATTCGACCCAGCACATTTTTACTCCTTTATCTTTTCATTACCACTTTCTGTTCTTCAATAATATGCTTCTACTGTAACTATCATTTACATGGGAATGGACATTAAGTAATTTCTAGTAATAGCGCCAGTCCTTGAGCACGTAACTTAATACACATATGAGTATTTTGGAAGATGAATTTCTATAATAGAAATTTATTCTAGAAAATTTTTATGCATTTAATTGTTAATAAAATCTCAAATTTACCTTAGAAAAAAGACTATGTTCGTGTATACACTCACCAACACTCTATGAGATGTAAATTTTCACAAAACCTTGCCAATATTTGACATTTTTGAACTCATTTTACATCTCTGTAATATAACGGATTAGGTGTCATCTATACTCTTTTCAATTCGGTTAATTAATGGTGAGCATTAGTTCATTTAATATGTGTATTGGTACTCATTTTGACTTTCTGTGGATACCCATTTCTTGTATTATGGCATTTTAACATGTTGGAATGTATAGTCTATTTATTTTTCGTTTACCTGAAATGTATCTTCACCTATTTTGTAGCTCAGTGATATATTCACCTTCAGTGAGTACTTTAGTATTTTTCATTCCACATTTAATGGACCACACCCAACTCCATAAAAAATGAAACAAGGTGTAATAAAAATCAACACACCTCAGTTTTAAGGTCTCTTTCTTTGCTGGGTCTTGTAAAGTTCGGATTCTGCTCATCATTGTCTGAACTATGGGTGAGTCAGCTCTGTCCTCTCTATGTGGCGTCCTGAATTCTATCATTCAAAACCTAGAATTATGGCGAGATGGTGACCCAAGCTTTTATCTCTAAATACTCCTTTTTTTCTCTTGGTTTACAATGAAATTATCAAAAGATGATTTGACATGTCAGGAATTTCAATATTTTAGCCAAGTATGGTACAATAAGAATCATATTAATGAGAGAGTAGTCAGCCAGTTTTTTTGTTGTTGTTGGTGGTGCTGTTTGTTCTCTTCTGAAAGCTCAGAATGACCTAGATGCATGTGAAGAAGGTGTAACTCAGCCATGCTGCCTGGCCTAGAGGGGTCTGAATATGAAGCCAGACTGGGTGCTAGAGCACTTGAGGGCACGTCCACTTCCTCGAGTGACAGTAGCACGGGTACCCACAGAAATCCAGCATCCACACAGTGGCTTTGTTTTCCATTTAATTTTTCAATTACTGTTTACATTTAATAGTATGTGGTATTAGTTTCAAGTATACAGCATAGTGGTTAGACAATCATATACCTTAAAAACTGCTCACCCCAGTATTTCCAGGACCCCCTGGCACTGTACATAGTTATTGCAATGTTTTGACTACGTACCCTATGCTGCACTTTACATCTCCATGACTATTTTGTAACTATTCTGTAGTCTTCTTAATTTCCTCTTCTTTTACACTCAGTCTCCCAACTCACCCCTCCCCTCTGGCAAACATCAGTTTTTTCTATGTATGTAGGAGTCTGTTTCAATTTTGTTTGTTTATTTTGTTTCTGGATTCCACATATAAGTGAAATCATATGCTATTTGTCGAGCCACCATCAACATAAGGCCATACAGTGGCTTTTAATTTGACCTTATATTTCAAGCCTGAATATTTATGGCAAGCAGAGATCAGATGAGGGGCTCTTTCATAATAATATAAAACTTACAAAGTTAAGACTTCATTTTGCCTAATATCTACAGGAAATTTTTAGAGAGAAAACTGTGAAGAAATGCAAAATAATTCATTTGTAAGGTGAGTCAAAGCCAAATAAAATACATTATCTGTGATAAATTATTAGAATTGTTTGAAAGTATTTCAATTTGTTCCTTAGGCACAGGGCATGATTGCACACCTCTACCTGCATTGGCGCTATGTAGGAAGATGCTAATTATTAGGTAATGAAACACTAGCCAGAGTGATGTGTGTTATTTCCGGGCAGAAGCCTTAGCCATCACTGCACGGCTTACCACGATGATGATGGAAATGCATAATGAAACGTCAGCTCCGTCACCCTGGATTCCTGAGTAACTGTGACAGGCAGAGTCCCTGGATAGACAGTATTAGACAAGTTGTGCAAGCATAAAAATATGTCATCATTAAATACTCATAAGGTTTAGGACTCTATTTTGACTAACATATTACCTTCCTGAAACGCTAATGTAAATAATTGAAGACAAAGTTAACCAAGATATGTGACTGTCAAGAATGTGCATATGTGATTACAAAAAATATTAAAATTTACATAATAAAAATACAAAATTTAGTCTTTAACAAGGGATTCAATAGATTGTATGCCCTACTGAAGATAATCATGTCTTCTTTTCCATCTCCTCCAACAACAGCAAAATGCCCGATTCTATGCTGTAACACCCAGAGAGAGCACTATCTGGGCTCCCTCAGCCTCTGTGAATGGCATGAATAGGAAATGACAGAACTGGAAGAAAGAAGTAATTAGGGTAATTTCCCCCGCTCTCCTTTGTTTGCTACTATATTCTGCTTATGAAAATATTGTTGTGTGTTCTTTTATGAGATGGTTAGTCATGTGTGACCACAGGAAGAGACACAGGAAAGGTTCAGAAAAAAAAACAAAGGTTCTTAGGCTCACAGGTTGTAAAAACAGGAGACAAAGCACACCACCCCTGGTCACTTGGAAAACACCAGAATGATCAGGAGGCAGATGGCAGAAGCAGGAGGCAGGCTTAGGCCACAGCATTTATTGGGTTTTCTGAGTGAAAGGCAAGGCAAAGCAGGACATCTTAGCACTGGTTAGTTTCAATACTTTTGGCAGACTCTGAGCTGTTTAGATGTTTTATAGCTGCCTGGTACCCCGTCCCAGAACAATTAAAGTAGAGGGACATTGTCTTCTGGGGTGTATGAGACAGACAGAGAAAATGCAGAGCTATACCTGTTAGTGCACATCAAAGAGTTAGTTCTGGCCAGACCCAGGAGGGTCAGCCTCTCTCTCTCTAACCAGAAAGGGGTGTGTATTTTTTATTTGGGATGTCAAAATATTATAATATACAGAAAATGATGTATAAGTGGATACATTTATTTATATATGCACACAAAAATACACACATATACGAGGTCCAGCAGGAGTAAGGCCTGCTTGAGTGTGGTTGGTAGGGTAATAATATGGGTGTAATGATTTATAGTTTTAGTTTGAACATGCTACCTATGGTGTGCTTGAGTGTGATACTGTATATTATAGAATTGCATGTTTATGATTTTGTAATAAAAGAGTTTATAATTAAAAAGGTGCATTACTTGTGCCAGACCATACATATCTAATTCCTTTATGACCAGTGGTTCTCTAGTAAAGAGGACAACTGACAACGTTTGGGGGTTTATTTGTCACAATTGAGATGCCACTTGTCTAACAGAGGCCAAGGACACTGCTAAACATCCTACAATCCATAAAACAACCCCACAAAACAAAGAATCGCCCAACCCAAAATAGCAATGGTTCCAATGTTGAGAATCACTCCTCATAACTACAGGTCCCGATCGGCAGTCTCTTGTCCAGTGATCCCGCTCTCACTGAGCTCTTTCCCTTGAATTTTTGGGTTTGTGACAGGTGGTCATGCCTCCTCATTACTGGCCTTTTGTGCCTCAACATCTCTTTTGGTTTTCTAAAGTTCATTAAACTTCAATAAATAAGCTTTTTATCAAAATCCATATAAAATCTGAGAACAATATGCTTTTGATACTGTGTTTAGACTTTGATTGCACCATTAATTGCACCAGAAAATGAATGCTTAAGATGACATTCTGGAGTTGGATTGCTCACATATCTGGTCAGAGTGCAGGTAACTACTATTCTTGAGATAAATGGGAAAGTGGCTTTTAGTTTCAGGTTTGGTGCTCAGCATTGAGGAAGCAGGTTTGGCGCTCAGCACTGAGAAAGTTCCTGTGGCAGTGTTAGTTACGGGCAATGTAGAAAAGTAGTACAATTTTCAGTTGGGCTAGCTGCTCTGGGAATAAAGGAGAGATTAAATATGAGTTAAACTTCATGTCTTTGACCTCCCAAATCAAAGCATAGATGGAGAATGAGAGATTCAATGGATGGTTCCTCAGTTTATTTATCTGCTGAACAGACATGGCTATAAAGCAGGCTCAAAGTTTGGGTTTCAGAGTTATAATTCTAGTTGAATTCTAGCTGAACACTTCTAACATTTTTTAGGTTGAAGTATAGGCTGTGAGTCAAAGGGGAGGGACATGATTTATGAAATATGAATATTTGAACAAACTTAGAAAAACTATTTTGAAGCCTGAAATATCAACGTAATTTTCTTGAAGGTGGAGGCAGATCTTTTCCTATATGCTTATCCAGCAGTCTTCCCTTGCATACGTATCTTCAGATGATTCCTTTGGGACAGATACCTCCATAGTAATGCTTATTCTTAACACCAGTTACCATCATTTTATATGCAAGCCTTAAATGAGGTTAAACCCTTCCATGGCCCATAAGACCAATTTCAAGTTCTAGTCATGTTATGAGAAACACGATAAATACCAAAGAAATTTTAGAATATTGACAAATCATATCGGCAAGGTCCCAGGTATATTTGAGATTAGATTATAAGTGTTAAACCTAGGAGAGCCAGATATAAGGTTAAAGCTAATGAATTTATTTATATGTGTACATTCATCGAGGATTTGGAATTTAATGTATTAGTTCAAGTACTTGGGAGTGTCTCTAATACATTTCTTGGTTGGTTATTAATGTATTGGTTCCATGGTGGGCTTTAAACAATGAGGTTGAGATGCTGGAAATTCCCCAGCATACTCTAACAAGAGTCAGAAAGCTCAGCAAAGTGGGAATGTACAAATGGATGTATTACAGGCAACTGCACAGCACGCTCTCACCAAGTCTCCCCGGAGGAAATTTGTAAAGGGCAATTACTTCTTTTATAAGACATGAGAATTGTGCCCATGAAGAAATAAGAATCTCTTTCTAAAGCACTTGCCATGACTATTGTTGATAGTGTGGAAATGATAAAATGATTAGATAGTAACCATATCTCTTGTTAATTGATATTTTCTTTTACTGAGAGCACCAGTGGTAGTGAAAGTTACAAGTTAATAATGGAATGCTTTTTTACTGAATCAATTGTATGCATGAAGATTTGGTTAGTCAGGACTTTGTGTCTCTCTTATGTGGGTCATGATTTCCTTTATTAAATAAAAGACAATGATGAAAAATTAAGTGAAAAAAAGAGAATTCTGCAAATTATGCCCTTTTTCTCCTTCCACATCTTTCACCACCTCTCCCCTTTCTGCTCTAGTCCTCAGGAGACTGTTCTGCATGAGCTAAATTCACCTAATTTAGTTGCCACACAGCTTCTGGCTGGGTCTAGCCAAGAAGGGAAGAAAAGAGTCATACACTAGACTGAATCAGACCATAATAAACTTATCAACAATAATTTTTAAAAGAAAAATGTGTAAGGGATTTTAAGACAAATCCAAAGCCAAACTAATAAAATTAAAAAAAACATATTCCTCTAGGAAACTTTTAATTCATCTAGAAAAATATTAATAAAAGGCCGTTGCCATATTTCAGTCTATTTCTTTTTAGTGTCATGCAAAATAAATCATTATGTACTAAAACCACTATGGCCAATTTAATATGACACAGGTCTGTGAAGCAATGAAGAAAAGATAAACTAAAACCCTAGGAGAAGGGGTTTTAGAAATTTGCTATTTCTAGGTGCGGGCTAGGAATCAGATACCATCTAAGCAAAGATTAGCATTTAGTGTTATCAGTGTTCTGGATTTTGGCCCTTCTAATAGGTGTGTAGTGAAATCTCATTGTTGTTTATTATGTATTTCCCAGGCAACATATGATGTATAGCATTAGGTATAACCTTGGTAGACTTGTATAACATCACAGAATTTATGTGGATTTATGTGGACTTAAGGGTCTGGAGTTTAAGAGAATTATCCAAGCTAAGCATAGAGACATAGGAGTTACCAAAATAGATATAAGATTAACACCAAGGAACAATTGTCAGATACCAAGCATTGTTCTAAGTATCTTATGTATAGTAATCTCATTTAATCTCCACAATGGCAGTATGAGGTGAAATAGTATTTTTGGATTTTCATATGTTAGATGATAAAACTGAGATGAAAAGAGTGAAGTGACTAGCCCAAGCTCACTAATTTGTAATTAATGGTGCTGAGATTTGAACCCAGGTGATCTACAGCAGGGTCTAGTCTCTGAAACACATTACATACTCCTCATTAAGGGATGATAATGGGAATAATGAGAATAAGTAATATCAATGAGGGGTAACTTCAAAATGACAATAAAATGAACTGAGAATCAAACCTTATGGAAAACCAACACTTAAAAAAAGTTGAACTTGTAAAAACAGACAGCAGAACTGGGCTGCGGCGGGGCAGGTGAGTCAGGAGAGTGAAGAGATGTTAGTCAAAGGATACGAACTTCCGGTTACGAGATGAATAAATTCCGGAACTCCAGACCATAGTTAACAATAATATATTATATAGTTGAAGGTTGCTAAGAGAATAAATCTTAAATGTTCTTACTTTTAAAAAATGATAATTATAAGGTAATGAAGGCATTAAATAACCTTATTGTGGTGATCATTTTATAATAGGTATGTGTATCAAGTCACCACACTGTATACCTTAAATGTATACAATGTTAAATGTAAATCACATCTCAAAAAACTGGACAAAAGTATTAGCAAAGAAATAGAAGCCTGGAAGTTGAATAGAAATGGACCCATCAGAAAGACAGAAGACTAACCAAGGAATGGCGAGCCATAGTGTCCAAGAAAACAGAGCTTCTGAAAAGCAAGAGGATGGTGGGCAGATTGTGTAAGACGCACCTAAAGTGACACAAAATATAAAAGTAAAAAACACTGACCATGCTTAGCAATTAGGATGTTCACTAATAATTGTGTTCATAGAACTGTAAGAAGATACAATGTTGAATGGTTTAGAAGGGAGAAAATGCTAGAAGAGAACTCAGAAAAATAGTGATTTATCTGCATGAATTGGAGGTGTACTCATAAAGGAATCAATTAACTCTTTCAAGTTTGGAAATAAACATTATACTGTAAAGTGAATGTGATCATCCATGTTCTGACAATCTATATACCCAATACTATTTTTTAAAAGAACCTGCTTCATTAGTTCTCTTGTGAGTCAAATTATGTCTTCCCAAAAACATGGTAGTGGGTGTGGAGCCAGGGGCGTGAGATGTTCTCTATTTTTGGCAGTTTAGGAAATGCAAAGTACTTGGTGCTTTAAGGAAAAAAGACCAGAAGGGAGGGGAGAGGGGGATAAGAGGGGAAAGATGGAGAAGGGGCAAGCAAAGGAACATGAATAGAGGACTTATGGGCCCAGACAATGGGGAGATTGACTAGGGGAGTGGGGGGCAGAGTAGGGGTGAGCACTGGGGGAAAAGGCAGAACAACTGTAACTGAACAATAAATTTTAAAAGATTAGAAACTTGTTTTTGTTCTCTCCGAATTTCATGGCAATTGTCCTGTCCAGAATCAATGCATGCCCCTTTAACTTGATTTCTGCTTTGAAAGACAAAAAATAAGAAATTATGACTTACACTTTTAGAAGAGAAATAAAATAGTACATTACGACCATTGAAGGTTGTGCACCACCAGAAACACAATGGAATTTAGCAAACATTTTCATAGCAACAGTCTTGCATTTCAAAGTTAAATTAATCTGGACATATTTAAAATATTTCAATATTAAAACATTATAACACATTTTGAATGTCTATGTATTTTATAGCTACTTCCTCAAAATATATTTACAGAGTGACATTTTGTACTCATGTTCCCATAACTTCGGGACCAAGAGGAATGCACTTTACACAGCATTCTAAATGAATTTCATAAACATAAACCCTGGGGGCAGAGAGGATCCAAGGCAGTCCTTAATCTATAAATCAAGTTTGATGTTCCAATAAATATCTGCTTCTCACAGAAATAAGAGCGGCCTAAAAAGTATCTTTCTTAAAAATATTCTGTACCAAAAGCCTTTGAAATTGAACATGATGAAAAACTCGGAATTATATTAAAAGTAAATTTGATTAAGTTTACCAGGCATCTGTAGCACGGGTCCCATTTATCAAATCTGTTCCAGGCTTTTATTTTTGGTTCAGAATCAAGAAGGAGAATCAGACACAAAACAATTAAATATAAAATAATGTGACAAAATCATAATATAGAAGTCTATTATTTGTTATGTACGTGAATCAAATCTTTATGGAAAGTTGCTGAGAAGTTTTTCCCAAAATTGTGTGATTTTTACATTATATAAAATAATTTTATCTGTATTATCTGGCTTTAAAAACAACTATCTTGGCTAGGCAGTTGATAATAAAAACTCATTGCACTTCTTGGGAGTCTGGGGCCAGTGCAATTTTGAGAACCCTTAGGGGTTATTTCCCTGCTTCCAACAGACCCTTCCTGGACGGCTGCTGCTCTCACCAGAGCTTCTGGCTGTGTGGAAACGAGGGTGTGGATTAGGGCCAGGGGTTTTCAAGTGCATCAGGATGTGTTGTACATGCTCTGCAACTGACCAGTGTCATCCCCATGTGACTCAACTTTCAACAAAACCCTATAGATTGCTTGTCTGTTTTCCTAGCATACTCATTACAAGTCTACGTTTCAGGACTCTTTTCAATCCTAGTTATGAACATGAGAGCATATCATATAAATTATATCATATATCATATCAAAAATCCTTTAATGTATATACTCTAGAGGAACTAATATTCATTTTATTTCAAGTAGTGGTTAATTGAAACCATATAACAAACTTACCATCTCCTACATACTCAATAGACACAAATTCCTGAGTAGGGTGAAGGGAGGGGAACACTGACAATAATCAGTTACCTTGAATGTAGCTTTAAAATACTTATCTGATGCAATTTTCACACAGCCTGAAAAATAACTTGTTATTTTTGAGTCATTTTTGTGTGTGTGGATACCAGACTGAACACCTAACCATGATGGAATAATATATTCAGGCCCTATTGAATTGTTTAAACAGGACTCTTGTTAATTTTCATTGTTTTACTACAGGATGTAAACATGGACTTGTCCATAGATTAAAAGTAACTCTTGTTCAACCCAATGTGAAGTTCATGAGAAGAAGTATTAATATAGCACTTGCCACAGCAGCTAGGCAAACTGCCATGTTTATAAGCAAGTCTTGAAAGGAATTCATGCAAATTACAATGTAGCTTTTCATCACCAGATCTTGTGGAGTGTGGCCAAAGGGTCTGTAACAGTAGGATGGACAGGCTGAAAGAAACAAAAACAAAGAACTGTGTAACAGGTGATATTAGGGAAAAAAGATATTAGAGGATGAAAGAATAATGACAATTAGAGTTTGACAAACATGACTTGCTAAAAATGATTGTAGTCTTCCAAGAAACTATGAAAATGGAAATGTGGAGAGATAGATGTTAAGCAGATAAAAACTAAAGGATTAAAAATAAAGAGGAAACCAATGTTTACACATAGATAAAATAACCAGAAAAAAAGATTATACATAGTGTGAAAAGGGGAAAAGGAAATGATATTTTCATATTTAAAATTAAAATGAATGAGAGTGTTTAATTTTGAATAGTCTAAATAAATTAAACTGTTATCTGCACACTAAGTAAATAAGCCATGAACTTATTTATGAAGATAGTTGTTATTAATTTATATTTCATTCTTATCTTTGGGGCATCTCTGTTTCTTCTGAGTTTTTGTTCTAGAAAATTGGAAAGATATTGTAGAAATCACCACTCCCTGAGGAATAAAGTACCAAATCCCTGGAGAATGTAAAATGGGACCTCAGTGCTGTCTGAATGGAGGGTTGAGTGCTGAGTTTTCTGCAATAAGAAACTTTTTGTTGGCCCACCTGAAGAATGCAGTTCTCAGGAATCTCTCACATGCTCACTTCTCCACACTCTGCCTCAAGCCATTCATCTGAATTCCCATTGCAGTGTCCCTTTCAGATTCGTATTCAGCAACTTCTTTTCCAGAGAAGCAGATATCAGTATGTCTCTCTAGATTAACAGGTTGCAGTTTCCCGGACCTATGTTTCTGGAGGGATCCAAGTCGTTGACTTTCCACTTGTCCATCCTTTGCTTGTTGTAGGGATGAGAGTGAGGAACTTGCAAATTCTTCATGGTTGGAGCTGAAACTGGGCATCCAAATGTTAATATTATGAGTCTGCTAATGTCAGTGCCACATCATCCCACCGCAGACTTCACAGAATAATGGGCATGGTGCAGGGGACAAGCTATTTTAACCACAGAAACATTGTGCAGAATCATAGATGTAAAACCTGCATGAAAAGGTGTAAAGCAGGAACAGGAATGAAGTATCTGGAAGTCATAGAAGTAATTTAGATGAAGAGCAAAAATCAACAATGGAGTCAAACAGAGAAACTTGAAAAGCTGATGGTTAAAAAGTGTGAGACAGAATGTACAAGTTGAATAATCACCAATTTGCAGTCTAGAGGTTCACAGACATTTCCCCCCTATTTTCATAGGTGGGGACTATGCATGAAAAGTGTCATTATAGAGGAGAGACTAACTCATTTGGGGTAACCATTGTGGCATGAGACTTGTGAAGCTCATTCTTATTTTTGAGAATATTTGCAAGGAGTAGAGTGCATTCAGTGCAAACCACAAGTAGACCTGATTGACTTACAACCTTATCAGTAGAGCCTGAATTCCCATCTGGTCAAAAGTGACTAGGGTCTTAGGTATAAAGGGAAAGAAAGTTTTCATCTTCTAGTTACGAGTTCTCAAAAGTTGTCATATGTAAATCATGTGCCATTTTATAGAGCAAAATTTAATGTGCTGTCAAATTTAAATTTGGGGTGAGGAGCTCTTGTCTGGGGCTTTTAACTTAGACAGCTTTAGAGAAATTATTGTCACCTGGAAGCATTTTATTGACAACTTAATGATTGACTCCTCTTCTGCTAAAGGCAGAAATTTAAGGTGAAAGCAATGTCACTAATATTAAAAACAACTTGATCACTCTGAAAGGCAAGCTACTTCAAGTCTGAGTCTCTGGAAACTTTTGATAAAATAATTTTGATTCTGGAGCATGTTGGGTTTTTTGCCGAGCTTTGCCAGTGTTTACCAGCTCTGCTAATACAGAAATTGCGGTGAAAAACTGGGGCTTTGTAAGAAATTGTGATCCCACATATCGTTCGTTATTGTCATGTCATGAGGTGCTTGCTGTGTTTCTTTTTGTTTAGACTTATTATTGGCAGGAATATTTAATTTTAATCATAAAATAGTATCCAGAATCTAACTGAAATCCAATTAGAAGATAAAGATTCAAAAGTGAATATAATAATGTTCTTTTTCTTTGTCTATTAAAATTAAAACAAAAAGGCTAACAAATACAAGCATGCAAGAGGTGAAACAGCATGTGTTGGGTCTATTTAAATAAGGTTCCAATAGCCTATACATCAGCTATTGGTGAGACTGGAGGATTTTTGTAGAGGGGAGTGTAAGAAATGGGACATTGAGTTTCCTTCCTTGTTCCAGCTCTTCCTTAAATTCCTTTTCTTCTTTTGTCTCTTCTTTCCCTTCTATCCCTTCTCTTTTTCCTCTTACCTTCTGTTTGATCTATAATTTTTTCTTTCCAAATATTGCTTTTGTTTTGTATATCATCTCTGTTTATTTGTATTTATACAAGATTCTATTTTAATATTTTTTATTTATTTCCTCTTTGACATTATTGCTTCTTCCTAGACCTGCCTTTATTTTTTTATTTTCATTTTTCCTCACTGCTTTCATTATATACCTTTGAAACATAATATGTTAATAAAACTATTATGATACCATTATTTTTTTGCATTTGTATGATTTTCACAATTTTCAGAGCAATTATAATTGTTGTAATATCATCCCCATCCTGACATACATAGGCATGAGAATGCCTGGAGGAGTTCATTTTTATAGTTTCCATAAGTAGCGATTAGTGGAGGTGTGATTTAAACCCAGGTGTTTTTGATCCTCGTTTACTGCGCCTCACTGTGGGTGAACTCTGCCATGTTCCTCTACACTGATAATCGCATTATGATACTATGCCTCACTATTCAGAAATCTTGGCAATAGTACCACATTGGATTAGTTAGAGTGAAGCTGATACTTCTTTTGGTTAATAATGGAGTAAGGAAGTACTCCTGTAAATTTTCTCATAGATATGGTAGAACATAGTTTGCATTAACATATGTCAGAAATACTCTAGTAGAGAGACAAGGTATAAGTTTTCACATGACATTAAACACTTAGGAAAACATGGTGTATGTAGAATTCCAGTGTTCTCAGATTAGTACCTATAATAGATATTTTCTTTTCTAGAAGACCTGTTAAACAGGAACACAGCAATGTACGCTATAAATGATTTAGAAATAATATCAGAAACATGTCTTTCATATGCAATATAAGGCCATTTGAGTATGATATTTTTTATTTAGAAAATAAGATGATGAATATATATTTTAAGTCAATCACATAGTAATGCATTTATAATAAAGTACAAATAATGAAAATTAACTACTTAACAAAATATTTAGGAAATTAAATCAAGTTATAGCCTCAATTTTTATGGTAATAATTTTTAAAAACTTGCCCTCAAATACTCTATATTAGTTTGTATACTTTCAATAATTTGATTCTTAAATAAAAGCAACACAAGGCACTCTTTAATTATATATATATATTCTCTATTAATATTTACCTTAGTAAAACACATAAATAGACAGGCATACTCGCTGTCTAATTTTAATTTAACTTAATATTTATGTCATCATAAAACTTCTATTCTAAACTTTATGAAAATATAAATAATGAATGCAGCTTCTATTAGCTTTGGTTCTAGGCCCTGGCCAGAATAAGCAGGACATAAAAAACTTCGCTCATGGAAATGAGACCCCAAAGATGAATGCTAATTGGAATAACAGTCTTTAGCTATTATCACCTTAACATTTGAGGCCTTGCAAATGACTATAAAGAGCCAACAACAATCATGATTTGCAACCTTATTAAATTAGTTCTTGGGCAACATTATCAAGTTTTCTTCTAAATATATATATAGATATATAGATGTAGATATAGATATAGATATAGATATATACTGCTATATGTATATGCTGCTGCCTTGACCAGAGCCAATGATTGATTTTTGTATAAAATGTTCATTTATTCACCTCTTTTATAGTCTTTTTACAGGATTGATTGCATGCATTAAGCTGAGTGATTATCTTATTTAGCATAATTTATGTGTGTGTATTATCTGTTGATTATATTATTTAGCTTTTCATTAAGTGTTATTTCCAGCTCTTTCTTTTCTGTGTTATTCATTTTTCTTTAAACCCCTCTTTATTTCTGTGGCCAACTTGAACTCAATCTTACCTATGTCATGCTGTGAAAGAATAAAACAATAAAACAATTAAGTTTGGGTAATCTTTTTAAATAAATATTCTGCTCTAAAATACAATACTCCTCATTCTACAAAGCATTTGTTGAATGCTATATTTAATTATGGCATACAGGACAAGACACAGATTTAATGCACTCAACACCATTGGGAGACTGAGTAGGTGTACCTGGAGAAAATGAGTAAGATTGATGTCTAGATCATCACTCAGCAGAATTTTGGCTAAAGTTATCATTTATTACCAGAACATTTTTGCAAATCATAGAACATGCACTTGGGAATGTAAGAATATATTAACCTAGACCACCCTCAATTGACCAAGACCTAAATCTAACCTGCAGGGAGTCGAGAAGGTAAGAAGGCCCAGATAAGATATTAGGTAGCCATCTAGTATCATGGCAATAACATGAGAGTATGCCAATTGGAGTAGAGTTCAATTAAACCCATTGTCAGATATGCTAGTGTGATCCTGGAAGGGCCTCCGTGAGTGGTGGTTGCTTCTTTGAAGAGGCAAAAGCTGATAATGACTGACTTGGATAATTATCTTGAAGCTGTACTTACAGTTAGATACAATGGAGGCGTTTGAAGAATAACCAGATATAACGTACTACATAAATAAGTAGTTTCTACCTTTATACTGTGATACTCTATAGAAAGATTTCACCTAAGTGAGTAGCGTCTACAGGTCAAGCCACAGCAACAACACTTGCTGTTGAGGTGCGGACATGTGGGAGCAAGATGGTAACTGGGTGTTGAGCTTTGAAACCTGATTCTGGCATGACCGCTTTCTCCACAAACCTTCTGTCTGTTTCTGTCTCCTTTGAGAAAGGAAAAAAGAATTATAAATTATCTCATTTTTAAATTATCTTTACAAAATGTAAGTATTAATTTCAAACATTTTGTTAATTTGGGGGCTGTCTTCACTGCATTTGTTTACATGCTAAGTTCTTCCACCTGTTGCCCCAGTCATGGTCACAAAAATAGGTCCATTGCATGCACAACAGTTCAGAAGCACAAGCAGGGTAAAAAAGGGTCAAATACCTTAAGAAAATTAATTATGATTAATTTAATTTCCTTAGAATAATGCATATCAGTCAAGAAGACCAGAAAAAGGAATATTGTTTTCAATTCCAAACATCAGAAAAACTGAGCATGAACATTTTTCTCTCATTCCCTGAATGTATACTCAGCTGCTGTGTCCACAGGCCACTCTGACAATAGACAAGGCCTCAGAAAAGCAATGTTGGCCAAGTGGGGAAGTGCCGCTAACCACTCCTACCTGACTCTCCACTTGTCGTTCTTGTGTTTATCACACTCGTTCTCAGATACCGCATTCTAAATTTGACTTTGATGTCTACTGCTCATGTCTTCCGCGTTGGCAATTGACCACATTTCCTTTTTCATGTTAGCACCTCTTCCCCCTCTCATCTGTTCTCTCTTTAGTCTAATGTGCTTCTACCCTTGGGAAAGGATCTGATAACAGCCACATGCACCATATGTGGGTCAGGTCTGTTTAATTATGGGTCACTTCATCCTTGAATATTTCTAATTTGACCCTCTGTGTAATTATGAAATAATGTTCATTTTCTAATATAGTGAATTGATTCATAAAAGTTATTTGAGCAGGTGACTTCATAAGATATGGTGTTTTTATTGATGTGTAGATAGTGATTGAATTTTGATCCTGGAAAACCTCATAGTGAAGGCTGTTCATTATCAGTGTTCCTTCAAAGAATTTTAAGAGTCTTAAGAATTTTTAAAATCACCCATTTTGGCTCAGAAACAGATTCAAAATAATTAACAGTATCAACTATCTTTAAAAATTATAGTACAAGTACCAAGATTTATTTACTAAATTATGTTGATTTGGATATGAAATGATTACTTCTATTCATACTGTATTATTACAGGTTAATAGATTATAATCAGGTTAATTGAAATGATACAGTAAGGCAACAAATGTTCATATACTATTCTATGCACCAGTAAGAGCCCAGAGATTTTTTCCTGAAGTTTGGAAATGGGTGATACAATATATATAAAAGCACTTTTGATCTGATCTGCAGAAATCAGAAGTCCCCAATGTTTGCATTGCAGAGGTGGTGGAGTGTCAGCATCATTCCAAAATGTGATACAGTGAAAACCATCGTGACCAAAGTGAATGTGGGCTTGTCATCATCTATCTTACAATGCATCTTAAGATAGTGAAATGCTTACTATTCCTAAAAATGCTAACTTTTGTTGTTTATTACTCCCTTTAATAATTTATCCCCAAGACACCAAACTGTCAAAACTTATTGAGCCAGAACTGGCAGCTTGTCAGATATAACTGCCCAGTGGAAACAAAAGCAAACACACAATCCATCAGAGACCACACAGCGCTACTCATCAATGATCATAATGCTTCATTTTGAAAGACTTTTCTAGATGCATCCAAATATGCAGTTACATACTGGCCATTAAGAAAGCTCTTCAATATCTATTAATTTATTCTATGAACCTGTCATTTTAATATCTGCAAGGAAGAGGAGAGAATAAATTTTAAACCATGATTACTTCCTCTAAGTCTTTCAGTAGAAAAGATACGTGTAATCATTGAAGAAACACTCTTTTCTATAACTTCTAAGTAAAATTTAGCTTCATATTATGCTTTCATATTCTCCTGCTTTGTATTCTCTAATAATTTCAGGCAGACTCCATGTAGCTCTGACAAGATTTAAATCGAGAGGATGACAAATACACACTAAACTTTTCAGTTAGTAAACACCAATAACCAAAATGTAATAACTTATTTCAATGTAAAGAGGAAAGAAATATCTCTTCTCCACAACTAAAGTTCTCCCCATTAATTATTACTTTTACCCTGGAGTTCATAGCTGTTCATTTTAGGCAGAACACTGACACCAGAGTTTTTGATGATTTCAATAAAGGGTATACCCATATAGACAGTAGACTGAGTGAAGTTGCTACATCCATTCCAATAATCATTACTCCTAAATAGCCTATTAGAAAGCAGTCGATTGTTGATCAATTTTTCACTGCATTTACCATAAACATGCCTTTACCTAATGAACCAGTATTTTTAACACAACTCATAACAATATTTTACCAATCAATTCATAGTGATTCAGCGTGAAATACTAATAGCTTAATGATGACTGGTGGTCACTAGTGCCGTATAGTCCATTTTTAAGCTGAAAAATCATAATAAACCAAAATTAAGAAATGATAGATCAATTATGTGAAAATATGTATGTGTTATTACACAGAATTGAGATGGTATTTTAGAAAAGCCATTAGTATCTTACCATAAATGTTCAGTAAAATCAATATAAAGCAAACATTTTTTTAGAGAAAAGCATGGTATATATCTTGTTTTTTATAGTCAAGCAAATTTTCTCAAGCATAATAAATAAAAAATGTAAATATACATATTTTTCAAGAGCAGACTAATTTTGAAATCTTTTGACTATTACTGGTAGCTCTTCAAGGAACAGTTTTTATTTGAAGGGTATATACAGTATATCATAATTATTCATGTGTTTTCATGTGTCAAATAATTTAGTCCTTTTACTATATATTACCCCAAGGTATCACTGTCATTTTATTTCATGATTATTTATTTTGATTATGAGTACACGGTTTACTTTAAATAAGTTACGATTTTTCAAAATTTCAATGTTCCCAAATCCAGAACCCAACACCACCAATCATTAGCAACGATATGGAGCACCAGGGACACTCATTCACTGCTGGTGGGAATGCAAAATGGTGCAGCCTCTTCGGAAGACAGTAGCAGTTTCTTACAAAACTAAGCATACTCTTACCATAAAACCTGACGATTGGGTATTTACCTAAAGGAGTCGAAAACTTAAATACCCTCAAAAAAGCATACACTTAAGAGTTTATAGAAGTAGCAGCTTTATTCATAATTGCCAAAATTTGGAAGCGACCAAGCTGATCTCCAGCGGGTGAACAGATGGATTGACTGGACCACCTAGGCAACTGAGATCACTCAGCTCTGAAAAGACTGAGCTATCAAAACAAGAAATGACACAGAGGAACCTTAAATGCACGTCACTGAGTGGAAGAAGCCAAACTGAGAAGGCTGCATATGATAACTACAGGACATTCTAGAAAGGCAAACTGGAGACAGTGGCAAGATCCAAGGCCAGAGGCTGTGTAGGGCAGGTGAACAGGTGGAGGGAGCACAGGACTTTTAGGGCAGTGAAACGACTCTGTATGATGTTATAATGGTGAATTCACATCGTTCATTATACATTTGTCTAAACTCTCAGTGTGTACCACACCAAGAGTGAACCCTAATGCAAACTTCGGAGTTTGAGTGATCATAATGTGCCAATGTATGTCCATCTGTTTTAACAAATATACCAGTTGGTGGGGAATGTTGATAATGGGGAAGGCTGTGCATGTGTGTGGGCAAGAGGTAAATAGGAAATCTCTGTATTTTCTGTTCAATTTGCTATAAACCTAAACTTCTCTTAAAAATAAAGTCTATTTTTTTAAGTTCAAAGTTGCTTTGAGTTCACAGCACATATATCAGGGCACATAGTATTTAGTATATTAAACATCAAGATTATTTCCTGATTTTTAGAGTACTGGAGAAATACAGAATTATCGAAGGTGGAAAGTGAGAAGAATTGGATGGAAAATGAAAAAAACGACCTAAATTAAGGTAAATTGACTTTTCTTATTCTGTTAGAGACAACACAGATGGCTACAGACATCCATTCAAAAACAAAAGCCCAGGAGAAAACATAGCCTCAGCTTTTTCGACTGGAGTTCTGTGCTTCACCAGTGACATTGCGCTATCATTCTTGGTCTTAATACATTTTTGCAACATTGTTTGACAAGAATGAATAATCTGCTGCTACCATTAGCGAACTCTATGCAGGAAAATAGACAAAATGTCAACAGCATCTGCAGTCGCTCACAGAATCAGCACACACCTTTTATGCCATGGGATTGGTAGGAGTCTGGCAAAATGCACGTGTTGAATTGAATGCAGTGCCTGGAGAGTGAAAAGCCACATTGTCTTCTAAAACAAGCAGGCTGTAACTCAAGACCTTCCGAGGTTTTAATATCAGTGAATGTACTTTGTAGTTTCAAAATGTTCCCAAAACTCTTAGAAAGTCGTAAGGTTCAAAGTATTATTCTATGAATAAATCTTTGTTGAGGATAACAGAATGTTGCTTTCAAAATAAGCTTTCTTCAGTAAATGAAATACGTGACTTTTATTCACCAAGGAAATGGTAACAATGCATCCATCCCTGAAGACAGACTCCATAAATAAGAACTGAAACATTTTTTTGGTAATGACTAGGAAAAAATGTAATATTTTTATAAGTTTACAACTAACTGTGTTATATCATAAGAAACCCTCACCATACTTGAAATGCTTAATAAAGAATTGGCATTTTCACCCTTACAATCAGAAAAGGGACCTACCGAGAATGATGCCAGAAAAAAATCAGAATAAACCTGGTATCAAGGAAGAACCTGTCTTGGCACAACAGCGGGGTTTGGGTCCTTCTCCATCAATCACTTTTCACCTTGGGCAGTTAAATCCACCTACATAATTCCATAAAATGTCTACAAGCATGATAAAAATAAAACCTTCACCGCAGAGCTGCACTACTGAAGAATTAGAAGAAATTATGTGTGGGAAAATCTAGATAAACTGTATTATGCTCATGCAAAATTTAGTTACATTAGGTCTGCCTCTAACACTAATCTTCATGCTGTTATGTGACGGTAAATCATCAGATCTTCTGCAATGTGAAATGTGGCACACAAGGAAGTGTCCCCTGTAGATGATTGGATAAGGAGGATGTGGTACATGTATGCAATGGAATACTACTCAGCTCTAGGAAAAGATGGAATACTGCCATTTGTGCCAACATGGATGGATGCACCTTATGACATCATGCTCAGTGAAATAAGTCAGACTGAAAAAGTCAAGAACCACATGCTTTCACTCGTACTTGGGATATAAACCTGATAGCAATACATGAAAAAACAAGACGAACAAACAAGAACTTATAGACGCAGAGACATAGACATGGTGTGGTGGTTACCAAAGGGAATAGGAGTGAGTGGCATGGTGAAGTGTGGGGTCAGACACCTGGTGACTGAAGGAGATTTGACTTTGGTAGTGAACACACAATGCAGTATACCGAAGATGTATCATAGAATTGTACATTCGAGAGCTATATAATCTTATTAACCAAAGCCATCCCAATAAATTTAATTTAAAAAAAATAGAAAATAAAATTTAAATGAAGAAAATTTGAAGAACACATTGTTTAAGATAAAAGGTTGCTTGTATTTTTGACAACTCTTTTTGCCCTTCCTAATAACATCTCATCACACATTTCAAAATCCTTATATGTAACCATTTATCTATATTTTGTGATAATTACCCTCTTGTTTGTCTTTATAAATTTAATCTTTATACATAATCTCAAATTGGCTTGTTTAGAGAGTCCAGGGATTCTTTAAGTGGTTACCTTCGGCTTCCTCACCACATAGCAATGGAATTCAAAAAAGAAACATTCAAAAAGGAAAAAAATCCCAATATGTAAGCATTTATCAAGCTTTGTTTGCACCACACTTGCACATGTCTTATTGGCAGCGTCAGCAGGGAAGCCTACTTCAGAAAGACACGGACTCTAAGAGGTGTGATTCCTTGGGCACCAACAAAGCAATAGCTCACCACAGGGATCTAAGCAAGCAGGTTGGCAGTATCACCAAAACATTTAACCAGATAGTGATGGTCCAAATGTTAAGCGAGAATTATAATCAAATCTTTATTGCTTAGAACAGGGGCTATGAGAGAAGAAAATTCTTCCATTTCCAGATGGACAGAACAAAATGTGAGAAATGGAACATAAAATCTGAGCAATGCTAGCAAAATTAAAATATTCATTTGTAATCAGATTTTGAGCCATAGCTTTTAAAATTCATCCAAACCTCTCTATTAGACAAGCCAAATATAAATTTGAAAAACAGATTTCATGATTGAATTATTCTGCTCACATAGTGGAGAAAAAGGAATGTGGATTCTAGGAACCAGGAAGTTCCATGTTTTATCTCTTAATTATGACCCACCTACAAAATATAACTCATATTCTCCCCAAAGAGGACATGATTAGTAAGACTAGTCTGAGTAACTGACTACTCTGAAAAACACTTGAACTTCCAGGTTTTGTTTTCTATTGTTGCTTTCTTTAGAAACAGTAACGATGATAGACTCATCCTCAATATCAGAGCAGCTTTCAAGTAACAAACTTACATTGACAAAAACTCTAATACACAGTGAGATTGAGAACTGAAATGCTCTCTCTGGAGCAAAAGTAACTGTATGAGTACCCATGGCAACATGATTTCAAAGCCATGGAATAACCATGAAATCAGGGGTAAGGGAACAGCTGTTGGTTCTAGCACAGTTAGCGCATCTAATCAAACCAAGGTCAGGAGCTGGTGTAAACTGTGAAGAGATGAACTTCAGTGACAGGCTCTAAAAATGTGGTCCACAGACACATGGAGATGCTGGATCTGTGCTTAGGTATTACAAAGGGCAGTGTTCATTAGTTTTTGCAGCCATGGACAGCAAAACTGTCTCAATGAGCATCTTTGAAAATGAAATATAATAGATGGAAAAGTTGTGTATTCTCACAAGTATAGTTTAAATCCAAATGTTTCATGCCTAGGACTACACAAGTTATTTTAGATCACCCTCTGGAAGGCGCTCTGGAAGGTGAATATATTTTTTTTCAGGCAACTCACTTTACTTACTTATCCTGGATTATAGTTTTCTTATTTTTAAAATGGAAGATTATTATCCCCCAACAGCAAAAATACAGCTACTTCCTTTAATATGTTTTAGTTCCTATTATTAGTCAGTCCCTGGATAAGCTCTAGATATACGGTGAAATAAACACAATCTTTGTATTAGTTATTTGGAATGCTAAGCTAAATACATAAAAATATAAATATAATATACAGTAGCATGAGCAAACCATAATATTAAAATAACATTCACAGTAAGTTCCTCAGGAATTGCGAGAAGGTACAAACCACCTTGGACCAAACATGTTTGAACAATTTTCAAAAAGGAGGTTGGAATGAGATGAAGGAGACACACTTGATCAGACACTGGGAAGGCGGATGGATATCAGTACTGGTGGGGAGGCAGGTATCCAACAGTTGGCTTAAAATAAACTGATGGGCACAACCCAAAAGTCTCCATACGTAATTTCCAAAATGTTTCAATATTCTGTCCAGGTGGTTTTTGTCTTTGTCATTTGATCTTTCTTGTTTTGCACGCTTTCCCCCCGGTTTTCCTACTGGGTGAAAACCTGGACCTGCACCTGTTCATGCAGAAAAAGACAGGAGTGTATACACTGTTTCTCATGTGAGCAGGACATATTTTTCTTATTTGATTTTCTTTTTACTTAGTGCGCCCTCTTTCTTCTTCTTCTTCTTTTTTTTTTTTACTCAAAAGCAGTCCTTCCAAAAAAAAAAGTAAACTAATCACACCTATCTAATCCCTGCATGTCAAAACCCTCTGGCTACATAAAAATCACTTTAAATTGAATAATTTAGGCAAATGATTGTTTTAATATAACCAAACTACAAATATACAGGGTAGTTTAAGGTGAGGCAGAGTGTGTGTGTACACACACACACACACACACGCACGTGTGTGTGTAGTTATCTAAGATACAGTAGAAAGAAGATATACTTTTGGAGCCTGGCTTCTCATCATTTCGGTTCCCCATCGTGAGGGTGCACACCTACAGCAAGGGCGCCCACCTGCAGCAAGGGCGCCCACCTGCAGCGAGGGTCAACAATTCTGTGTGAGGCCAGATTCAAGCCACAAGGATCCAGTCTGAAGCACCATGTGTGAGTCTGCGCCCCTCCACTTCTAGGACCTCACAAGGGTTTTGCAACTCTTTGTTACAATCCTCAACACCAGTCCTATTAGACATTAAAATATTTATATATGCAAGCAGTGCTTTATTCTTTAGACATTGTAGAAAACTCTGATCACATTCCCCTACTAGTTATTTGAAATATTTATCTCAATATAAATTTTTATATTGATAAAATTTTTCTGAATATAGATTTTTCTTACCAATTTTATATAGTAATGTATCAGTTTGGCACAGTATCCAAACTCAGCATTCATTGCTATCTGTACTTTCTCTTTTTTCCTAGATTAGTATTAAGTATTTATTTTTTGACAAGTAGAAATTATATATAAGGTACACAATTTGATGATTTCATATACATATATATACATAGTGAAATAATCACCATAACGATCTCCTTAGAGAGTTAACATTATCTTTTTTTATCTGTAACACTTAAGACCTTCTCTCAGTGAAATTTCATAATACAATAAAATAATGTTAACTATATTCACATTATTATACCTTAAATTTCCGGAACTTATGCATCCTGCATCACTGAAGTATTGGGCACCTTGGCCAACACCTCCTTATTTTTTCTCCTCTCGGGTAAGGCTAATATCATTTCATTCTTGGCTTCCATGATTTGGACTATTTGTTTTATTTTTAAATTTATTTTATTAGCATGACTTTTGTTAATAAAATTATGTAGTGTTCAAGTGTGCAATTCTATAACACCTCATCTGTATATACTGCATTGCGTGCCCACCACCCAAAGTCAAATCCTCCATCACCATGTATTTGACCCCCTGTACCCTTTACTGCCTCCCCACCCCCTTCCCTCTGGCAACCACCATGCTGCTGTCTGTTTATCAGTTTGTGTGTGTTTATTTTTCTTGTTTGTTCATTTGATTCTTTCAGTTTTATATCCTACATATGAGTGAAATCATATGGTTCTTGACTTTTTCTGTCTTAATTATTTCACTTAGCTTGATTTTTCTTAAAATCCATCCATGTTGTTGAAAATGGTAGCATTTCACCTTTTCTTATGGCTGAGCAGTATTGCATTATGTGTGTCTGTATATGTATATATATAAAATTCTCTGTATGGAAAACTGGAAACCTACTTTTGCCCCACATGGTATATACCACATGTTCCTTGTAAAATTATCTGCCCAAGGACTGCTGGTGGGAATGTAAACTGGGACAGCCGCTATAGAAAGTAATATGGGGGTTCCTCAGAAAACTAAGAGTAGAGTTACCATATGATCCAACAGTCCTTCTTCTGGGTATTTACCCCCAAAATTTTAAAAACACTTATTCCCAAAGATACAGGCACCACAGTGTTCATTGCAGCATTATTCGCAGTGCCCAAGTCGTAGAAACAACCACAGTGTCCATCGATAGATAGTTAGATAAGGAAAGAACAGGAGCTTGACTAGTTTAAATTCCGTATGTACCTGATTTGGGGGGGAAAAGAATAAAGATAATATTGAGGGGGAAATTACTTTGTCCTAAAGGGGTTAAACTCTGTAATAGACCCTTCAAGACATGTGATGCTATTTACAGTGCCCACAAGGATGCAGAGACAGATGTTCATCTTTAAAGATTTTCACCATGGAGGGCAAGTCATCAGGGGGCATGCCCTGTGAGTGTTAAAGACCAGAATGAACAGTGATGACAAGAACAATACTGAGGTAATCAGAATAGTAGAGCAAAGAAAAGACTAAAAACCACTTAATGATACTGTATTATATATTTTAAAGTTGCTAACACTAGAACTTAAATGTTCTCACCACCGAGCAGAAACTGCAATTATATGACCAGGTAGAGGTGTTAGCTAATGTTACCATGGTAATCATATTGCAATATAAAAATGTATCAAATCAACACATGGTACAGCTTGAACTTTTACACAATGTTACGTATAAATTACATCTTAACTTTAAAAAGCTCATCCAAGTCATCTCAGTTTTGCCGAAGACACTTTGAAATAGTGTTGGAAAGACAGTTTGGAAACAGGAAGATACGCAGACACATGGTTCTGTGGACTAGATGCCCTGTCACTTTAATGGTAGAGGGTGGTAATTTAAGACTAGTCTACAAATGGATTCGGGTAAAATACTCATGTGCATACATGAACTGTTTAGACTTAAGACTGAGCCGTTTGCCCATGCAGGCTCTCTGAGGGATGACTTATGTGTCCTAATGCTAATGCCTCACTTTGCTCTGAATAAGAGCAGACAGTACTCATTCTAAGCTGCAATTTCTCTTGTAAAATGTATACCTATTTTGAACTGTGATCTTTCTCTGTATCTCTACCTCTGCATATTATGTAGCCATTGTTTAGCCAGTTTTTTTATATATAAAGATAAAACTAATTTGGGAAACACTAAGGGAAACAGTAGGATAGGAAATGGGCTCCTTAGACAAAACAATGTAGAATTTTTGACTTAATTTAAATATGCTTTTTGCCCTCAAATATAGGTAAATCCTGGAAAAAGATTTCTCATAAATGCACTAAGCATCATGCACAAAACATCCACCATGACCTTGTGAAGGGTAACAGGGAGCTGACTTAGGAAACATATAACTGAAATATCGTGAATGCATACTATGGATATCATGAAGCAGCTAGAAAAAATGAACTGTATTGGAACATAGTAATATTGAAGTTAATAAAAATATTTTGAAAAATATGTTTTAAAAACAAAATGAAGCACAAAAGAAAACATTGATGTCAGTTTTAAAAATACCAAAAATAAACTTGCATATATACACCCACAAATACATATCTACGTGCCGGGACATAAAGCAATCATATTGGACTGGGTCTGCAGGGGGCAAAGGGCTGGTGCTGTGAGGAACAAATAATACAGCCAGAGAACGGTTCGCACGGAGACATAAAGAAATGTAACAGAAAGAGACAAACACCTAAGGAATTAACAAATTTCACTCAGATTTATTTTCAGACGTCAGATGTTTCCACAAGAATTCTGGATGTCACAAAAAATGCAGTCAGCAAAGGAATTGGTGAAGACATATGTTGCTGAAGACATTTTGGTATTCAACGGGATAATCTAGAGCTACTATAAAAGTTATAAAGCTGAATAATAGCAATGTAAAAATTTAATTTATAAAAATACAGGGTTCAGAAGCATATGAATAAAAGTTTCAACTATTAATAATTATAGAAAAAGAATAAAGGAAATGAAAGCATAGGAAGTTTACAATTATAAGTGAGGATTTTTAAAATAATGTTTTAATTTGTGTAAATCTCGAGTTTATAGGCTTTTTATTTCATATAATAATTTTATTTTCAAAAATTCACTGCTTTATTGTACTAATTCATAATGTATTATGTATATTTTATAAAATATGACAATTTGTTTGTAAAACATTAAGCACAATGACGCTCTGGTCAACAACAGGCCACATATATGACAGTATATAAATACCACATAGCCTAGGTGTGTGTAGGTATACACAAACATCTAGATTTGTGTAAGTGCATTCTATGATGTTCGCACATCAGTGAAATCATTCAACAACACATTTCTCAGAGCACATCCTGTCGTTAAGTCTGCACATGACTGTACTTGCCAAAGCTTTCCTGGACTAAAGGAAAAGGATATGCTTATACTCTCTTAAAATAAACACCACGAGTGTCAAAACGAACAACCCAACACCTGCACCATAACAGGATTGAAGCAATTATTTTTATAACCTAGCTTTTGCTGATTTCAAATTAGTTTCCATAGAGGGAGTGTTTAATAAAATGAGCCACAATTCAATTACCCGTGATACATATGAAAGACTAGTGCATCATTTTAGAGCTGTATTGCGCATGCCCACACACGCTCCATTCATTCATGTGAAACTGTGCTAGGAGCTGAGTTTGGTTGTTCTCCGCTCCTCCATGGGTAGGAGAACCACTAATTCCATATAACCCTTACCGAAAAGATCCTGGACTCTGAGGACCCAAATCTCCCCAGGGGAAGTATTACAAGATGTCAGATCACTGAAGGAAAGTGAAATTCAGACCAGTAATGCATTGCACACTAGCAATGGAGGCTTGCATGGGAAGTCCAATTGTGAAGGAGAAGGGTCTGCAGTAGGAAAACCACGCCCTTCAATGCTCTCTGCATCGGTTCCAGAAAGATCGTTGCGGAAACGGAGGGATCCTCCCCTGGATCTCAGCTTGCAGGCCTTTGCTTGACCATTCAAGTATTTGGCTCAGGATATATTTCAAATTCCTTGGCTAAAATATAAGAATGCAACAAATCCTCAATGGTATTTTCATAAAAAGTTGCACTGGCAGTATTAGTACAGTATCTACTGTTAAACTTATCATTAATACTACTAATAATAATTTTATATCATATAGCAGAATTACAGTTGTTTTATAACATTATATTTGTATAATGGTTTTAGTTATCAATAATACTACTATTATTTATAAAATAGTAATAATAAATATTTGTTCTTATAAGTAAGGGTCTAGAAAAAAATAAAGTAATTCCTGTATTTCTTTTTGTCAGAAATACCAATTCTGCATCTTGATAAAAATGCAGTATCACGATTTTAAAAGCACACATCAGATTTGAATAGAAAATGTGTGGCACGTGCATTCTCGTTTAAATCTCTTCATCTCTTTATCTGCACCTGATATGTCAAATTATCAAGAAACTCTTCAGACAAAGATAGGGCACGTGAATTAAATAAGTGCTCATAGCTTTCATCTTTCATAAATTGTCATAAAGCAGAAAGATAAGACCCAAGAAAGACTGATATTTTAAAGTTTCTGTCTATAGAAAGGCTTCTCTGATCTTGCCATTGTTCTTTTACACTTTCTCTCTTCAATTTCTGGCAGGTATGTGATATGCCATATGGCAGATTTTGAGAACAGAACTGAATAATAAAGTTGATGCATACAAACTCTGGAAAGGGTTTATTTTTTAACCCAGGAACAGTCAAAATTAAGTCACTTGCTGTTAGAGCTGCAAGATAAAAAATGGTAACACCAAGGGTATAAGTCACAGTTAACCTATGTAATTTCAATACATTGCAATTTTATTAATAGTATTGTGGAAAATATTAAAATAAAGTAATTAGCAACTTAACTGATGCATTGAAACAAATAAAAGACAATATATAAAGAAACTCTTTGACCCTGGTTAGCATGGCTTAGTGGGTTTGGTGCTGGCCTGTTTACCAAAAGTTTGCAGGTTGGTTGTGGGCCAGGTCTCCAGGTTTGGGGGTGTGAAAGAGGCAATTGTCTCCCTCCCTTCTCCTCTCTAAAAATAAGTAAAAGAAATCTTTAAAAAAACTCTTTAACCAAAATATAAAAATATTTCCTATCTGTAAATCAAAATTTAAAAATTATTGGTGCTATAAAAGTTTCTTTTATCTTCACTTAGTAGGCTAAAATTCAAAAACTAAAAATAACAATTGCTGGTAGAGAAATCAGAAATCTTATTCTTTGCTGGTGGAAATGCATAATTTCCACAGACACTGTTTTGCATAGACACTTTGCAAGACACTGTTTTGCATAGACACTTTGCAAAACAGTTTGGCAGGGTTTTTTTGCAAACCTAACCATAGGTTTACCATAAAATTCTGTGTTCATGCTATTAAATGTTTGCCAAGCTAATTTAAAAGTTCTGTCCCCACAGAAATCTACATGCTAATGTTTATAGAAGCTTTTTCCATTATGGTCAAGTACTGAAAACAATCAGATGTCTTTTAATAGAAGACAAACTGTGGTACATCCATACAATGTGAGAGTACTCAGTGGTAAAAGGAAATGAGATATCAGGCCACAAAATACATAAATGAATATTGCTAAGTGAAAATAGCCAGTCTTAAAATGCTACATATGATGTGACTTCAAATATATAGCATTCTTGAAAAGCCAAAATTATCAAAACAATAAAAAAATGACAGTTGCCAGCAATTCTGAAGAAGTAAAGGGTTGAATGGGTGAAGCAGAGAAAAATTTTAGGGCAGAGAAACTATTCTAACACTCTTCGTTTGGGTACACAACACTACACATTTGTCAAAATCCATAAAGCCTCTCCAACCCAATTTTATATATAAAATGTAGGAGGGGAGAGATTCCAGGATGGACTTCAGCATGTGACCAAGCAAAGTGGGATGGGGAGAAATGTGTTTACCTAACTAACAAAGTTTGAAAATGAGTGTCGTCTATAAGACTAAAAGCAAAAGAAACTATCAGTCTAGTTCTTGTCATCGTTTTCTGTGGGGGCACTATTTAACAATTTTGGCACCACTACACATGTACACTGCGGTTGAACAACTAATTAAAATGACTTTTTGATATCGGAGTGGGAGGCAAAAGATAAGCGAGACAGTAGTAGGCCAGAGTGGCCTGTGTGGTGATGGAATCGAGGCAAAACTGGTATGAGCTTAGGTAAATCAAAATTAACCTTAAATGTGTGAACTAATAATTATAATAACATTGCATTAAAATATGAAGAATTAAAACTCATAGAAAAATCTCATAATGCAGGAGAGATTGAATAAGCTTAAGGTATTACAAGTTTTTCTGAGAGAAAAACAAAATAATAAAAAAATTCAGCTGACTTAGCAGTAAAATAATAGAGAGATGAATAATTAGTAATGAGGACAAAGAAAGAGTATAAATAGTATAAAATAATGATATAATAAATAAGATAATCAATAAATAATTAGATAATGAAATAAGATAAATAAGATACTTAAAACTAAAAACAGCAATAATTACATTAAATAGATATAAACTGAATACTTAAATTAAAATCTAAAGATTATCAGGCTGGATTAAAAGGTAATTTAATTACATTTTGTTTTCAAGATTCAGATATAACATACATGGATACAAAATGCTTAATAGAGAAAGCATATAAACAAATATGCATTGAGAATACTAAATAAAGTCAGTACGATTATATTAATATAAGTAACTGGCTTTAAGGGGAAATATTACAAAAATAAAAACATTTAAAAATAATAAAAAAGCCTGTTTAATATGATATTTGTATTTATCTAATAACATAATTCCAAACTATATAAAGTAAAAAAACAATTGAACTGAGAAAGAAAAACATTTCAGAATCCTAATGGGACATTATTAAAAAAACAAGTAGCAAAATAAGTCTCTCTCTAAAGAAGAACTACAGGTGGCTGATAGACATATGAAAAGACTCTCAACATCACTAATGTCAGAAATATGCAAATTAAAACGACAATGAAATATCATCTCACACCTGTCAGAATGGCTATCATCAATAAATCAATAAGCATCAAGTTTTGGCCAGCATATAGAGAAAAAGAAACCTCAAGCACTGTTGTTTTGAATGCAGATTGGTGCAGCCTGTGTGGAAAACAGTGTGGAGTTTCTCCAAAAAATTAAATACAGAACTGCCTTATGATCCAGTGACTCCACTTTTAGATATATATCCATAGTAACCAGAAACACTAATTTAAAAGATTCATGCACCCCATATTTACTGCAACATTATTTATAACAGCCAAGATATGGAAGCAACCAAAGTGCCCATTAATAGATGAGTGGTTCAAAAAAGCTGTGGTACCTAACAGATGAACAATGGGATATTACTTGGCCATAAAAAAGAATGAAATCTTTCCATTTGCAACTGCATGAATGGACTTAGAGGGTATTATGCTAAGTGAAATAAGCTAGACAAGGACAAGTAACATATGATTTCATTTATATGTAGAATCTGAAGTACAGAATAAGTGAATAAACAAAGTAGAAACAAACTCATAGATAAAGAGAAAAGACTGTTGGTTGACAGAGAGGAGGGGTATTGGAGGACTGGATGAGAAAGGTGAAGGGATTTAGTACAAATTGGCACTTACAGAATAGTCATGGGGATATAAATTATAGCATAGGGAATATAGTCAATAATAATGGCAATAACTACTTATGGTACCAGGTAGGTACTAGGGATATTGGGGGAACACTTTATAAAGTATATGATTGTCTAACTACTATGCTGTATGCCTGAAACTAATACAAAATAATACTGAATGAAAACTGTAATTGAAAAATAAAATTAAAAAGAATATGTTTACCTATTTGAATATTATGTTTTTCACATTGGTAAAAACAAAAAACAAAGAAACAAAATATGTGAACTATAACACTAAAACTTGGCATAATAAATATATATTGAACATTATATCAAAAAATCAGAATATGTTTCAAACCCAAATGTAATATTTGCATGCAAAAATGTTCATTTCATTTATTTTGCCAAAAATGTCTGTGTCAACAAATTTCAAATAATGACAAAAATGCTCTCTGGCCACATTTAGGCAAGAAGTCAGTTTTTAAAAAGGTACTGAGAAAATTATATGTTTGTAGAAGAGGAGGAGGGTGAACACCCCAATAGTGAAGGAAAAACACTTAGTCAAGAATCAGCCTGATGCTATTGGAAGTTCCAAAGCTTGAATTGTACCAGAAAACAGGCTTCTCTGTGAATGGAGGACCTGTCCCTTCACTCTGTGCCTTTGGCTGTGGTCTGTGGTCTGTGGTCTGTGGTCTGTGGTCTGTGGAGGGTGGAGGGTGGATGGTGGAGCACAGAACCGGAGACAGCCTCCTCTGACTGGTGAGGCAGGTGCTGTTTGGCCAGGGCACCTCTATGGGAAAGGAGGTAGCTGTGAGTAGTTATTAGCCGACCCTCAGCAGCATCTAGCAAATAGGGCATGGACTGGAAAGGGCACCCCAAAGAGCTCCAGGAGCATCCTCATCCAGGAGCACTACCGAAACAATAAGCAATCTTTCCTTTCCCACCTTGTCCAATGAGAGACAAAGTGTGCTGGTCTTGATGAGACCTAATGAGATTTAGTATTTCATGGAATTTTCTTATAAAGTTATATTCTGGTCATTCTCAGGTCTCATAGTGATGAATTATTTAATTCTAAACAAATTATATTCTTCCCATATTCCTTGGGCTTGTTAATACTTATATGTGCTTATCCGTATCTTTAATGTGATCTGGAAATTTGCTACATTAATGACATGTATTAAGTGACAATAGTGGGATTGTCACACAATTTGCACAGTGCAACTTTGGAATATTTAAAATGTATTATATAACTTTCTAATATTTCTGTATTTCTCTATTAAACCCATCTTTTTTCCTGATATTGATCTAAGAGTTAAGTTCTACAAAAGTGAGCCAAGCGAGGCCAACAGAGCAGATTGTCATATCGCTTCAAAGACAGCTACTTGGGAAGAAAGCATAAAAATATGTCAAAATCCACTTCTTTGTCTGCCTTCTCCCTTCTAAAGAAAACTTCTAGAAGAACTACATATTCCAATGAATACCAATAGACTTTTTGAAACTTTAACTTGTTATTAATAATAAGATTATTTTCTATGTAGACCTTTGTATTTTAAACAATGAAATTGAATTGACTTAGAAATACTAGAAGAGAAAAAGAATAAAACGTCACAGTTTTTTCTTTCATAAGAGTCGGAAGTGAAAGCCTTTTAGGACACTTGGAGCCTTCATCTATGACAGAGGGAGTTTATAAAAGCTAACTCCACCAGCCAGGGACTGGGACTCTAGAATAATTGTCATGAAGACTTTTTCATTGATATCTCATCTAGAGACTTTGTAAGTGATCTATCTACTAAAGTCACAGGTCAGGTTAGTAAGTCCAGGCATTTAACAGGTCACTTCAAACAGTAATAATAATACTGGCAATGCTATAAGTAATAACTAAAGCTTCAATGACATTGAATTCTATCACTTTTCTAAACATTTATTCATATAAACTGTAAAACACAGTGTTTTAAAGATAAATATACAAAGGCATAGAGAGTTAAGTTGCCCACCTTCACCTAGTTAACATGCATTGAAGCTGAGATTCAAACCAGAAGTACGGTGTCCTATGGGACTTTTTCCCTGTACCAGGTAGATGTTTAAGAAGTTGTGTCTCTTAGTCAAGGAAAGCAGTAGGGAAAGCCAAACCTATACTATGAGGAAAGGAGCAATTGTGTCAAGTAATACATGACAGCATTGGAAGTTTCAAGTCCCATGCTATCTACAGGCAGAAAACCAGCATTCAGTACACAGGTTTTACCAACACTAGCAAATGCTTTGTAACAACACAAAATAACCATAAACTTTTGCATAATATTTTTTCAGGTTTCTTGAGGGATGATTTATATCCAGTAAAGGTACTTCGAAATACAGGAGAATTATAACACATCTTCAATGTAGTCGTACAAACACCACCACCATAATAAAGACAGAATATTTCTGTCATGTCTAGAGTCACCTCTCGTCTTTTTATAGTCAGTCTCTTTCCCCCAGATCCTAGCACTTGGCACAGTGATCTGATTTCTGTCCCTGTAGTTTTACTTTTGCATAAGATTTAACCTAATGTTTTTGATAATAAAATATGAATAATTTATTAATTTCAATCCATCCCGTCTAAGAAGGGAGCATATTTCCCTTCACTTGGAGTAGGAGCTGTGGAGCAGCTACACTCCCTGGCCCTGGATAGCCTGGGCAAAGGAAAAGGTTGGGTACGGCCCCATCCAAGGTGGATCTTGCTGGTTCTGTTTTTTGTTTTCTTTGTATTTGTTTCCTTTGTTATTTGTGGGAAGAGAAAATGTGAGCAAAGCAGAAGGAGGTGGAAAATGAATCCAAATCCCAGTGTTCCCAGCCCACCCATCCCTCGCTTAGTGGTGTGAAACCCGTAATTTGCCTAGTGAACACATTGCTTGTCCAATCTCTAATGTTCTTCGCATAAAACAAAATCTTGAAACTTGAAAAAAGAAACAAACTGTTTTTAATAAACTGTAGAAAAATTAATATGATATATAAGGGGGGGACCCAAAAACCAAAGTTTATTTATAAAATATTGTGTATTTATTCTTGCATGTTTAAAGCTCAGTCACCTTCAATATTCTCCATTTGATACAGCACACCTATCAAGTTTTTTCCACTGCTCAACACATTTTTTTCAACTTGTTGTTTTTGATGCCTTTTAGTGCTTCTGCCGTTTTTCATTTCCTCTTGCACATCAGCAAAATGTTTCCCTTTGAGGACTCTTCTCATCCAGGAATACCAAAAAAAGTTGGTCGGGGTGAGATCAGGTGAATAGGGAGGGTGGGGCACAGGGGTCATTCCATTTTTGGTCAAAAACTGCTGAACACTCACTGTGGTGTGGGCCTGTGTGCTCGTAAATCACCCATCATGGAATGACCAAATGTGTTGAAAAATTCTTCAAAATAAATTCACTGAAACCAAACATAGCCTCATACAACAACACTGGATGGTACAGTGATACAGGTGGGTTCCTAAAACACTCACCTAGCAGGGGAAGCCTGTGGTAGGAGGGACCTGCCCTCCAGAAGATAATTCTGGTTTTCTTGGGGTCCCTCCCCATGTGTGTTCAGGAATCCCGTTTTAAGGGGATAAAAGAAATATAAACGCCATGTAATGTTTGACTTAAAGAATTAAAATTACAAAAAGCTTGGTGTAAGTATACTGAGTGGAAAACATTATATTATCTTGTAATAATCCTTATTAAAATACAGTAACAGAATTCACTTCCTTTCCACAGACACAGGAGGACCTCCACAGTACCAATAAATGGAGGTCCTTGAGTTGTAGAATTATAAAGAAGAAAATAAATTCTGGCAGCTATAATTCATTTAATTCTTTATGCATCCTGCAATCCATTTATAGCATACCTACTAGTTGTCAGTAACCATGTCAAAAATTGTGAATCCTTCGAATCTTGTTATGGAACTTTGTTTGCCTGCATGCATCAAAGTCCAATGAGATGCTAACAGGAGTGTTTGTTTGTTTGCTGAATTGCCTTCTGACAGCTGGCAGTCTCTTCTCTGTATCTATGAGTCTGTTTTGTTTGTTAGTTAATTTTGTTCATTAGATTAAGCAAAAAACAAAAAACAAAAACAATAACGACATTAAAATCCTCATAGGCACAGATGGATTGATTACCAGAGGGAAAGGCGGGTGGAAGGAGACCTGACTCAGGGTGCTGAACACACAATACAACATACAGATGATGTATTATAGCCTCATACACCTGAAAGCAATATACTTTTATTGACCAGTGTCACCCCAATAAATTCAATAAGGAAAGAAAAAGATGCCAACAGGAGTTTGCAGCAAAGAAAGTAGAGGGTTTTATTAAATTAAGAAAATGGCACCAAGCCCAGAGACAGGTACCCCTGATGGCGCACTTGGAGACAGATTATATATGGGAAAATAATTAATCAGGATGATCAGCAGAGCTATTAATTGGTTGGGGACAGGATAGGGAGTAACATCATGGAATCAGGTCCTGACATCAGCTGCGGCGCGGTGCTATCTAGTTTTGTGAGGGTGTGTTTTGTTCAGGAACTGGCAGCTAAGGTCCAGATTGTCATCTTCAATCCGACTGAAGCTCTGTTCCCTTGATCAACAAAACAGAGGCTTCGTTCTTAGGACAGTTTGACTCTGACCTGAATCTGATGTGCTTGGGCCTAACGGTTAAGGGAGTGGGTGTGCAGTAGGTCATGGTGCTGTTCTTAGACTGGATGACGCTATGTTAGCTTGAATTAAGGAAGAAGCCATATTAAAGAAATGAAGTTCCTGTGTAGCTGTGATAATAGAATACAAAAAAATAGACAAATTGCTTAACTATAACATCTTCATCTTTAGAATTTTGCAAATATATTTCAATCAAGAGTGATTGATTTTCACTGGCAATGTCTTCATTGAATCACCTGTCATGTTGTTACCAGGTGGCATTACTATTCACTCCACTTGTGCAGTCAATCAGCAATACTCACTCCTCACCAGAGTCGTAACTAGCACGTTACCGTTTCCCTAGCGAATACTAACCAGCAGAGATTCTGCTGTGGTGCCTGAATTCCATGAGCTAAGTTGTATTGACTTAGGATGCACATTAATTAAGTAGAAGTCTCCAGAGTTTGTCGATATATGGCAGTTATAATTCTGCTTTTACTGATCATACATTAAATTGTAATAAGGTGAGAAACACCCCTTTAATAAGTAAATGAAAATTTACTCTGCTTGAATAATCTCAATTTAGAAATTAATGTGTTAACATGGCCTGTGAGTCACTGCCTGTCTTCTCCAAATAAGCTCTTGTGATGGAAGTACAATGAGCTTACTTCATATATTTTACTGCCCTCTGGCTGATAAAGCTTCTGACAGAATAAGAGATTAGTTAACCCTCAACATATGTTAATTAATGTACTTTATTAAAATGTGTTATTGTTGCCTTTATTCATTCTTAGTACTTAATTCACTGCTGTAGGGGATATAATAAAACCATTAGGGCTTTGCAAACAGTCATGAACACCTCACACGGCTGAGCTGGATTTTAAACGGTATGATTCCTCCTACTCACCTCTGGCTGCTCAAAGTATTTTTTTGATCTGTGACAAACATAATTCAAAATGTCATTAGGTAAAGAGAATAAAGGAAATTTGCCTACAAAATATATGGGAAATATATCCTAGTAGATCTATTAATATATTTTAAATATTCTGGGTTAAAAAGATCAAATTTTATAAATTGATAATGCTTGGGGAAGCCATTTAAATTAGTGATATTTACACTCAGACACACAATAAAACTTTTGTAATCAATGTAATTATTTCTTCTACAAAACATGCTGACTGATGCCCAGGTATGCTGAGATTTTCTCTTAATTGGATACTCTGAAGTATTTTCATGCACATCTGTTCTCACCAGGTGAATTATCTTGGTTACCAAGAGTCAACTGTGTTAGCTCCTAATTCTTTTATATCGGTCAGGGTGAAGTGGGGAGTGCTCTGGGAACAAATTAGCCCCGAAATCTCAGTGACTTACCACAAAAGCTCATGCTTACTCATGCAGTGTCTGCTGCACGTTGTGTGACATTTTCAGTAAGGTGTCTCAGCCGCTTCCGTCAAGATTTCACAAGTTGCCAACATGGCATTTGTGTTGTCTTTTCAAAATGTATTTTTAGTGTTTTGGGGGCAGGGTAAGAGAGAATATGAAAAACAAATAGATCTTTTATTCTTCCAACAGGAGTTTACACACCACATCTTAAAACTCACTGCCCAGACCTGGTCATATAGTACCAAACAGGCTGCAGGGTCGGTCCTGCTGTGCAGAGGGATGTGTGGGTATTTGGCGAGCATTAAATATTCTTTTGTCGTTATATAATTTAATCAAATTTTCAGAAATACATTGAATAAGGGTAAAAAATTAAGATATAGCTATCAATAATTAAACATGTGGCATAGTCTAATTGATTTAAAAAAACTAAAGTCAGGATTTATGTAAACATAAATAAAATAAGGAAAAGACATTAAAATGATTTTAAAAGGATTCTTTGTGAGTGGTTTTAACTTCTTATTAAACTTTTTAGAAAGTATTACAAATTATCATAACAGATGTATTATACCCGTAACTGGGCAGCAAGGGATCCAGGCGCTTGTCACCACCTACACCTAACAAGGATTTGTGGAAAGGAGATAGGTCTTTATGCACAGGGCTCCCAGTTTGAGGGGGCTGGAAGCATTCCTGCCCCAGGCCTCCTGAGCCGGCCTCTCTCACAAAGCCCAGAAAACTAGCCACGCCCACGGAGAGTAAAGCCCCAGTCCATGTCCAGAAGTTCCTCATCATTGCTCATCTGCAGCCTAAGGTTGTTCCTGGCCCAGGTCTCTGTCTCTACAACTCCAGCACCCCCCTTTCTCTCTGCTGCCAGAGTCTCCATCTCCTCACAGCAGCTCTCATCTCGGGTGCCGCTCTCAGTTTCTGTGCACTGCTCTCAGGGCAGGGGAGAGGAAGCAGTCCAGGACCTGTGTGCCATGATCCACAGGGGAACACATTCCAACATGGGACCCTGCCTCCAGGGCACAGGCTTGTAACCGAGTGAGGCCTAAGCCCCAAGGGATCCCCCTGTCTACCACTCCTGCCCCTACGGGGCAAAGCAAGAGCAGATAGCAGCTTCTGTCCACCTTCTGTTTAAAAGTCCTCTCCCAGAATCCCACATGCACCGAAGCCAGTGGCAGTGTCCACCTTTTCAACCAGTGAGGACTAATGTCAGACATATTTGCCTCTTCCAGGTACCACGCTGCATAAGAGAGCAGGGCATCCAGCCCCCTCACCTCACACAGGCTCTCTGGGACCTGTGTCACAAGCTCCGTTGATTGTTCCTTTGGCGCCTCCCAAGCCCTTTCAGGTGTCCTCTGGAGAGTGCAGCTCTGCCTCTCTGCCCCTACTCCTGCTAGTGCACAGCTAGTGACTCTGCCTGAGGCAGTCCTCTTCTCCCTGGAGCCCCTCCTGCTGAGGAGGCACCAGATGCTTGGTTGTCAGGGCAACACATGCTGGTTTGTTTATAGCTACAATTGTTTGTAGTTGAGTTTGGGGCAATCTCCCTTATTTGGCAGCAGATCCCTTTACAGGGAGGGCAAGACCATTATAACTTTCAATGCCCCCTTGGGGTTTTCTCCCAACCCCCTGCCTTCTCCAGTGATTTGACCTGGCCACTCTCTTAACAGTTCTAGAAGTTTATGAAAAATAAGAAAATGTCATAATCACATTCAGATTATACTAAAAGCAAGGGCCTTGATCTTTTTACCTTATATTTGTAAATGAATACAATAGAAGTTAATATCTTTAACTTCCATACATTTCACTTTTAAAGAAGAGCAATATTTTTGTAGGGTTGAATCCATATACTGCTTTTCAATTTTGATCAGGTTATTTAACTTGCCCATGATGCAGTTCCTCATGTGTAAAACAGATTAAAATAGTATGCATTTCTTTGACTTGTGAAGAATAAAGGAAAAAATATATGGAAAGTGCTATACCACATAAAAATCACTGAATGTATGTTAGCTATCAATTTTGTGGATTTTCAGAATAAGCCACCCTGAGATGTGTCTAAGTAGTATGTGGATTACTTTGAGCTAAAGACAATTTTAGCTTCTTTTAGCTTTTTATTCTTTTTATTTTTCTGGATTATGAGTGCAAAAATTTGTAAAATTCAATTTTGAAAATATTTAGAATAAAAAATGAAAAGACATAAAGGATCATTCAAATTTAAATTTGATTTCCTGGCCCAGAAATAAACCTAAGTCTCTATGGTCAATTAATATTCAACAAAAGGGGCAGAAGCATAGAATGTAGTAAAAATAGACTCTTCAACAAATGGTCTTTGGAGATCTGGACAGCTACATGCAAAAAAGTGAAACTTGATCATCGACTTACACCATACACAAAAATAAACTCGAGGTGGGTAAAAGACTTAAATATATGTGTGACACCATAAAAGTCCTAGAGGAGCACATGTATGGGCAGGAAAATCTCAGATATTTCACACAGCAATATTTTTACCAATATGTACCATAGAACAAGGGGCATAAAGGAAAGTATAAACAAATGGGATCTCATCAAAATAAAAAGGTTCTGCCTGGCTAAAGAAAACAGCATTAAAATGAAAAGAGAACAAACCATATGGGAAAACATATTTGCAAATGATACCTCGGACAAGGGTTTGATGTTCAAAATATATAAATAACTCACACAACTCCACTCCAGGAAGACAAACAACCCAGTGAAAAAATGGGCAAAAGGCTTGAACAGACACTTCTTCAAGGAGGACACACAGAGGGCCCAGAGACATATGAAAAGATGCTCAGCATCACTAGCCATCTAAGAGATGCAAATTAAAACCACAATGAGATACCACTTCACACCAGTAAAATGGGCCATCATAAACAAATCAAGTGTTGGAGAGGTTGTGGAGAAAAGGGAACCCTAGTGCACTGTTGGTGGGAATGCAGACTGGTACAGCCACTGTGAAAAACAGTATGGAATTCCCTCAGAAAACTAAAAATGGAACTGCCTTTTGACCTAGCAATACCACTGTTGGAATTATATCCTAAGGATCCTGAAACACCAATCCAAAAGAACCTATGCACCCCAATGTTCATAGCAACACAATTTACAATAGCCAAGTACTGGAAGCAACCTAAGTGCCCATCAGTAAATGAGTGGATCAAAAA
>CM052540.1:169593751-169640899 GCA_028533065.1 Trachops cirrhosus
CAGGGCATTGAGGGCACAAAAATGGTACCCAAAGATACAAGACTAATTATTAAACTGTATGCTATATTAATTTGATAATTTTGAAATTCTGATACATTCCTTTAAAGCCAGTTGTAGAATAAATCAGGAAAACATAAAGCAGACGGGTTGAGCAAAACATTTTCATCATGACATCGAATGTTTTAATTCTCCTAAAAGTTTACCTCTGGTCACCATTTGCTTCATTTGCAGTTCTTATAGAAGAACTTCTCTCTCTTCATATAATTTGTAATTAAAGATTATTTTATTATTCAGATCATGTACTTCTTTTTACTAAGTTCTATTTCATTATTCCCAGTTCTGGTCATTCCCTTTGATATTCATTATTCTCTTGCTGTCTCTATCCATAGAGTATTATAAAATGTTGTTTGTGTATCAAAATAATTTGATCCTCTTCCAAGGTTTAATTCCCATTTTTTCCATGAGATTTTAGAGTCTTCACAATCTAACCATTTTGGAAATATCTCAGAAAGAGCTAAAACATCAAAAAGAGTGAGAAATAATTTTGCTGCATTAGTAAAACCAGTTTTTACATGTGTAAATTTACATACTGTAGAGATTCTATGCATAAATATTAAAAAAATAAAAATATAACCTCCCGTGACATATTTATAAGTCACCAAAAGTCATTCACAGTCCATGTTACAATTTAAAAATTAGAGTCAGCCCTGACTGGTGTGGCTCAGTTGGTTGCACACTGTCCCACTAAGTGAAAGTTCACAGATCTGATAACCAGTCGGGGCACACACTTGGGTTGCAAGTTCAGTCTCCTGTCTGGGTGTGTATAAGAGGCAACTGATCAACATTTCTCGCTCACATTGATGCTTCTCTCCCTCTCTTTTTCCCTCTCTTCCCCTCTATCTAAATATAAATAAATAAAATCTAAAATAATATAGAACAAAAATTACAGTTGAGATTTTAAAATAATTATAGATGACAAAACACTCACTGGTTGAAGCTGTCTTATGGAAATCATTATGATAAATCTACATATATTAAATGCATATATTTCCTGTAATGTCTCACCTTAGTGTGAGAAGTTTTGGAACCCTGCAAATAGGAGAGAGGGGATGAGTCAACTCTTGCTGTTATATCACCAAATCTATGTATAGTTACACTTCCCCTCCCTGAGATTTGCTCTGTCATTGCAATTATAAATGATTAATGCAAGATTTGTTCCTTCTTTTCTGGATTATGAGTACATTAAAGATAATGGAGAGAGCAGAGTGGGAAGTGTGAATTTAGTTCCAAGGCATTGTCAGCATGCTGGGAATACCAAAGATGAAAAGAAATATTGCTTTCTAAATTTCTGATTGCCAAGGTGATTCTATTTCCATGACAGCCAGACCAATATTTATTTTTTAAATAGACCTTTGTTTTCAGACATATATTGTGTTCAAATTCTGAAATGTTTCAATATTTGTAAAATGTGGAAGATAGTACATCAATAGTCAATATCAGTTTTCTATCGTATGTGGGTATGAAGAAATGATAGGAAACTATATCCATTTTAGAAAGTAAAGAAAATGGTAATAAACTGTAAAATCTTCAGAGATTAGATAAGAAAATATGGGTAAAAAAATGATAGATATAAAAGAAAGTTTCCAATGAAAAAAAGAATATATACATAAAGCCATTGTCTCAATTTTACTTTTAGTGAATCCAATTATTTTGTATGATTTGCCTTAGAAAGGGTCTGCGGTGGTGGTAAAGTCAAAATTTTCATTGGTAAAAAATGCCCTAATATTGTTCTCATCCGTGACAGATGTTTTCAGTTGATGTAGAGCTCTGATTTTTTTTTTGTTGGTCTCCTAAGCACATTAAGATATTTTTTTGATGTTGAGAAGTCAGCCCTCAGGGTAATACTCATGTCTGTGAAAATATTCTTTTAGTTGGATAACCTTTTAAAAGTTTAGTTCTCTCATTGATGATCTGGATTTTTACTGTGATTTATATACTTAGGTGAAGTGTTCTCTTTCCTTATCCTGTTTATTATTCTTGAGCTTCTGTAAACATGTATATTACTTTAAATGATCAGTCCCTCATCTAAATTTGCCTCTTCCTCATTCTCTCTCCATTTCTTGGGAAACATTAATTACATATGTGGTATTTCTTCTCATGTTGACTTTCAATTTTTTGAAATATTTTTATATGTCTTTTATTTCTCAGTGTTGTATTTGTATAATTTATTTAGATTTACCTTTACTGATTAACATTGTTGTCCTCTGATGTCCCTATTCTGCTATGAATCCTGCCCAATTACTATTGATTTCTCTTCATTTAGTTTTATCTTTAGATTCCTTTCAAATGTGCTTGTTTTTTATGTAGCTCAGTATAAACATATTTTCAATAACTGTTATTTTTTAAGTATTTTAACATGATAAATTAATATTTCACTTGGTAATTCTAATATGTTATTGTTATGGATCTCATTCTGTTTTCTACTTTATTCACTGGTCCTGATAATGTCGTCTCTTCTCTTACAGCTTTGTGATTTGTGGTGGTGTTTAAATTTATGGAACTTTTCCATGGGAGTTATTTGAGGCCAGGTTTGAAACTGAGTTTCTACGGAACATGTTTGCTTTTGCTCCTTGTCAGGCATTTGGAAGATTACTTGGCACACAGGAAATTAAATTTGGGCTTTCAGGTTCTCCATGGTAACCAAGTTGTATGAATATTTGATACAAACCTGCAAAACTATTTGTGATTATATGTTTTTAAGATTTTCCTTTTTTTCTATTTATTCTAAGGCAATATTTTTTATAGAATACCTGATAAGAGAGAGAAAGATGTGTAGGTCTATTTTACTGTTTTCCCTTAGTATAATCATGTTCTTTAAGACGCCTCTTATATGAAAAGCTAAGAACCCTATTTTTCTTCTTGACTCTTCTGCTGAAAAAGAAGAAAATTGCCTTTCATGTTCATATTGTGGTAATCAGAATTTGCATCTAACTACTGGATTACAACTATGCAGCTATCAACAATGGGTTTTTTTTTACACACTGAAGGGAAAATTGATGGTGTTTTAAATTACGATGTAGAAAAGAAAATATCTCCCAACTCCAACCAAAAGTGGCATCAATGGGCTATAAAACATGAAGGTGATATTGAAGGAGGAGGTTACTTGTGACTTCATTAATACTCCATACACCATTAGGGTCAATTGGTACCAACTTATTTATAGAAGGTTTTTTCTTTCTTTTTATTTTGAGCAGTTCCAACTATGTTTGAATATTGTTATTTTAATGCTTTTGATCTTTGTCAGAAGTAATTAAAGGAAAAAATAATAAAAATGACTTGTTTTTAATAACTAAATGTCATTTTTCCTTGAAAATACAATATAAATCCATTAGACTTAATTTTTATATACACTGAATATTTTATAGGGTATCAGTCACATTGTTTTCCTATATTTTGGAACATTTTATTATAATTTATCATTACCCATAATTATATATAACTGTGATACAAAATAATAAGAGAGTAAGTACCATAACTTTAGAAGGTTGAAATAGTTTACAGAGATGATGAAATACTAATATAAATTATCTTTCAGTTTCCTTATTGTGTTACCCAAAGTATTGCATTATGCTTCAAAAAGTTATTTAAAAAATGTAGAACATCTTTGTAGTCCATTTTTTAATTTTATTAACAACAGCAAGACATTTAGAATTTTTCAAATTCTATGTATAATGGCAAAGATTAAAAACTGACACGAGAAAAAACATATACCATTACTAGATGAATCAGGGGACTGCAAGGAGTCAAAGGTCAGCCTTCTGGACTCTAAGAATGAAGGTCAAATTAGTTGGGTTAGTAAATTCTCAGATTAAATATTCATTGATTTACTAAAGTGAATTTTCTCAAATTCAGGAATTGATGAACGAATACTTCATTTCTAAGAGCATAAAGAAAATATAGCATTCTCAAAAAAAAACAAACAAAAAAAAACAAAAAAAGAAAATATAGCATTCTCTCCAATTAGAAAGAATTTCCTCTCAGTTTAGTTAGATATAAGGTAACCACTATTATGAGAGAACATTTAAAATATTGAAGTGCTTCTTCTATTAAAAAAAACTGTAGCTGGATCAGTGTTAACTATGTTATCATTTCCAACAATCTAATTCTGAATTTATGTCATAATTTTGGAAATGCAGGAATTTCATATTGATCTACAGAATGCACATTAAAAGGGTAGAAAAGCACCATTTGCCAGTTTTGAAACTGATATTTTTCTTATACATTTATATATATTTCTCTATTAAAGCATTCAATCTAATAGTGCCATAAAAAAAATAGAAAGCTGAACTCACACTTTTAGCTACTAATGTGTGGAATATATAAATAATTGAACCTTCAGGGAAGAAAACTCCACTGAACCTCTATTATTTAAAGAGCACAAAATAAATATTGAAGAAATGTAATTTCCTCTAACCCTATGACCCACAACTGACACTGTCTTTAAACAATTTTATTATATGTAATTCAGGGACAGAATTAAATAGAAACACAGAACAAATGTTTTGTATATTGAAAAAAATTTGTATGTTTTTATATTGATAAAATCAGAGCATTGTTTAATCAAAGTGATTGGGGCCAATTCTGTCCATTATCTACTAGAAAGATTCCTAATTCCCCTGCATTGTCTCAGATATCATCCTCCTGGGAGCTATTGCTGACTACCTACAACTTAATGGAGAGATGCTCGAAGAGGCCCTCCCCACATCCACATATCTTAGATAAGTTTAGAAGCAGAACTTAAAGTTCACAGGCTGGAGACTGGTGCTTGACCAGCCCTTGGTTTCCTTGGTTCCCCATTATCCAGACATGAATATAGTCCCCGCCTGCCTTAGCCTTTGGTCATCTTTAGTGTCTATTCTCCCACTACCTGCGGTAGCATAACCTGTTTTCTTAATCACTACGGTCAGTTCCATTATTAGTTCTAATTCAGTCTTTGATCATAACATTTATTCTTGTCTTGATGATTTCTCCTCTATGCTCTTAGAAATGCTTAAAAATTGCATCAGGTGCTACCAATATCCCTATGTGAGAGCTTTCAGTGGATTATCTTTGCTAGAGCTGAGCTGGGTTCCTGAAGGGAATAGTTATCGAATTATCTCTCTGGCCTCATCTGTGATGCCAAACCCTTAAATATATCCTGAAGACCTGTTCACTTGCCATATTTACAAGCCTTTACTGAAAGGATTTATTTATTTATTTACCTGTTTATCTATTTATTTATTTTTATTTATTTCTATACAAGGGCCAGTGTTAGACACAGTCTTTGCCCTCAGAAACTTTGAAGTGCACTGCATTGGGTCTAAGTCTTGTCAACACATAATGAGCGCTTTAAAAAATACAGATTCCTTGGCCTTACTTCAGGCATTTTAATCCCATTAAACCAAGGAATCACATAAGCCATTGGATGGATATTAGAAACCGTATAGGGAACTTTACTCCAAGTGAATCTAATACCCATCTATATGTAGGAATAACAGGCAAACCAATAAAGATGGAACCAAGTACACAGGCTGTTTACACACAGTAATAGAGGCACTGGAGGTTGGAGGCTAACCCCAAATTACTCTTCAACACTTCCTGTTTTGGTACTTAGCATGAGTGAAATTTTCCAGCTTTAGCTCTGTTTCTAAACAACCTACTAGGACATTGAGAGAGAACACATTAAAGAAGTTAATTGCATGATTTCTAGGGTGAGCTTGCTACTTACCAGCTAAGTGAAGTTGAGCAAGCCACTTAACTGTGAGCTTCAGTTCCTCATTTGTAACATAGGCAATAAGTGCACTTATCTTTCAGGAATGTTGTAATGTTTAATATGCATTGCCATGCTTATAATTTGTCCACAGCATAACCAACATATAATAAATGAAAGCTATTATTATTTACCAGATGACTTTCTGAAAAACTCAAAGGTTATTATTTAAAGCATCAAAAAAATTTAGTAGTGTAATTCAGATATTTTTGCATGATTTCCTACCTTACTGATCAGGATACATGACTACAGTTTAACCTCTCCTGAAAGCTTAGGTTAGGGGTTCTCTTTATGGTCATCAGTTGTGAAGCCCTGATGAATAACAGGCCCGTAACTTATTGATACATTGAGTTGTTTGCCCCTAGAGGGAAGAGATCCAGATTGCATTGATTTTCTAGGAGGTAATCTTATTCCTTCATATTCAGTAGGCATATTTTACTCATCTAGGGAAACTGAATTAAACACTCTTTGTCTGCTAAAGGATATTAGATGAAGCACCTCAAAGAAACTAGTGAAAACAACAATCTCAATTTTAAAAACACTGAAGATTTCAGTGGACTTAGAATCTTGCAGAACAAAGTAAAAAAACTAATTTCCAGCTATCCTTAAAAGTAAGGCACTTTTATACTTATGTTAAATAGATAATTTTGTGCTGCAAGGTGAAGTCATGGAATTTTTATCAATAATTGGAAAGGTTTATTTTTGTTCAAAATATAAGTATTCCAAACCAATATGGTTTTATATTTGTATCATGCCAAATACAAAGATGTTTGTTACACAATATAACTCTGGGGTGTTAGTAAGCGAGTATATCAGTTAGAAAAAAAAACGGAGCCCAGCTAAGATATTTCATCAGAGTGAAATAGTTACAAAGGAATTAAAAAGTTGAATGGGTAAAGATCAGATAATGAAACAATCTAGTAATGAGGAATAGCACACTACTACTAGCTGTGAGGTGGAGGTGGAGGTGGAGTTAGTTGCCCAAACCTTGGATTCAGGGCTTTGGGAGAAATAAAAACCACAGATGAGCTCCAGCTACTTCTAGAAATACCCCCTGAAGCAGAAAAAGAGAGGGATAATTCTCCCATCCTCTGACCCTACAAATTATTTTTCAGTGTCTGTCATTAGTTACTTGGTAAAAAAAAATAGTTGGTTAAGAGAGAAGACTGGGTCTAAAAGCAAAATGGCAAAGGTCAGCACAGTGAGAGTGTAAGGAAATAAATTAAAACATGATAATGACTTCCTGTAGCTCTATTATGGGAGAGCTGGGAGTCTGGGTTCAGATATGCCCAGAGGCATGTTCTTTGTAATATCCCCAAATTAAGATCACATAATTACCAGGTCCTGGTTTCTTCATTTTCTTAAGTGCTATTGCGATAAATAAACAACATAATTAAATTAAAAAACTTGATTACATTTATGAAAAATCAACTTTGAAAGTAAAATTAAATGTCACTCAAAATCTCCGGTAGGGCTAAACATAAAAAAGAAAAAAATCTGTATTCATACAATAAGGCTATGTTCATAACTTAAGACAATCTTTATGTTAAAACATTTGAGGGCCATGTAATAATTATATATCCTTGTGCCTCCTAATAAAAATAGAAAACCACCATCAGTAGGTATTTTTCAATGTGTTTTCCTCTTGCACTCAATGTATAGGTGAAGAAATGGTAAAATCCTAAAGTAACAACAAAGGCTAACAAGGAATAAAACCTATTGTAGTTCAACTTATTCATATAGGTCATTTTCTCAAAGCTCTGCTCCAGTTCACGTTTTCTGTACTGACACATAAGGGACCATTCTGATCTGGGCCACGCCAGCGAAGGGAATCATCCACGTCAAATCTGAAGTGCTAGGTGAAGTCACCTCTTATTTGCTGGTCTGACAAAGCTTGGGAATTCAATACATCTCTCTAAATATAGCCCCGCCTCTTCAGTATGGGAAAGGGAGTCACTGAAATCATTTACTTGGAACCACATTACCTTGTCAGGAATGTATTTTACAGATGTTCCTAAACTCTCAGGAGACCATGTAGACTTAGTAGAGATATTTACACCATTTCATAAGGAAGGAAGAAACCAAGACCCAGAAAGATCAAAGTGCCATTTACTTATAATAACATATGAGCGAAACCACAATTTTGGCAAGACCTCTACTGTACATCATAATAATAGTTAATATGATTAGAAAATGCCAGACACACTCTTTTTTTTTAAATGACATTTATTGTGGTAACATTAGTTAATATTAACATTATATAAGCTTCAGGTGTACAATTCTATAATTCATCATCTGTATATTGTATTGTCTGGTCACCACCTAAAGTTTAGTCTCCTTCCATCACCATGTACTTGTTCATTCAAGTACCCCCTTATTCATTCCCCTGCTGCCATTCCTCTGCCATAACCACCATACCGTTGCCTGTGTCTATGAGTTATTTTTTTGTTTTGTTTGTTCATTTGTTACTATCCATTTTATGAGTAAAATGGAGTAAAGTCATGTGGTTCTTATCTTATTTTGTCTGACTTAGTTCATTCAACATGATACTCTCAATATCTATTCCTGTTGTTGCAGATGGGAATATTTCATCATTTTTATGGCCAAGTAGTATTCCATTGTATATTAGCACATCATTATCCAATTATTTGCACCACACCATTATCCAATCTCTTATACAAGTAGTATTCCATTGTATATTACCGCATCATTATATCCAACTCTTAGGTTGTTTCCACATCTTGGCTATTGTGAACAATGGGTCAATGAATACTCTTAAGAACTTTCAGTAAATTAGCTAAATAAGTATTCAAATAAAAAGTAAAATTTAAAAAAATGTACATGGATGAAGCATAAGAAGCTGAGAGAAGTTAAGTCATTTTTCTAATGTTGCAGTTACTGAGTGACAAAACTGGAACATAGTTTAACCTCAAAGTCTCCACTGTCAACCACTGCCCCATTTGTTACCTCTCGGCATACTCTGTAGGGATGTTAGTGATGATCATACCAAGCGCTGTATGTGAAAATATCCATGACCCATAAAATGCCACACATGTATAAATTATTCTAATTCATAACTGGAGGAGAAATATCAAAAGACATTAAAAATATCAAAATTACTAAAGGTAATTCTACCTCTTGGGATATTAATGAAAACCAAGCTGGGCGACTGTTTTTGAACAACAGGGTTATAGAGTGGATACAGCCAAGCCGTGCGATACATCTGAGTAGGAGGTGCAGTAGTTCCCCCAGGACTCAGAGTGATGATTTCTCAACTTTCACTCCAACCCTCCAATCTCTACCTAAATGGTCCCAGCATACATATCTCCCATCTCACTGCATAGTATCTTTCCCTGGTCCACAGTGTTTAGAGTAACCAGGTCTTTTGACTATTCTTTAGAAGTATAAAATCAATTCTGCCTTAGCTCTTCCCTCTCATGACCCTGTGGACTGGCACCTTCTTGTACTTGAATCTCTTTCTTAGACGGACTTATCTGACCTTCAGTCTAAAGTAGCCACTCGGTCACACCCCAGTCCATGGCCTTACTTTCATTTTCTAAAGAGCAATAATTTACATTTCATTTCTGTTTGTTTATAGCTAAAAACTTTCACACCCAACCAAAACTAATGTACATTTAAGAAAAAACCTTGTCTCTCCTCATTCACTGACATATAATTGGCATTTAGTGAATGTGGATAAATAAATTAATGAGTGAATTATAATTAAATAACTAAATAAATATAAATCATTTGAACATAGAAAACATTGTCCTAATACAACCAAGGTCATGGATTAGAGAACCACTTAGCATTAGCAGAGTTTCAATATTGAAAACTAATTCATTAATGTTAAAACCCATATTAGCAGTCAAAATAAAATCAAAGTACAAATATAGATAAGTAAATACATATTCTCACCATTTAATAGAAATATACCTCAGAATGGATGCCATTTTGGGTATTATTTAAAATACAATAATAATGAAAGCAAAATTAAAGATGTTACATGTCACATTCTACATGTGTACAAGATAAATATTTATTTTAAATTGTAAAAAAACATAAAATTTTATAAAATTAATTTTAACATTTATGAAAAATCCCTTAGGAGTAATATAACATCCTTTTTAAAAATAAAACAATTATTATGAATATATTTAACTCAATTTCATTTGTTCTTTTTCTTTTTTTCAAAATTATTTTGGTTTTAATTTTTAGTACTTTAAGTCCATTTTACCTATGAAAATCACACAATTTGTTTTTTCTTTAATACATGTTCATTTATATTCACATGAAACATCTCTCTCTCTCTCAAGAGTACTGTTCCCATCACCATCCAACAGTGAGTAATCTCTCACAGTATCAGGAAAGATCCCAGGAAAAATGGGTAAAGGGTGTATACAGAATTGAAAGAGACTTATTTGGAGAAAAAGAGACTTCCATGCTCTAAAATAATGATTTGGTGGGGCAGCAAATGTTAACATTAGGAAAAATAAATTTTATGTCTCTTATAAAGTGTCTTAATAACAGCAGAATAAGTCTTGGATATGACTGAATCATCATTTACATGTACTGATTTTAATATTTTTACAAATCTAATTTTGTCTAATTATTATTTTTGCCCATCTGAATCTTGCAAAGTAGTAAGGAAATGAAGAATGAATTTCGTGAAATATCCTCACTCCCCAGGCAGTGCCTGCAAGCGGCCGGCCATCTTTGTCACCTCGATCACAAACAATGGTTGCTCTTATTTCACCTTCACTTTTGTTTATTTTCTACTTGATGTTTTCTTCAACCTAGTTCACTTCACTTTGGTGTACACTTAGGTCAGGGAGGCATCCCCGATAATTCAAAACCAAGAAATACCTTCATTTATTTAGTTCGCGGGATTTATAAAACAATAAGTAAAATTAGAGTTTTCCTAAATGTGACCTACAATGTTTTGGTATTTCTTATTTATTTAAGAGCAAACCTTGAAAGTATAAAATAAATGGAAAGGGTTTGTATACAGACACTTATACAACTGCAGCGCACAAAGCCTGGGAGCAGTTTTGCAACAAAGGTAAAAACAAAGTTTTGGAGAGTATTGAGAAAAAGTTTATTGATTTATTCTGACTGAGACAAGGGAAAACTTCACCAAAAAAAGCATAAAATTACTTCTTCTGTAGACTTGAAAGATGAGTAAGTTTTGACAGATGAAAATGTGTGGAAGAACTTACTAGATATTCTGATATTTTAAAAAATGGACAGTGCAACATTTTTGACAACTTCTTTTTATTAATTTTTCCCCTGGAGTTTTAGGCAGAATTTGGCAATTAATCTTATGCTGCTTCAATGAAATAGGCAAGTGTGATGAGAATCCCAAATCACTTAGTATGAGGATAAAAGATAAAAAAGAAGTGACAAGTCTAGGGTCATAAAAGCATTTCTTCATCAGAAGCAAGAACTCATGAATCCTGCACATTATTGGCACCCTTCCATCCACCTGCCATGACACTATCTCAGGGAAAGAGGGAACCACAGCTACGTTCCTTACCAACCGTACTACAGTCCAGCACTAAACTGTTTCTCTAAGGGAAGTAAAAATTACTTCAATGTTTGATTGAGAAAAAGATGACTTCCTGAAATGCACTTAAAAATCTTCTAGCCTTCTGAAAGATGAATTTATCTTGGCTCAAATTTGCATCAGGTTACTGCTTTATTTTATCATCATTTTAATTTGACTCTTCACATTATAAATCCCATCCATGCACTTACCTTTGTGCCAATATTCAAGTTTTCAATTTGTTATATTTTCCGTTGTATTATTGCATATTCTTAACTATTTAAATGCTTTTCATCAAAACCCATGCCTTCAATATGGCAGATTTCCCCCCTGGTTCTAATATTAAAGAACTGTGTAGGCTAATGATTAAGAATTTCCCAGGAGCAAAATATGTTCCTGATGAAAGTCAAAGTGTCCAGCATTTATTAAACCAAGCACAATATTCTCTAGAATGAACTAAGTTGTAAAATTATATGTATATAAACTACATATGTTTTTTTCTATTCATCCTTACTAAAGGACAAAAATTCTGTACATATTTAAGATAAGAATTTGAAAGTGATCTCTACTTTTGAAAATGACATGGTATGAAGAGACTTTAGGTAAAGATGAGACTTCACATTTAGGCTACAGAGTCATTATATATATGGTATCACATGTATATTATCATATATACACACACACACACACACAGATATATATACACATATATATGGTACAAGGATTGCCCAGAAAGTATCCAGCCATATAATATATGTCATATAAAAAATAGAGACATTTATTGAAGAAGATGTGAGATATAAGAAACCCTGTACGTAAGACAATGTAGGACTTAGCCCCTTTCAAAGTAGGCAGCTTGGGACCTCACACAGTTCTCCCAATCACCTTCAGCTGGCCCACTGAATTTCCTGAATCTCATCAATGGTCTGAAATCTCTTCCCATTCAAAGGTGATTTTAGTTTTGGGAAAAACCAGAAGCACAGAGCACCAAATCTCGGCTGCAGGGGAGCTGAGTCACCTGGGTGATTTGATGTTTTGCCAAAATCTCTCATAAGACATGATGCATGAGCAGTTGTGTTGTCATGATAAAGCTTCCAATCTCCAATTACCCATAACTTTGGCCTTGTGAATCATCTGAATAGTTTCCATGGAGGATGTTCAAGCTTAACAAGAAATCTGATGCAGATTTGTTGCTCTACTCATTTAATCATTTTTGAAAGCAATGGCCACACAATACACATGCTCACTCAACAGTGTCTACCACCCCCACTGACTACTTCAGTGAGATTGTCATTGTTCACGCATGAGCATCCAGTCCACGCTCCTTGGCTGCCAGGTTCTACTGGTGTCATGCAAGTCATTCTCATTATATTAACAATAGTTGGACATTTTCCAGACACACCATAATCTGTAACAAGTTGGGAAAAAGCACAGTTGACTTCTCTTATAATAAATAATTTCTTCATTATTTTCATATACACTAATTTAAAATTTTCTCAGAATGAATGAAAAGTTCATCAAAGGACATCATTAATAAAGAATAGAATATCATAAAATGAGAATGGTTATTTATAACATGCATAACTAACAAGAAATTCATATCTAAAATATAGTTTAATATTATGTAAACCATTAAGTGAAAGAAAGACAAAAGAAAAGTGGGCAAGAAAATTAACAGGCACTTTATAATATAGATAATTCAAAATAAATTCAAAATTATAGATAGCTCAAAATCTATCCAAAAGTTATTTCTTTCATTAATAATCAAGGAAAAATACATTAAAAACCACAATGGGAGACAAATGCACACATCCAGGCATGGTTAAAATTAAAATGACAGATAACTATTGATGTGAATGCTGCAGAAGAATTCACATTTTCCACAAATAAGAGGGCAAAGAGGCCAAATTATTTTGTAAAACAAATCATTGACAGTATCTATTAAATCCAAACATATGTATTTCCTATGTCCCAGAATTCCTATATATAAACTCAACAAAATGCATATATTTGTTCAACAAAAGACATGTACAAGAATATTCAAGCTTCACTAAATGTAACAACCAAAGTTGGAGACAACCCATTGTTCATACTCTGTAAAATGCATATTTTTAAAATTAAAATGCATACTGAGTAAAATATTTATTCAATAGAATATTATTCCAATCACACTTTTGTAGTTGCAGACTATGAAAATACACCCAAGAAGGCATGCACTGACAATTGCAGAGTATCATTTTTACCATAGCAACAACAAGAACCAACCGAGATGTTCATAAAAATAAAATAAATGATTTGTGGTATACTCATGTGGCAAAATATATAGCCACAATCATGAATGGATCATACCTATAGTAATCAACTTGCATGAATTGTAAAAGCCTAATTTTGAGTTAAAAATAAAACATTATACAATTCAACTTGTGTAGCTCTATAAAAGTTCAAATGAAGCCCTGTTTTAAAATATAACAAAGACGCCCTGGCTGGAGTAGCTCAGTGGATTGAGCGCGGGCTGAAAACCAAAGGGTTGCTGGTTTGATTCCCAGTCAGGGCACATGCCTGGGTTGCAGGCCAGGTCCCTAGTGGGGGCCACGTGAGAGGCAACCACACGTGATGTTTCTCTTCCTCTCTTTCTCCTTCCCTTCCCCTCTCTCTAAAAATAAATAAAATTTTAAAAAAGTGCAAGTAGCTGTTTCTAATAAAAACATTAAAAAATATAACGAAGACAAGGAAACAGTTTCTATAGAAGTCTAACAGTTCAAGTGAAAAACACTTTGAAATATAAACCTAAAACTTAACACATGATCATAGGAGAGAAAATTCAAACATAGACTCATATAGAAATAACAGCATCTATGACAAACACAATAATACTACAGACAGTGATAGGGTTTCTAGTAGGTAGACTTCTAGCTGTAAGAATATCATGGCATAGAAGAAACAACTAACATTCTAGAATACTTTGTAGGTTATATGTTCATCATTGAAAAATTTGTATAATAGTAACAGAACTAGAGTTTTTAAATGATCGTACTTCTGACCTTAAGTCTTGGACTTCCAGCAGTCTTTTGACTTGAAATCAGAAGTCCTTTGACTATAACAGCTAACTGGAACAAAACACTTAATTCCTTAGGGATTCTGACTTTTAAATGGGGATATTCTACCACATAATCACAAAAATAAATTTTAGTTTTAATTTTTATTCCTACACTAATATATTCATATATTTACTTTTATTTTTTGAAATTAATATGGCATGTTTGCCCAGTGACAAATGAGATGAAATGTATAATTGTCAAAAAGTGATAATTTAAGTAATACATTGATTTTATATTTGTACTAACTTAAAATAGAAAGTTATATAAATTCAATAAAAATAATAAATTACAAAAATTTATCAGAGAGTTTCTTTTTATTCCAGGGATTTTTAAGGGAAGTTATTTTTTAAGAAGATTTCTGAAATTGTATGAGTGCCAGGAAAAATGGAAATCAAATATATTGTGATTTTTAAATATCATTTGGGACCTAGATTCACAGGCAGTGCTTGCAGTAGACTGTCTGGGACCATCTCCTCATTTAAAGATCATTCTCCATCATATGCAGTTTCATGCAAATCTTTACTCTTAGTTTTGTCTCTCCAGGAGCAAATGATTCCATCCTTTTCTTTGCTAATTAGTCAAAGAAAGAAAGAGAGAGAGAGGGAGACAGAGACAGAGAAAGATAGAGTTAGCTCATGTTGTCCTTTTAGAATAAGTCATTTTATGTCAGTTGATTCTTGAAACTTGTGCCACAAATGTGTTAAATTTAACTAGAATATTCATCATTTAGATCATTGATTTTCCTCTTACTCATTTCATATACTATGTAATGTGACACATACAAAGAAGAAATTCACTTTCATAGTGCAAAATCAATTATGGTACCATTTAGGGGTACAGAATCAGAGACACCGAGGCTGTAACTGTCTGAACAAATGCTTTCATTCAGAGGGGAGACAGTCAATGTGTAGGAAGTGAAGTGTCACTTTACCAGACACTGAATGTTCTCACAGGTAGCTGCCCATTACGGCATATGCAGCCATGATTCATTACAGCACAGCAATTTTAGGGAAATTGTCCATATTCATACCTCTCAGTGCCTTCAGTGTAATTGTTAGAGAAGAAAATAACAACATAAAAACATCTTCGAGTAATTAAAAAGGATTTTAATAATTCACATCACAGAAGGAGCCTGTTTTATGATTAAGTCTCCTTGATATCTGATTAATGAATGTCTCAAGTCTCTGTGGTCTTGGGAAGTGTGATCATAATTGAAGCCATAGAACTAGGAAAAAAACTGTCATCACTAAGCTCAGGTAAATATTCAGGCCCAGGTTACCTACCAGCCCTAAGAACCTCAGTAATCACCTAACTAGATAAAGACTCTGACCTGCATGGCCGAGTGAAAGATTTAACAGAACCAACTAGAAGAAAATGGGCCACTATGAGAACCCCAGCATAGAAAGAAACCAGGCAAAAGAGAGTGACTCCAAAGGTTTTTGAGTCTGACTTTTACAAAACAGCCTTAGAAGCAAAATCCTGAGATGATTCACCTTCAGGTCCAGAAAATACTGAAAACATTTAGAGCAATTAAACTTCTAAATTGACAATGAGAAAACTTGCTTTAAGTGAACACAAAAAGCTACCCCATAACATTGTCTTGGGGGATTATATGTCAGATCTTGGACTACTCTGGGTATTTGATTTATGAGACTATTGTGCACCAGAATAATTGAGAGAATTTCAAAGAATATATGGGCACTGTGGGTAAAACAAATAAAGGAATTCTTTCCTCCGAAGTTTCAGAACATTAGAGGGAGCATTCATCATTTCCGGCCCCTATGGATCAATTTCTGAACAACAGACCTGCCGATGCCCTAGTAGACCTACGGCCAGATAGATGTGGGAATTCTGTTGCCATTGTAATGAAATTCCAAGATTCCCAGGAACTTTTAGCATTAATCGGTTTGAGAAGTACATTAGGATACAAATACGTGAATAGATGTGTTAACTTCATTTCCTACATTTGAAGAAAACAGGATTGATGTTAAAAGCAAAGAAAACTTTTCTCTAGGTATATGACAGAATTACACTGGCAGCCCATTTCTAGAAAGATTTTTTAAAAATTGAATATTAGCTTCTAGAATTGCAAAACAATGTAAAATTTCATATTTTAATTTTCAGTTTTCTAAGCTTTCAGTGATGCAATTAGAATATACATGTAAAGAAAAAATATTCACTATGACTGGTATTACATTTTTGTAAAGGTATTATGCCAATATTTTGACTATAAACTGATATGTAAGATCAAATTTAATGAACTACCTGAACATTCACATCTGTGACTTCTTAAAATGAATTAATAAGTTATAGTATCTCTACTTCTTCAGTTTCATGAATTTATTAATAAATCTGTGGCAGATAACTCTACCAACTTCCTTCTATTACGTTCAATCTACCATTTGCATTTAAACTCAATATTTTGCATTTATTGTCTTCTCTTTAATAAATGAAAAAAGCCATATTGAGATAATGAAAAATATAAGCATAAAAACAAAATAGAAAATGTTATTTTTGCCTAGAATATTAAAAAACTTTAGACAAAGAAAGCTAAATCCATTTTTAAAAACAGAATAGAAAGTTTGTATTGATTAGTTTTCTTTATTATAAAAGATTAATTCCAAAAACAATTCAAAGGAAAATGGACACTACTAAATTTGGTCAAATATGTTTTGACCTGTGCCCTTAGGCTTTGTGAAAATTATATCATATTTATAAGGATTTTTCCATTTTTGCAAATGAAATACAAGTTGCTAATATGTAGCATATTTATCAATAGCTTTAACTTTATCAGCTAAAGGAAATGAAATTACAAAATGTAGCATTATACTAACAAATTCAATCAAACACAAAAAGTTACCACATTACTCTACCATTCTTACTTTGTTCTCATTTAAATGTCTAAATGGCTAAATTTCCAGAATAAAACCTCCATGCAAAATTTATTTTTACCTTTTATTTAATAACAGAAGACAACTTATAGGAAACCATGGATCAGGACTTGATTCCATACATGATTCCCCAATCCGTCTTGGGAATGGAGCTACGTGGCCCTGATCACTTTCGTTTCTACTGCTATACCCTGTACAGTGGACATTAGAAAGCCCAAGCCCGCTAAGAAGAAATCAGCAATGTCTCCTACCCAAACTATCTACTATGGCATTAAGAGCAGCTGGCTCTTTTAAGAAAAACTTCCAACCAACATTTTTTGGGAAAAAGCTTTTTGTTTCCTTTTGTTTTCACCAGAGTCTAATAAGAGAAGTTTAGGCTATTGCAGGGTTCAGTATGGTGACTTCCATGAAGGGCATGACCCCAGAAGCCTCCTACGGTCCCCAGCAATCTCCTTATGTCATTTTCCTCCAAGACTGGCACAAGCAGCACGCATACACCTTGGTCTAGAATTCCCACCCCAAGTTTCTTTGGGGTGGTTTAGCAAAGGTTGGGGGACAGAGGCTACAATGTGATAGTCAAATAAGAGTGGAGAGAAGGGTTTTTACTTATCAACTTTTGTCATTTATTTTCCAAAGGAAAAAGTCATTAGATTATTTTCATTTGCAAAGATCACATAGTATGATTCCAATAGGATGAGAGTTTAAAAATCATATTTCTTGGGAGAAGCATCTGTTCAGGCCCTCTGCTCATTTTTTTCATCAGATTGTTTGTTTTTTTGTTGTTGAGTTATAAGAGTTCTTTATATATTTTGGATATTAATCCCTTACCTGAGGTGGTTGATTACAAATATCTTCTTCCATTCAGTTGGTTGCCTCTTTCTTTTGGTGATGGCCTTTTTTGCTGTTCAGAAATTAATCTAAATAATATCACACTAAGCAAAATAAGTCAAGTGGAAAAGTCAACACTGATGATTTTACTCTCATGTAAGATACAAAACTGAAAGCAATGAACAAACAAGACAAACAAACAAAAACTCACAAGATGCAGACAACTGTCATGGTGGTTACCAGAGGGAAAGGAGGGCAGTGGGGACTCAGTAGAAAAGGGTACAGGGAGTCGAATACAAGGTGACAGGAGACTTGACTCTGGGTGGTGAGCACACGATGCAGTATACAGATGACGTATTATAGCATTGTGCACTTAAACCTACCTAATTTTATTAACCAGGGTCACCCCAACAAATTTAATAAAAGTTTTTAAAAACCTATTTCTTGTGACTAGTGGTAAAAGTGACTATACCAGTTTACATTCCCGCCAACAGTGTTCAAGGGCTCTCTTTTCTGCACACCCTTTCAAGTATTTCTTTCTTCTCTTTCTGATATTTGACATCTTGGCATTAGAGACTAACATTTAGCTTTCTTCAAGATATTTTGAGGTGTGAGAAAATATTGTGATATGAGTCCTCCTCTCAAGGAAGTTACAATTTGGGGGGAAAGTGTAGGTCCTGAAATTATTTTAAAATATTTATTTGAAGTATAACTTTCAGACTGACTGTACAGAATCATGTGTGGTGCTTACTAATGATGTATTCTTCTGGCATATACCCCACCAGGTGTGTCCTACCTTTTGGTGTCTCTGGGCCACACTGGAAGAAAAAGAGTTGTCTTGGGCCACACATTAAATACACAAACACTAACGAAAACTGATGAGCAAAAATGAAAACAAGCGATTTTAAGTAAATTTATGATTGTTGTATTGGGCCGCATTCATAGCCATCCTGGGCCGCATTCAACCCATGGACTGCAGGTTGGACACCCCTAGCCCAACTACTCAAGAGTTCATGAGGATTGACATATTGATTCTGCATTTTTTAAGAAACTCTTCAACTGATCCTTATGTGCAGTAATGACTGACAATAAGCAAAAAATGGATTCAACAGAGATCTGAGATGAAATATGTATAATAAGAGGTCATGATGGGAAGAGATTAAAGAGATTACACAGGTAAGAGCTCAAGGGGACAGAGTCTATGATTCACTTCTTATAAGACAAACAGATCATTGCAGAAAGAGCATTTTCCTCCTATTTTTAAAAACTAATATGAAGATATATGAATTCTCTGATTATGAGGGCCAGAATATTTGGATATAAAAACTGGAGGTGAAAGTTGGCGGAGCCATTGTTCTGGGCACACAGGAAATGCTCAATAAATATTAGTTGGTTAAGTTAACAAAGACCTTAAACAGAGGACCAAGGAGTTTAAAGGTATTCTTGAAAGTACATAACAGCAACCAAAATTACTTAATTCAAATACTTTTATAAATAGACTTCTCTGTATTTCTTTCCCTTGATGCTCAAAACACGCTTCAGTATAAAGAGATATTCTTTCATATATTACCAAATAGAAAAGTCAGGCTTGGAAAGATCAAAGTAACTTGTCTGACTTCATGTAGATACTGAGTGAACCCAGATGTGGCTCATTCTCCCTCCATTGACATCATGAGGAACTCTGGCCTCTTAACATTATGAGGGACTCCGGCAGTGCAACAACATTCTCTCCAGAGTAAGTGTAATGCTTGAGTGGTACGTGTTCTCTATCTGTCTCTTTGGGGACCCTATTTTCTAAATGACATTGCTCATCTTTACCTACAATGCATACTGTTCTATATAAATTATTTTCTACTATTTTAATGGAGACAATCTAGCTCTTTCTATACAGACTTTAGGTATTTAGTTTAAACACAGGCACACAAATACTATTTGATGTTTTGTAAGTCTATACTGTAAGTTTTAAGTCTCTACATGTGTAATTATGGCATTGTTTTTAAAAATGAAAACTTCTTCTTTCCAAAATCTGCCAATTGATGTTAATCTTACACTAAACAACAAAGGATAATTATTTTGATGATTGGTTTGCTCAGAAGCCTAGAAATAATTCTGGAGTGAATGGAATGCATTAACCTACATTTAATGTTTCTTTTAAGAAGTGAGATTGTGATTTCAATTTAGATTAAATCACCAGGTCTGCACATCACTGAATCATCATCAATATAATTCATACTGATAACCTCAATAATATTGCAATAATAGCAGTTCTACATTGAGGCTAGTAAGAAATAAACAGTCTAAAATTCTGATATCTCAAAACTGTAGTGCAATTTTAAGAAACAATGGGGGATTAAATAATTGTCAAGCTGCACACTGTAATTTACTTAGTCTACATCGCTGATTCTCAAACCTTTCTCAAAGTTTGTCTCAACCTCTTCATGATTTTCAAAATTTCCTCCAGGTAAGTTATTTGTGAGAGTCCAGTCATTCTTATACAAAGTAGAAAGAAGAGAAAGAAAGAGAGAAAGAGACAGAGGGAGAACAAAAAGGTGGATAGTTTAGTGTCCCATTATGGGCTGAATGTTTGTGTCCCCCTCAAAAAATTCATATGTTGAAGCCTCTTAACTCCCAATGTGATAATAGTTGGGGATGGGGCCTATGAGAAGTTAAGTAGCTTTAGATTAGTTAGTAAGATGGGATCCTCAGGATGGTATTAGTGCCCTTTCAAGAAGAAACAGAAGGAGGAGGAGGAGAACCACCAGGAGGACAAAGAAGGAGAGACAGAGACCGAGAAGACTCCAGGCAAACACACGGTGGGAAAGTGAGCACCTGTTGGCCAGAAAGAGAACCTTCACCAAGAGCCAAAGCTGCAGGCACCTTGATCTTGGGCCTTTCAGCCTTCAGAGCTGTAAATTTTTATTTAAGTCACTCAGTCTATGGTATTTTTTTAGTAGCAGCCCAAGCTAAGCCCTACCTTGTTGATATCCCTGTTGCTATTATTAGCTTGAAAAAATTTTGTAGTTGCCTCCCATGTTTTTGGTGCTGGATTAGTCAGGATTCTGTAGAAACAGATAACAAATGTGTATATATTTATATACATGTTTGGTTCATTGGTTCATCTGGTCATGAAGGCTGAGAAGTCCCCCATCTGAAAGCTGGAGTACCGGGAGAGCCAGTGGTGTGATTCAGCCTGAATTCAAAGGCCTGAGAGTCTGGCAGCTACAGTGTAAATCCTGTTCTGAGTCTGAAAGCCCCAGAACCAGGAGCACCTCAGAGAGCAGGAAAAGGCAGAAGTCTCAGTTCAAGCAGAGATGGCAGATTTACCCTTCCTCCACCTTTTTGTTCTATTTAGGGCCTCAATGGATTGGATAATGACTACCCACATTAGAGAGCATGCTCTTCTTTACTTGGTCTACTGATTCAAATTCTAATCTCTTCCTAAGACATCATCACAGACACATACAGGAATAATGTTTTACCAGCTCTCTGGGCCTCCATTAGCCCAGCCAGGTTGACACATAAAACCAACCGTCAGAGGTGCTTATTGAGATTATGACTGTGCTCAGGCAAGATTCTCAAAGCCTAGATGAGAACAAAGTAGAACACTTTGCTCAAAGGTATATAAAGGATTGTGTGTGTGTGTCACTGTGGTATTATTTGAGTGAAGACACTGGTATTTGAATATTTTAATCTAGATAAACCCATTTTAATGATCTGAGGATAATCCTCACTGGATTCTGCTGAAGCTGAAATTTTAAGCAGCAGAAGGGCAGGTTAAAATAAACTGTATCTAGTTCACCCCACTGGAGCTTTTATAATGTTGGTGTATCTGTTAAGTGTTTTTTCATAAAGATAGAGTTGTGAATGCCAGAGAAGGCAAGGGTTGGCCATGCAAGGGATAGGAGCGTCTCCCAGGGGTAAAAAAGGTCACAGGGACAGTCGTATTTTCCCCTTGAGATCATCCTACACTAAGCCACAGGGAAATCTCTCTTTATTCAGAGTCTAGAATCTACTTGGAAATAATGAGGGAGGGTGCCAACGTGCCCTGCAGCAGCACCATAATAATGCACATACGGGCCTCGGGGGACTGTTCAGTACAATGTCAGGGTGGAATAAAAAGCCTTCTTCCCATAAATTTAGAGATGGGGGCTTAGGCTTTAGCCAGTGGTTCATTTTGTTTTATGTGTGTTTAGTCTGCACAAAGTATAGGGACAAGATTTTGAAAACCTCAATAAACTATAGCTTTTACCAGAGTGAAATGAAAATGAGGCAAGCACACAAGCCTTGATTATTTTGGGCTCAATTACCAATGTATTTTTTAAAAAATATATTTAAGAAGCTGAATCAACTTAAATGGGTCATTGACAATTCACATGTTGGAAAAAGGACTCATGGACATGGACAACAGTGTGGTGATTGCTGGGGGGTGTGGGGTTTAAAGGTAGTAAGTGGTAATGAAAAAATCTAATAAGGAGAAAAAATAGAGAAAAAATTCACATCTCAAAAGTGAGCAGAATTTAATTTGTTTAATGTTTCAATAAATAATATAATATGATGTTTCTTATTACTGAAATATCTTATAAATTATCTTCTACTTTCTCTCTGTATATACACATATATGTATACATACATTTGTGTATATATATAAAATTAAATTTGAATCATAGTTAAATTACCTGATAGGTGTTACTTTGTGTATTAGGGTATTAAGGACAAGAAAAAATGTACATATTCTATTTAACTTATTCTGTTTCATTTTTACATACATGAAAAAATTCAGCATGCCAATTAATTTGGAATATATCATACATAAAATGTGTTTTAAGAATGTAGTGATTTCCCAAACAATGATAAAGAAGCAAAATAGGAGCACACACATTTTTACTTTAAAATCAAATATCTATATATTTCCAGTGAAACTATGGCAGATACTAACTTATGCAGACAGTGTCTTCAGTTTTCTATTTTGGTTTCTCTGTGTAGATAACATACAAATTGAATTTCCTCTGAGACATAATTGTCTATGTGAAATATGTATGCAAACATGGGTATGCAGAATCAGGATCTATAACCAGGAAATAGGGTGGAAATTGAGGGATTGCAATAATGAAATACTGAAAGAAGTGTTACATACAAATGATTTTCTAAGATTATATGAATAAGGTATATCAAGACATTTAATAATCTATAAAATTTTTAATAACAGTGAAAATGGAAAGATATAAATTGTGGAAGTCAGAGGAATGGAAAGATTTGCTTATAGACTAAATGTTTAACTTACAGTGGCATAGATCTGTTTAAAATACTTCACATTCTTTGTCTACTAAGTTAAATAACATGTAGACATTACAACCTAAAGCAGTATTTTAAATGTTAAATTATAGGGTTATGTTTGTTTTATATATCTTAATAATTCACATGACTATGAAATCCCAAAAAGCAAGAACGCAATGCACCTGTGTATTGCCAGGGCCTAGAAAGAAGAGAAGCCTCAACCAATTTTGGCAGACATGGGTGTTTAGAATAGAACTCTAAGATGAGGTCAGCTAAGACTGACCCCGGGCCAAATCATGCAGAACGCACAGTCTGTCTTCAATGCCCATCCTACCTCCATTTTTATTTTATTGTGGTAAGACATATGTAGCATAAAACTTACCATTTTATACATTCTTAAGTGTAAATTTTAGCAGCATGCATTACATTCAGGCTGTTATGCAACCATCATCAGTATCTATGTCCAAATTTTTTACCAACCAAACAGAAACTCTGCACCCACTAAGCAATAATGCCTCCTTTCCCTCCTTGTTAGCCCCTGGGAGCCTCTAACATAATTTCTGTCTCTATGAACTTGCCTAATCTCAACATTTCATATGAGTAGGATTATATATATTATTTTTAAATTTTATATCGCTCTTCCACTTTCTCCTGCCACTTGGATTCACATTCTGTCACAGTGGATAAGATCTCCCCTTACCGAGTGCCCATGCCACAGCCCAAAGCTCCAGACTGAGTAATCACTTACCAGCTGGTTTGCCACAAAAGAGAATCTGTCTTCACCCAAGGTTTATGGAAGATCGGCCATTCTCTTAGACCAGTGTCCACTGAATTAGAAAAAGTTAAGTATATTGCTCATTCCAAAGTTTTTAAAAAATCTGTCCAGGAAAATTTGCGAAGATTTTCCTAGATAAGTTTGTGCCTGGACTCAAGAAATAAATTACTTACAATGGAAATTTTAACCAATGTTCAACTCTGAAGAGTATGAATACTGCCAGAGATCTTGTTGTCTTTTCAAAAAAGACATTGTGCTGGTCTGTCTGCTGCTCTATGTATAATTCTATTTTTGTTTTTATTTTTATTTTGGAAGGGTTCATCAACATGAACAAAGCTGATCTAATCAGCTATGTGATGGCCCCATTCCCACTGAGTCTCTGCTCTTCTTAGCTATAAGCATTGCCTGTATCGTAAGTGTGTATTAGCATGAATACAAGTGGTCTTATTAGCTCCGCCGTGGTCCACTTCTGTGGGAACTGTCCTGTTGTTCCTGAAGCTTCATATTTCATGCCCCATCAACTAGAAGCTAAAGTTAATGGTCTATATCTAACACTTTTTACAGAGTAACCAACGATGCATAAACTCTTGTCGTTATTAGAATTCCAGTTGTAGAGTCAGATCCTTCATTTCAGACAGGAAAAGTCTCAGCTCATTCATCTTGTTTGACATCTTTCCAGCAATATGTTTCCTTGACAATCATCATTATTCATGGACTTTATTTGCACATAGTTTTCAAATTTCTCCCTGCCATTTTAATTAGTGGTTTCTTTTCACACTGTGAGAATTCAGAATGCAGGTGTGGTTTCATTTAGTTAATTAATAATACCTGTGTTTGGGAGAAGACAAAATATTTTAAAACACATTTAGAAGATAAATATGTATGGATAAACAGTGAAACTAATATTTCATTTTTGCATAGCTGTTACAAGGCAATAAATCCCCATGAAATTATTTCAATCTGCTGAAGTTTTAAGATCCTAGATACTGGTATTTATTACATTACCTGAAGATTTAGAATAAAGCCTTGCCTTATGATTCTTAAATCCTCCAGTATTATCAATGTGTCTGTCATTTGGTATTATTTAAAACAATTTTGATTCATCTATAATGAACCATGAAGGAAAGAAAATGTCACCTTAACCATTCTGAGGTTATTTTCCCCCTCTTCACATATAGCCCTGAATTTCATTCAATTACCTACAAATTACTGAATTGTTTTTTGAGAGATAAAAAGTGTTTTATTGGAATATATTACTTTACAGATATAATTTTAAAAATCCAGTTAGCATAACTATAGTCTAAATGTATATAATACATTACATTGATATCATAGTGTTAATATTGTTGTTAGTATAAATATTTAAATTAGTGAAGTTCCTCAGCTCCTCAAAGAAAACTTTACTATATTGGTTCTGCACAATGAAATGTCAGATTCAAATCTGAGCTCAAATGTGTCAATTAGGTTTACTTCTGTCAGAAATGTTGTTTGATTATTTGCCTATGTATAAAAATTTATCATAATCTAGTGGAGATATAATATTAACTATCCAATAATACAACCACTAGGTAAACAAAAATGTTTGACATATTTTTTATCTTATTTATGTATTTTACAAAACTTCATGGAAAAGGCTCTTTGAAGTACCATGTATTGGCTCCAAGCTTCTCAGAACATTGTCTTTCATATCTGGGATCAATCTTTATTGCAATTTTTTAAATAATGAGCTTCCAAGTCTCAGGGAACAAAGTATCTGCTACTTTAAATAACTTATGCTCTGTTTGAAGTAACGGAGTATGGTACAGATGCATTAACCAAGGAGGAAACATTCTAAACAACCTTTTATCGGGCCTACTGTCGAGGAAAGATTTATTTTCATTAAGAACATGGAAATGGGGGTACTGAATTAAAATTGGTCTAGAATTGGAGTAGCAAAACTATAATTGATAAACTTTATAAAGAGTTACTCTATAGTACATCCTATATTTTTATGTACTTAAAAGTTCACAAACAGAATTCTAGAACTTCTAATTCTTATGCAACACTCATATTAAAAATAATTACTCTAATCCATTGATATTACTATTTCCTTGAATTGTGAGATTGGAGAGCCATGTAAACATATATATTTTTTCACAGTCATAAATATATATACACACACATATATATACATAAATTCACAGTCAAAAGTACTTTGGAGAAGAATGCTTGACAGTCAAGCTGCTCAGTAGCTGTGTGAATTTGGGAAAGCGCTTAAATTATTTGCCTCCCATTTTTCATATTTTCATGATAATGGCAAAATTTCATAGAACGTTTCTGAAAATTCAATGCATTATTAGCTATAGAGTACTTAGAATAATATCTGGTATTCAGTAAATAATAGGCCTTATTATTGTAGTTTTATTAATACAGTAGGACCCTAGACTAACATGTCAATCAAGGAAGACCGCCCAGAGTAAGTGACTTTTGAAATGGAATTTAATTCCTCAACAAATTTTATATGTACCAGTGCTGTAACATATTTGCTCAACTGGTCTCATATTGGATTTGCAGAAAGCAGAGCCTGTTTCACTCTCTTTTGTGATGTTTGTGTAAAAATACTCAAAACAGATCTGTGGGGTTGAAATTCCCATATCACTTCAACTATATTGCATGGTTGTTTCCAAATATTAAAGAAAGCCTATATTCTTTAATAAAAAAACTAAAAGAATAAGAAAGCATTCAAGTTTCCTCTGTGGCCTTAGACATCACGAAGTCCAGGCTCTTCATTAGAGAGATTAGAAAACTTGACCCAGAGAAGGCAAATTGTGTGTCAGACATGCAGCTAGTGAACGCCTGCACTCCTGGTTTCCAAATGCCCTCATCAGTGCCGCTCACACCAACACTGGGGATCATGGGACCTTCTAGCTCTTAATCTCCAGGTGCACAAGGACGTGCCTTATAACACTTACAATAACCTTGTACCCATTGTTGAAAATGTTTAATCAAAAAGAAAAATCTCCAATCAGTTGCCTTGTTCTGCTGCTAGAAAACATCTTTACTTCCTCAGATGTTGTGATTTTTCTAAGAGAGAATTTATCAGTGTAAACCTTACTTGCAGAGGAAATGTCAACCATTTATAGTTTATCATTTTAAGTGTGATAGTTACAGGAAACAAAGCCAAAGCCATGGAAATTCTATAAAAATGTTAACTCTAAGCATTCTTAATTTTTTGAGGCACGTGATTAGAAATGACATTAACTTTTTTCATTAACAGCAATTACATCTTGACAAGGATCCGACAAGAGTTGGCGATGATAGTAAATATGTTCGTCTGGAATTTGACATCTTTCTGATGCCTAAAAGAGATTTGGTTTTAGAGCCAACATATTCCTTAAACTGTTTATTTTCTTTGAGCACGTAGGTCATCACAACATCTCAGAGGTGAAGTGTCTCTCTTGTGGTTCATTTTGATATAAATAAGTGTCCTATTTACAAAACTTGGCAAAAATAGGTTTTATAGTTTACAAAATACATTTACTGTATTAAAACCAATCCAATTAGCACACTTTTGAAAGCCTTGAAGCATACAGTGCACACACGATGAAACTTCTCATATCCATTTTCTTATAATAAAAATGACATATAATCTGTCCAACTCGTAATAGTCTCTACTGATATTATCCATCTCACTGCCACTCTATTAGATGATATCGCATTAAAAGTAGGGAATCTCCAGTCCCTCAGTGTATCTTCAACACTTACAATGATGCTAAGAAAAAAGAGTAAATATTCCATAAGCATTTAGTAAATGGATGCATCAATGCATGAAGAGGTCTATGGAGATTCTTCTGGTGATGCATAATTCTTTAACTAAAAATATGGTCTCAGCTCAGCAGCGTAAGTGCTACTTTTGCAATGTATGCCTAATATCACTTCTGTCCTCAAGGCCCTCCAAATTTCTTTCCTATTTTTATTTTTGTTCTCTTTCTATTCATTTAAAAAAATGCCACCAGACACAATTCAGCATCCTCTCTGACCTCCTACCCTCACATTCTACAACTTTACCCTCTTTCTCTTCAATCCAGACAAGGGGCTTCCTACATGCCACTTTCAATCTTTTGTACCGATTGTCTGTGACCTGTCATGCCATGGCCTTCAATGAGCATTGCCTTAAAGAATGACGCTTTACACTTTTAAGTCATTTCATTTACTTCAGTCTTCTTTTATAATAATATATGCATTATTGTTTTTACTGTGTCTGCTATTGAAAGTGTTATTGCTTCCCCTCCTCTTAGTAGAGACCTCTAAACCTTCAGTTGATTTCCCCAACAAGCACCGAAAGCACACGTGCTGGCAGGAAGTGCAGCTTGAAAATCTGCCACCCATATGTTTAATTCCTCTTAAATGTATAAGACAGGTTTAGGTGAAAAATTGCAGATAATTGTGGAGCAAGGGTGATCTCCTTCAGTTCACTATATTATGGTTAACCATATTGTATATCATAAAATATAATATATATTACATTATAAATATATATTATTAGAATATAATATAATATAACATATACTTCATATACTTATATATTAACTATGATATATCATACAATATGTTACATATATTATGACCATAATTAATTATATTAAATATAACTATATCTTAGACTAGATGGTTTCTAGGGCTCTCCCTGTTGCTAAATGCACAGATTTTACTAAGATGTTGACTAAGGAAAGACATTAAAATTATCAAACACTTGGAGAGAATGTGGAAAAAATGGAACCCTAGTGCATTGTTGGTGGGAATGCAGACTGGTGCAGCCACTGTGGAAAACAGTATGGAAATTCCTCAGAAAACTAAATGGATCCTTTTGACCCGGCAACTCCACTGCTGGGATTATTCTCTAAGAAACCTGAAACACCAATCCAAAAGAACCTTGCACCCCAAAGTTCATAGCAGCACAATTTACAATAACCAAGTGCTGGAAGCAACTTAAGTGCCCATCAGTAAATAAGTGGATCAAAAAGCTATGCTACATTTACACAATGGTATACTGCTCAGCAGAAAGAAAGAAGGAGCTCCTACGCTTCGAGACAGCATGGATGGAACTAGAGAACATTATGCTAAGTGAAATAAGCCAGGCGATGAAAGACAAATACCATACAACCTCACCTATAAGTAGAACCTAATCAACAAAATAATAAACAGGCAAGCAAAATATAACTAGAGACATTGAAATTAAGAACAAACTGACAGTAACCAGAGGGGAGGTGGGAGAGGATAATGGGGGGAAAAAGGGGAAGGGTTTCTAGGAACATCTATAAAGGACACATGAACAAAACCAAAACAGGATAGAATCAAGGGTGGGAAGTGGGGATGGCTGGGGTCGGGGGAGAGTAGGGGAAGGAAATGGAGACAACTGTACTTGAACAACACAATAAAAAAAGTTTTAAAAAAACAAGGAAAAAATAAACAAAAATATATTTTAAAATTATCAAACACTGATTAAGGTGCTTAGAAATTGTTATAGAAAAATTTATATCAAGATGTTAAAAATATGTTGAAGTAATAAACAATGTTCTACCCCCCCACTGGCTTTGTTCATGTGTCCTCAGGAGTGTGAGGTGGAGATGGCTGGGATGGGTGGGGTGGGGGTGGGGGATGGAGACAACCGTACTTAAACAACAATTAAAAATTAAAAATTAAAAATTAAAAATTAAAAATAAATGAATAAAGCAATGCTTTAAATCATGCTGTAAAACTTGGAATTATTCAACAGAAAGAAAGTTAAAAATATTCATACATAGAAGGAAGTTTTGAAAACTTTATTAAACAGTTATATGGACAGTTGAGGACATGGAGGAACAAAACTCTGTGTCTTCATTCCTCAGTCTTTCCTGCAAAAGGATGGTGGATGAGGACATTCTGTGTCCTCCTTCTGATATCATCAATAGCAATAGCATTAGATATGGTGTTGTTTCTGACCCACCAAATGGCCAAATGTTTTACTTGTATCACAACACTGCTCTGTCTTCCAAGTCCTCCTGATCATGTGAATAATTCCCTTTCATATATTAAGCTGCCTACACACCTCTTGTCCTAAATTCTTTCAGCTGCTTGTTCTTACAGTGGATGCTGTGCAAAGCCAGCCTGCTAAAGGCTGGGCAACTGAGCCACAATGGGACCCAGTCTCCAAAGTGGGATATTCAGTGAGACTCTGAGAAGTTCTCTCAACTCTTTACCCCTGACAGAAAGAGCAGACTCTTTCCTAGTCTATGAAGGAAGGAAACAAAATTTAAAGTAAACCTACAAAAGTATAAATGCATACACACTTTGAAACAAAAATCACATGTCTAGAAGTCCATCCTACAAGTTCACCTGCAAGTAAGTGAACTGATGTTTGCAACATCATATATAATGGTAAAAGCTGAGAAACAATTCAGGTGTCCATAAATAGGAGATATACATTAACCATAAGTTTGTGCAGTGTAAAAAAAGAGTGAGAAAACTCTCTGTTTATTATTACAGAGTGATCTCCCAAATATGTATGACAGAGAAAACATCAACATGAGTAGAAATAGGCAAAAATATTACCATCGTAAGGGAGAAAAAGGGAGCATATAGTTGTATTTGATCTATTTTATTAAAATCTAGATTAGTTCTAACAACTGAAAAATATTAATTTAAGAATTACTTTACAATAATAACTTCACAAAAGACAATAAAGTGTTACCCGCACGTGGTGACTGAGGTTGAAGATGGCTCTCTATCGAATCCCACAGATGACAAGGAAGTATTACTCTACATGGCATTTAAATTATTCCAATTCAAACTTTATGAAAATGCCTATTCTAATTACTGTTTAAAATGAAATCCCCAAGCAGGTACATTGAATTTGATTCAATTTGGTTATGTTTCTAAGAGGAATGCCTTTAAAGATAAATTTAAGCTCCCAGCATTTATATGGTGATTCTCTTGCACTAGGATAATGTGCAAGGTTTTCTGTCACTGCTCCAAGACACCATCAATAACTTTACCTTTTTAGTTCTGATGAAACAAACTTGCCTTTGCTAAAGTTTACTTACTAATTGATTTCTTGGTAGCCAGCAGTGCTGCATCTGTCTGTTAGATACAGACACTGCAATCAGATTGATTGCAAATCACTGATCTTACTGTAATCCTGAAATTTGAGAAGGGGAGTTTTGCATTACAAGACACAGTGTGGACCAGAAGATCAGATGGGAGCACCTAAACATTGTATATTTTAGGTAACAGAATTGGACATTTATTAAAAAGTCCATTAAAGTACTGTTTGATAAATTACTGCTTTATGAGACTAAATAGCACTTTTAATTAAGAAAAACTTTGCTGTTTGATTTACTGTCAGGTCAGAAGGTAGCCTGATTTGATGCCATCTGGCAACTACATCCGCTCTCACGGGGTCTCGTTTGAGCAACGTCACTGAACTTGCACAGCGTTTAACAAGCTTGAGCCTGGGAAAAGAGGCATGGAAATATACTCTTACATGAAGCATGATTTCTTGTTCTTTCTTTTAAAGAAATTTTATATGAGAGATGCTATATACTGCTTACAGCTGAGTGCTATTTGAAGCAAATGCAGTCATTGATACAAACGAGTTTATTTATTCTTTGTCCTCTAGGACCCCAGCCCTAACCCCTACCTCCCCAAAAATTGGAATCACTTTTAAAAGTATACAGTTAAGAAAAAAACCTTTATGTGTGCTTTAATAAAGCATCTTTTAAAATAAACTAACAATATAGAAATACAACTCACCTAGATCATCTGTTCTAAAACTTTTTTCTTTTTTGTCTCAGGGACACTTTATAATGTTAAAGCATATTGAAGCCTTTTCATGACAAAAAAGTAGTGAATAAAGTTCAGAGTAGTACTGTGAACCTTCAAATAGCCTTTATTTACTGGGAGTAGCAAAAAGATTGTGGATTACATTTTTAAAAATGAACCAAATAATGAAGATACCAGTGGTTTTAGACTGGAAGCCCTAGGGCAAAGGCCAGCACTCCCATTCTGAATGGTAGGAGGAGCTAGAAAATGTCTGATCATTTTTGTGTGTTAACTATTTTTATGTTTGTATTTGTGTTGTATGTATGTTTTCTGAAGCCAAAGTAAAGGGATTAATTAAAGTAAAAAGATATCCATCATTAAATACCTAAAAGGGCTTTTGTTTATGTGTGTTATGTATATTGATATAGACCAAAATCAAAATTAAATTTGAGAAATTTAATCATATTTATTTGCTAATTCATTGTGGGGGAGGTTAGGGGGTGGGGGGATTGAGCAAAAAGGAAAAAGGACTCATGGACGTGGTCAAAAGTGTGGAGATTGCAGGAAAGAGGGAGATATAAAGGGACTAAATGATAATGGAAAAAATACAATACAAATATAATATTAAAAAATAAAAATAATATATTTCATGTTAATACAAATACATTTATTAAAATTACTGTGTTTTACTAGACCCACCCTCAAAACAAAAGAGAAGGAAGAGGGGAATAGTTTTACAGTTTTGCACATTCTTCACATTCTTTCACATCTGGCCTAATAGACCACACCAGGATTTTCACATCTGCTTGTGTGTTCCATGTTTTTGCCTCCCACATGTATGTAGCTGGAAAGAGGAGATTTAAAAATTGTTTTTTGACAATTGTGGATATTCCTCTTCACTTCTACAACATTTCACAAATGATTTCTTAAATTATCACTGCAAAATGGAATATGAATTTGAAAGACGTATTTTTTGTACCTGTTACATTAAAACTCATTTTCTTGAAATCTGAATGGAGCATTTACCCATGTGTAACTTTCCAACATATTTTTGGTCATTTGGAATATACTGGTTCACTGAATTATACAGATAATTGAAATGTTGACACATTTCATTATATGATATCAAGACCACATTTGTTAATATCACCAATGATTCCATCAGAAAAATCTGTAAGAATCAGTCATCTCTCAAGCTCATGGTGATGAAAACATGTTTTCAAAAATTCTAATGTTCACTTGAAATGTCCATTATAATCACTGGTAACAAATACTGTCAGTTGCTGTCCTTGAAGTGGTAATTGTACTTCGTTGATAATTTCAAGAAAATATCTTTCAAATACCCAAGTCCAAATAATTGGTGGGCCTGCAAGTCCTTTGAAATGAAAATGATATTCTACATCAATCACTGTTTAAAATAAAAATGTGTTTCATAGAAAAAGCAGCTAGTACAGCTGAAAACACAACTGAACAAGCACTTCTGCTGGAGACAAACATCATATTTCATTCTGCAGCAAATGTGCCTAATTTGTACTTACCATTTTGTCACATAGAAGTTTGAAAAGATGTGGATTCGAGGATCACCTGAGTGTTACTTTCCAGAACAGTAAAGAGAATAAAAGGAACTTGTAATTAAAGCAGTCATAAAAATAATAAAACACTTCAAAAAGGAAAGTTTTCTTTACATATCACTTCATTGCTTTGTATAACATCTTTACCTTTTTGTCAAACAGAACGTATTTCCAAATTCTTTCTCTAGTTCTATACAGAAAAATTTAAAGTTTAAATTTTTATGAGAATTTCTCAATCTTCTATCATGTTGATAATATGAATACTTGATCTCTCAAGGTTATTTTAGTATTCTTTACTAGGTCCATAGAATGCAGATTTGATTTTCATCATTAATCAGAAAATTACTTTGTGGATATCTGTACAAATCTTTCATTCTACATTTATCATTATAGTGAAGCCATTTGGTTTGTTGTCTAATTTGCACTTCTTTTTTAGAAAGTCGATGGAAGTTCTTGGGTTTATGGATTTGTGTTAAGGTACACAATGTCCTAGTTTACCAGATGTGTGGAACACCAGGCAGTAGAACTATATATTATAACTTCATTAATTGGTTGAAAATACTGAAGGTTTATTTCATACAGTGGTCACTGCTTTAGTTCTGGGTGCACTTGTGAGAAATTATTAAATTATGTTCTTAATAAAAAGGAAAAAATTGAGTTTGGATAATGAGTTGGAGAAAAGCTAACTGACAAGTTATCCCAGTTAGGAAGAATAGTTGGAAAAATGGTAAGATTTGCACATTCTAATGGTGCATTAAAAGAAAAAAAGGGGGGAAGACATTACTACCATATTAGGGTTAATTGAAATAAACCGGGTGGGAAGTACAAGAAAATTGGGATTAAGAAAACAATGTATTTCTGCTCAAATGACTGAAATCATGCCATGTTAAACACAGAATGCATTCTCCAAAGATGCAGCAGCAAGTGCAAGCAGCTACAGAGGTTATTTTAAGCACATAGTTTTAAATCATTTATTATTTGGCTGAAGAGTTGGCTGGGGAGTTAATTTAGAACAGCATTTGTCTGTATGTGTAGTGATGACGAGAATCCCCGTGATGAATTTAATAGAAGAGCGTCTCACTGCGAGGTAAATGACTAGTCACTCCAGCCAATCAGAACACTTCCAACCACATGAGCGTGGAGCTCAGCTTACCAGGGAGCAAAGTAACAGTGACACAGAATGCTGAGCCTTCCTTTTGAGGCGATAATTAGGCATGAAATTCACACTTGAGTCAAAGTAATTAATGATCAGGAAGTGTTACTTACAGGCTGCAATATTTGGAAAGGAATAAATAACCAGGCCAAGAGGCTGGATTTAGGATCTGTTTGCCACAGGTACTTAACCAATATTCAATACACGTTCGCTGGGGAAGACAATAATCATACGCGCTGTTCACATCCTCTAGTCCTGGGTTCCGTAGAATGTTGTGGTAAACGCATTCCTTTCTATTTGTCCCTGAAGTAGGCAACTATGAAGTCTGATTTCCAAAAAGTTAGCTGGAAGGCAATCCTCTGATTTAATAAAACCATAAAATAGCCTATGCCATAGGCCCTATGGACTAGGAAAAAAAGATTCTAATTCTTATAAGGAACCCATAATTAAACTAGGTACTTTACATATATTATTCATTTAATTATCACTACATCACACTTACATCATAAGTATCATTTTTGATGTTTACTTGATGAGGAAATTGAAGCTGAGAGACGTATAGTAAGTTATCTGTAATGTGGAGTGCTAGGAAGTAACAATAGAGCAAGTTTCAGACATAGGTTGACTGGCACCAGAATCCACAGGGTTATTCTTTCAGTGATGATAAGCAGAAGATTTAGAAAGAAAGCAGTGGAGACATTTTGAGGAGGCTGTAGACAATTTTGTCAAATTCTGCAGAGAGTATAAGTAATTAAAAGGGTAAAACCCATCTGCTGGATTCAGCAATTAGAAGATCTTTTGTCACCCAAGACCAGAATGTAGCCATTGGTAGAACTTCTGTTGACCCACAGCATTGGGGAGGACTCTGATGAAACCACTATTCCATGTAGGACCCAAGCCTATGGAGAGTAGAGCACTTACATGGCTATATGTGTCAAGGGCTACAGGAGATGTGCTAGGCTTGGGTATAAACTATAGCTTTTCCTAGGATTTTCGGTAATACTCTGTGCTGGTTGTTATGGGATATTGTAGGATTTCAGCTTTATCTGGTTCCCTAATGCATAAAAGATACTGACTTTCATTAAAGTGAGACTTCAGTTTTAAAAGATGAATCAGTATGCATGTAGCATATGTATGCATGTGGGGTGTGTATATATAAAGGTGCATATGTTTGTACTGTTTGAATTTGTGTATGTGCCCATGGTATGTGTGTGTGTGTGTGTATGTTTAGGGGAAAAAATGGTAGGTCATCTAGCTGGAAACCTACCCATGAAACTTTCAGTGAAGAGACTTTGTTATGTTTCTAGAAGAAGAGTGAGACTCTTGGCTATAAAAGATAGCCACGTCTTCTTTATTGAGTGTGTTTGTCATTAAAATTGATTTGTCTTTTTTGCAATACACTAATAGCTCTATTCAGGCTGCACAGAGAAAGCAAGGAAATTTTATCTTATTCTGTGTGTGAGACTCGGCACTTTCATCTGGCCAGATAGGTTTCAGCAGAAACCATTCAACAACACAACCACTAAAGTCTTTCTCAGAACTCAAGGTTAGACTTTAAATACATCAGTGATCTTGTCACTCTTTTGTACAATGTCTCTGTTATTAACTATGTTTGCCAGCTAATTCTGGGATTCACATTCCATTGGCTCTAAACCTTACACTCCCATAGCAATATCCTTCTCTTGTCGCAGGTGCGTTCAGCATTTCCCAAAAGGAGAAACATAAATAATGGTGTTGGTTTCCCCAACAGGGATGCTGCAGAGAAACCACCTTTATTTTTTGGTGGGGAGAGACCAGTAATGCTTCCAGGTAAAAGAAAAAGAAAATGTAGTTGATAAAGGGCAGTTACCTATTCTAAAATGTTACGCACTGCAATGACAACAGGAAATTTCTAGTTCCGAAGTTTGGTCTTGGGGCAATATAAATCTCCCCAAAATGACAATTATAAAACATAATCCAAAAGACAATATCATGCATGACTGTAGACAATGGTGTATTTTGAGGGTGGGAGAATGGAGGGAGAGGTGCATGTACAATAACCTTTCACAACCACGTTAGAATTACTGTTCACTTTCCTCCTGGCTCCCACATCAGAAAGAATAAAAGTAAAACATTTTCCTACAGTAGTTTTCAGCATAAATAAATCATGTTCTTATGGAAAAATCGCCTTTTTTCTGAATGATCATGTTAATGATTAGAAAGCCTGCTTCCAACGTAAGGGGATCTGTGCTTAATTTTCTGCATTGAGAATTTGACATTTTTCTAAACAAAGTTTTATAAAGACTAAGTTCTTCTGAAGTTTGTTTTCAATAAATTATCATATATAAGCTGTTTGCAAATAAGAATTATGGATTCATAGTTCCCCCATTTTACTCTTTACCTGATTACCCTTAATTTCAGCACATTTACTTACAAGGTCTCCAAATACTACTGGCCTTACTAGGTCTTACCCTAATACTGTGTAACACCTGCAGGCTACACTCAGCTATTCCAATGGGAAAACATTTACTTCCTTTATAAGTGGTAACTCAGTACTAACCAGTGACAATAATCTCCATCCCTTGTGTTTTGTAAATCTCCTGCACCCATCAGTAAATTTTATATAAATCTGATTTACATCTGATAATAAATCTCTTTGGGATAAATATTTACTGAACTAATATATCACAAATTCTGAAATCTTAGGTCTGCTATGTTTCTCATCCATTTCTCATCCTAGTCTTTACAGTTCATATTTACTGATGATTAATTATACATGTATTAATGTATTTCTATTAGTACCAGTGGGAAAAATACCACTTCTTAATGGATCACTAGAGCATATTATAAATTATAGAATTCAAAATGATTGTCATATTCAAATTCACTCCAAATACAAATCCCTGACAGTTCACATGTCTGAAGACAGTTTTCCTTGGTGATCCTAACCTATAGAAATGTTGTCATTTCTACAAGTGCCTTTTGCATTTATGGCTTCCAGCAAAAATTAAATTACATACATTTAAATCGTATAGTTGTTCTCAGTGTCAATTATTTCCTTAGCAATGCTTAATCTTCTTATCAGAAGGACCTGTATTATTCTTTCTCTGTATCCTGTGGAGTGCCTAGAATACTACTCGATAGGTACTCAAATATGTTGATAGATTTGTTTTAGTACCATCATAAAAAGGAAATTATAATGGATATTTAATCTCTTCAACTGGTAGCATCCTAGACTTGAGTTTCTACTTTCATATGTTACTAAACTGCAAACTCTTCAAAATCAGAGTGCGTCCTGTTGACATGTGCGCCCCCCTCAGCACCCACCTCAGTGCCTTCTGAGTTGGAATGCAAGCTCTGTGGAGCCCAGGACATTGACTCTTTTGCTCACCTCTATGGCCTGGCACACAGCAGGACACTTAGTTACATAGGTAAAGTGAGTTCTATAGGGAATTTCTGGGACATCTTTCCAGCCCAGTTTTTAAAGAAACCCCCCTTAACCAAAGCTGATATCCCTTCTATTTTTTCCACAACTGATGGGACAGAGAGAACAAACCAGACCTGAACAAGTAAGTCAGATCCCCACTTTTCTTGCTGAAATGTTAGGGACACTTGAGTACATTGCAGAGACTATGGGGGCTGCCATAAACTGTGGGTGTGGGACAGCCACACACTACCGTGTGTGCAGGTGGCTCGACTCTCAAGCATGGTGGCAATGAGGAGTAGAGGACACTGGTCTGTGGAGAGGGACAAACGGAGCAAATGCCCAGAGGAGGAGAGTCAAGGGAAAAGGGTGGAGAGGTTTTGTCCGATGACCCTTCTCTGGCACTGCCCCTAATCCATTGAAAAGTTGGCTCACCCTACCCTTGATTCCATGAGTCCGTCCAGAGCAGTACTAAACAAGCCCTCAGGGTTCTTGTTATTATGTCACTAAAATCATTTTACTAATTCAAAATGCAAGTATTTAACAAACACTGTGCAATAGAGATTGAACTGAGAAAATAATGAGGATATTTTAACTAATAGTCACAGAAATTATACCCTATTGCTGCTCTATATAGCATGTGACTAAGCAACAAATTCTTCATTGCTGAGCTAAGAATGCTGGACCAGCTGGTATCTATCGACACTTCTATCTCCTATCTTTTTGACCCTGACATATCAAGAGTCACTTTGATGAAAATTACCATGTTCAATTTTATCAGCTGTGTAGGCATACCTAAATATGTATAACATTCTTTAGTTTCTACTTAGATGGCTTAAGTTACATTGGTGGTCTCCTTTCGAATTCATTTTTTAGCTCTTCACATTCATGGAACATCAGGTTTTATTTCTTTTATTCTGGGATCTTTCCAAATAACATTCATGAAATCAAAATAAGATTTGAGGAGGCTTTTCTAATCCATGTGCATGGAACACCTGTCTTCTTTATGTCTACAGAAGGTTCTCTCTCATTAAAAATTTAATATCACAACTTTATGTTTTCTTTTTCTGCATACATTAAAGTAAATTTCCCAACAAAATCTGAAAGATTTTCTGGGCATATGTAAATGTATAAAACTTGGTACAAGGCCTTGATAATCAATACAGACCCAAGAGACAGAAACTGAAAAGATAATATATTGCAAAGAACTCCATAAACATTTATTTTCACATCCAACTCTAAATCTTTTATTAAACCTTCTCACACTTCTATGTAGTTGGAATGCCAGTTTTAGATTAAATTACAGTTGTTAAAGATTGAAAAAAAACACATTTTGAGCTTGTAACTCATTCTATTTGTTTTATTTCTCCTATTAAACAGTTACAGAATATGTCCAGTGACCCAAATCAAATAGTAAGAACAAAATTATATTTTTATGAAACAGCAACATTATCTGCCTAAAAATATTCTAAACATTTTTTGTAACATAGTTCAGCATACTAAATTTGTTTATACAGATATCGAATATTTCCCCAGGAAAACTCATGTTAAAAAGGGGGCAGACATACATCCTGACCCTGAGCTTATACTTAGAACCACAACGTGAGCACAGTGGCCTAATCCATAGCATGCTAGCATCCCTCCTCTGTATGGCGACCACCATCTCTGTGTTCAGATGCACACTGACATTTAAGAGACCTATAGACACACATTAACTAGTTTTTACATAATGGGAGCCAACAAATCTGACCACACAGGCTCCATAATATATGCTTTTAGCTCTTATCCAAGACAAACAGTGGCACCACATAATTTTAAAATATAATCTCTCACTGGGAATTGAACGCCTTCAATTGCTCATAGTTTCTGCCTTTTCTCTGAGATCTCATCTCCTCTTGTGCTCAGATTTTCTTAAACAGGCTCTGTCTTGTCTTTCCTGCTTTGGTCCCTGTAGCAGGCCAAACTACCACTCCCCCATCTTCAGTAACCCCCCTGCATGACACCCCTCCTCGAGAGGCCACCACTCTGTTGTACTCAGGCATGTCCATATGGCAAGTTTGGGACAATGATACTTCAGTGTAAGTACTGGACATTCTTTTGGGAAAGGATCTGTAAGAGCCAGGAACAGTTCCCCATTACTTTTTCTCTACAAGATGGTCAATGTCTCTGACAAAGATAATTTTTTCAGCCTGGTTCCCAGAATAATAATGCATAGAGCAAAAGCAAAGTATGTCTGCACTAGAACCCCACCAGAAGCCAGCATCTTATAATTTATCTTCTTTTCTAAATGCCATACTTGCTTTTTCTCAACCCCTGAAGCTTGTACTTCCCTCACAGCACTGGTTTTCACCATTGGTGTTGCTTTAGGTCATGTTTCATAGGAAAAAGACCACAAGACACTGAGATTGTGCAGTTTTATTCAGAATAGTCTATGAAAGAGTACTTGTGACAGGTAAAGGAAGTAAGATTGAGCAGATGGAGAAGCTGAGTTACAACACATTTGTAACAAGGTCTTCAGGTCATCTGTGCTGAGATCTGAATTGGAAAGGCCCTTCAGATTTTCTCAGTTGAATCGAAAGGGCTAGACTTTTGTGTACTCTCTTCATGATCTGCCATTGAACATAGGATGCCGTCTTGAGTAAGAGACTTTCTTTGGCCAAGGCCAATTCCTAGACAGGTACTTAACCATGAAGAGTCAGAGCTAACACTCCCTGCAGTTGGGATCATTGTTGCACTGTTCTAAAGAGGACTCGTGAGAGCATACCACAGTATCCACTCTGGCCATCCAAGGTGAGTTCCACCTATCTGAAAATAGCTTCTCAGAGATTCTGGCTGTTCTCTTCTAGAAAAACTTACATGAGAAAGATTAGAGAGTCAACTATACATGCAACTAGGGCAGCTGCTATCCTTGTTATATTTCCTACATTCTTCTCTTGGGCCTTGGGAACTTATGTGCTGAACTGGACTGTCATCTCCAAGGGCTCTGTGTCCCTGCTTACTTTGTCTTTCTTGTGATATGGCTGATATCTTAATCGTTTCTAGTAAACATTGAACAGGGGAGTACTAATAGGCACCCCATGAATTATCTGGATGCTAAATATTTCCTTCCCTGCTCCCATTCTACAACAGAAGCTTTTATTCAATCAGCCTTATCAGGAAGGAGCCTCCTTCCTTGTCTGTGAATCCCTTGGGACAAAGAGCCAAAAGTAGCCAGGTAGCAGCCATAGCTTTAAATTTAGTAAGACTGCCCTTGCACCCCCAGATGGAAGCATTTCCCCACTTAGAATCAGATCTGCAGAGGTTAACGGTTTCTTGAATAAAAAGCACACATTTCCAAGTGTGTCATTGGGAATGTTTCATCCTTGAAACATGGCTTTGTCTGATGGGCTGACATAAAAAAATACTATAGACTAGGTTGTTTAAAGAAAAGAAGCATATATTCTCACAGGCCTGGAGACTGAAAAATCTAAAATCAAACTGATAGCAGAGTTAGATTCCTGCTGAGAGTTCTTTTGCTGGCTTGCACATGCTGCCTTCTTGCTGTGTCCTCACATGGCAAAGAAAGTGAGTGCTCTTGTGGCTCTTCTTATAAGGACATTAATCCCATTGGATTAGGGCCCACACTTAACTACTTTATTTATCCTTATTTACTTCCTTAGAGGCCTTATCTCCAAATACAGTCACACGGGGCATTAGGGCTTAAACACATGAATTTGGGGGGCACACATTCAGTCCATAATGTTCTGCCCCTGGTCCCACCAAATCCACACCCTTATCATATTCAAAACACATTTATTCCAGCTCCACAGCCCCAAAAGTCATAACTTATTCTATATGCAACTCTAAAATCTGAAGTCCAAAATTTTATCTAAGTATCACCTAAATCAGACATGTGTGGTCATATAAGGCAGAAGCCTTTGTAGTGCCTTAAAGAAAGGGAGGACTGTTAGCTTCTCACAGGAAGGACTGGACTATTTCTTTAGAGCATAAAGGTTCAGGGGAATGCAGGGACTCAAGGATTTGAGGGCACTTATTCAGATAGTTCTGTTTTTCCACATATAAGGTTCTCACCCCTTCACAATCAAGGTCTGGACTTTGGCATACCAGATATTCAAATGAAGATTCAACCATGCTAGAGCTCTGCCACTCTCGTAAATAAGGCCTGAGCAGGATCTTCATCTTTTGCTGTTCTCTGACTATAGGAGTTAAGAGTTTATATGCTGCACTGATGACCCTCTGTCCTTCATACTTTGTCTTATATAGGAGTTATTCACCTTCAACCCTTGGTTGTCTTTGCTGAATGCATTAATGATCCCCAGAAATAGTCATCTTATTTATTATAATCACTACTTTCTCCAATCCCACCAAGCACCTGATAGGGAGTGCACACCAGCACATTTCCTTCCCCTGACATTCCATCCCAGTCCGCCACCAGTGAAGGCTGAATGTTTGTGTCACACCTGCATGCCTTGACCACTGCTCCATCTTCCAAAAAAAGAAAATAACTTTTGTACTGCCAGCCAGTCACTGTGCAGTCCAGTTTGAAACCCCCATTTTAGTCAGCTTTCTATGTCAACATCTGGCAACAACTGTCTTAAGATTCCCATGAAGCAAATGCTGAGTCATTTGAAGTTTTCATGCAAGTGGCTCCTAAAAGAGAAGGATGAGAAGAGCAAGACTGGACAGACAGAAGGATTGGATTGTGATGAACCTGAAGCAGAGGAATCAGCTGGATATTATGGGAGGCTCTGGAGCTGAGAAGTTCTTGGCATTGATTCAAAGAGGCAAAGAAGTCAAGCCTCTTGACATCTACATCGATTCATTGAATACATGTTGCCCTCAAAAAGCAGGCATACACTGGGGCAAGGCAGCTTCCTTCGGCTGGGGCAGTTCCTAGAGAGGTGCTGAGATGTAAGCAGTCACTGTGAGAATGAATGCCTCGTTCCTGAAGGAACACCAAGACAGTCCTCAGCTAACTCCCAGGAACTTTTCTCTAGATTTGATATTGATCAGCCATTTTGTTAATAATTTATCTCATTCAGCCTGCTTAACAGCTCTTATCTATAATCCATATTACTCCTTTGCCTCAAAGCTATTCTGACACAATGAAATACAAATTTGATTTTGATCCCCTCCTGCCCTCTCTTGACAAAACTGAACAAATAGGATGTAAAGAAAATGCCAAATTGGGTCCCTATTCAGCTCCACTAAAGGGTATTAGCTGATTACCTACTTAAGGAGGTTCTGTTCCTTGTAGTTTTGTGTTTGAAAGACAGTCTCATGAGCCATCAAGTCCAAGTTCCAGATTTACAGTAGAAAAGGAAAAAATATTTTAGAGCAAAGACCTTACTTCTCAAAATCATACAGATGTCAGTGACTGCTCATTTATAAGGCAAGACTGCAGGAAAATTTCCCAATTTGAATCACTAAATATTTACTTAGTGACCACAATGCACAGGATACTGTAGAGAGACAGATACCACAAGACAGAACAATAGGTCTTTTCTTTAACAAACCTCATTACACAGAAACAAACCTCATTATATAGAGGGAAAGCATTAATTTATTCAGGCAAATTGTGTGGACTCATGTCCAATTGCCAGTCACTGTCTAGACAAAGCAGATGATGCAGAATAAACTACATGACCCTTGAGTCTAAGTTTGCAGTTAATTGGGGTAACCAGAAAAATATTTAACTAACTATATCAAATGAGGCAGGAAAGTGAGTAGTATGGAAAATGTAGAAGTAAAATATTAGGCAGAGGTGGGGCACATTTGTTTTAACCTTGAAGTGTTTTGTGGCTTCCTTAATAGCTGTTATCAGCATGCATCAGAGAAATTCCTAGATAATAGTTATAGATATAAAAGCTCACAGAGAACTGAGAACGCAACAGCTAATGAAGCTGATCATATAAACATATGGGTAAGCAGCTCATGAAGGCTGTAATCAATACCAAACATTGAAGTAAATGTGGCTAGAAAAGAACCCAACAAGGGATAATGAGAAAATAATGCTTCTCCCTGAGTGAAAAGAAACTACTATCTTCAATATTTCTGCATGTATTTGTTTTTTCTCTACTGATAAATGTGTAGCAATTTCAAATGCGTAAAGATACCAACTATCTAAAATATAGGTAACTGACAATAGGTAAACTGGAAAATCAATACCTTATATCCAAGAAAGTATTAATTTGTTTAACAAAAAGGGAAAAATACAACAGAAAAATTAACTTTTTTACTATACCCCAAAGGTAACAAAACCACAAAGAAAAATCATGACCAAAGAAGTCTTTGGCAAGTCCAAGTCTAGAAAATTCACATCCAGGGACTGATAATGACTGCAATATGTTGGATTTCTTTTGCTTATTGGCTATTTGTTATATTCTATCTTCACAAATATTTGCTAGTGCAGCAGAGTGAAGATTATACAAATAATGCAGTGTGAATTTTTAAGGATAGTATAGATACAACTGTGGAAAAAATATAGATTTTCAAAACATCCTCAATGTTGTTTTCGTGGCTGCACAGCCCTTAAAATGGTATATGTTCTTATTACCAGTTGACCCCATTAGTATTAATCTTACTTGAAAAGTCAGTCAGCATTTCCTTCTCTTTTTTCATAAGCCTTTATTGAGTTTCCTACTATTTAATAAATTTAGTTTTGTCTTGCTTGAATAATCAAGACCTCCTTCACAGATTGAACACATTTTAGTTCCTAGGATAAATTGAGAGTCCATGAGTATCCATCACATGTTGATAATTTAAAACTGATATATATTACATACATTTCCTTTTCTGAATCAAAATATTGGGAAACATAATGAGAAGAAATATTTTCAAAATCAACAAACAAACATAAAATGAACCAAGTCTGCTGCTGTTGCTTTTGGCCTTCTAACCAAATTTAACCATTGCCAGAGTTTCCTGCCTACATTTTTCTCTTCTAACTGATTGAAAAACTCAGAAATTCCATTGTAGCCCCAAGCTTGAGAGGAAATGTCTAAGATGCCAGCCAGATGTAAAATACAAAAGTTCAAATTGTACTTCTCAGTGACAGACCTCAAATCCTGAGAAACTTCTCAAAGTATGTGTGAGTGTTTGTTCAAGGTTAAATACAAACGAAGAAAAGTAGCCCTGGTACCACTGAGCATACTGTCGATCTTTCTGTAGAAAAAAATGTTTATCCTTGACTTCAGATTATGTATCTTGATAATAACTTTTGTACTGTGACTGTTTAAAAAATTATCCAAGTTAGCAAACCTTTTTAAAGTAATCCCAAACTTAAAAACTATATTGCCTTAATTTGAATGTTCTGTTTAAACTGAGCAAATCTCAAAATCAAGACCTTAGTTTATGTTTGAATGTAACATAAGTTTTATAATCATTATGACTTGAAATTTTAACCATAATACAAAAGCTGAATTAAAAAGACAAACATAGGTGTAATTAATTTTTTATTTAAGTTTTAATTTATTCTTTCTTATACCTACTTATTCTTGATAAGTTCTGAGGAATATATTTACCCGGTATAATGTAATGGGAGATCTAATTTCATTTCTACTGTTTTGCTTTAAATCTACATTTTAGATTCAGTTGTTGATAGTTGTGAATTTGTTACCTGTTTAATGTTCATGGTTTTGATCTTGTTTTTCTTAAATAAGTCCCTTTAACATTTCATGCAATAATGGCTTGATGATGATGAATTCCTTTACCTTTACCTTGTCTGGGAAGCACTTTATCTGCCCTTCCATTCTAAATGATAGCTTTGATGAAGAGAGTAATCTAGGCTGTAGGTCCTTGCCTTTCATGACTTTGAATACTTCTTACCAGTCCCTCTTGCCTGCAAAGTTTCTTTTGAGAAATCAGCTGATAGTCTCATGGGGATTCTTTTGTAGGTAACTCTCTGCTTTTCTGGTACTGCTTTTAAGAGCCTCTCTTTACCTTTAATCTTTGGCATTTTAATTAAGATGTGACTTGGTCTAGTCCTCTTTTGGTCTAACTTGTTTGCGGACTCTCTGTGCTTAAATTTAGAGAACAACCAGAACAGGAACAGTATCATAGGTATGGAGATCATTTGGAGGGTAATCAGGTGCAGGGGGTAGGGTTGAGAATGGGGGAAAAGGTGCAAGGATTAGGAAGCATAAATGGTAGGTCCAAAATAGACAGGGGAAAGTTAAGAATAGTATGGGAAATAGAGGAGCCAAAGAAATTACACCCATAGACTAAGGAGGCAGGAAGACTGCTGAAAGGAAGGAGAATGCCAGACAGAGGTGGAGAAAGGGGGAGAAATGAGGCAACTGTAACAGTATAATCAATAAAATATACTTTAAAAATCTATATTTTAGAAATCTGTTATGGAAGTTGATTTTTGCTGTTCTTTTTTATCAAAAAGAAATAACTTCATTCTAAAGTTGACCTAGATTCCCTAGGAGAAGGAATCTCTGTCAGGTCACCCCTTTATCCCCATTACTTAGGGAGGGCCAAGTAGGCCCTCAAAAATATTTGCTAAACAAGCAAATGCATAAACTTGGTTATTTCTATTAGAGAATGATTTAAAACTCCTTGTTGCTTAGAATGAAAGAACAAAATACACAAATGTTAACATTAACAGCAGAATTACAAAGATTAATATTCCTAAACCCCAGCTATTTTGATAAGAGAACTTACCATTGTTCTATGATAATCCCTGGTTGAAGGACAGGAGTGTGGAGTGTGGGGAATAGACTGCTTTCCTAAAAGCAGTGAAATCAATATTCATTCCCACAATAAGATATTCCAAAAAGTTTCCAACAACACAGATGTTAGTTGCCTAGGGAGATGTATCTTCCTTTTGAATCATAAGTCTGCCCCTCAAGAGTACAGTCATGGCAGATGGAAAGATGGGCTATTGGTAGGAAGGGCTGGACTAGTGAATGGTCAAGCTCAGTGGCCCTGAAATCTTCTGCTCCATTCTTTGAATTCTCAGTTCTAGCTATAGTTTCTACCATGTCCAACAAGTTGGCAGCTCTTTCTTAGAATCATT
>CM052540.1:169641399-169661700 GCA_028533065.1 Trachops cirrhosus
TATGTATATTTTTAGTGACAGAGAAAAGGCTTAATTGTACTCATGCATACCCTTTGTCATGTATTGGACTATACAACTTAAGGAGGGATTTGATTTTCCCTTACCCCTTGTTTTCCATTCAACTATTTACTTTGAACAACAGAGCTGTAAATTTAAAATTAAGATGATCTAAGTATTAACTCATAAGTCTGTAAAGATCTTGATATGCATCCAAATGCTATAGCCCTGAACTCAGTAAAATAAATGCAAGGAATAATAATGTGGTGAGTATTTCTGACTTAGATCATGGTGAAGCCAATAACATAGGAGGCATGGGTTTCAGTGAATTTTTCAAGAAATGCTATGGTACTTACTATGTCCCAGCAATTGCAAAGCTAACTTATTCCCCTCACAATAAGTTCAGAATTACCTTATTACAACACCTTAATCACTTAATTAGAGAACAGTATACACTAGCATAAGATCCATAACTGATTTAGCTTGACCGTATACAATACTGACAAAGTTTTATGTTGGGAATTCTCTTTGACATTTAGGCATCTTTTTTGGAGTGAGAAGAATCACATACACAAAAGGGATTGGCTAAAAAAGCAATTTGATCTTTGACATAAGTAATAATACCATAGTCAGAGGAAAATGTCTGAAGGGGTCTTTGATGCACTCTGATTCTTTGGCACTCAAATTGTGAGCCCAGCTGTCATCATCCATAGGCTGTGAGATTCCCTAATCATCTGTGTGTGGCTAGTACTGTGCACAAAGGCCCACTGCAATACAGGACACAACACGTAAGTGGTTACATGAGTGAAGGGATCAATGTATGCTTTCTGTTTGGACTTTCATAGAAAAGATCAAAACTTTCTAACTGGCAAAATAACAACACAGAAAACAGAAAGCAAATTTGGGGGTTTGGCTGAGGACCGTATGTGATAAAGTTGACACTAAAGACTTGGAGACACAATGAAGCGTGTGAATACTAGAGAGAATAGATAGAAATAAAACTATGGAAAATGTATTAGAGAGACAGCTAATGTAGAAATGTGACTGCTTCTAGATTTATGGGTAACAAATCCCCATCAGCTATTTTCTGGTAAAATTGCTAACCCTCTGCAATGGCCTATTTTAAGAAAGAATGTATTTACTTACTTACTTACTTACATATTTATCTATCTATTCATTTGTTTTAGTTTCCAGTTCTATTCTTAAATTCTCAATCTTGTCTTAACTCCTTGAACACAGAAAACATATTTATTCCGAAGCTGTGTCTCATAACCACAGTCTGCAGCCCCTGTGGACCTTTCCCTGTTATCGGTTGTTTCTGCTGGATTTTGTTCATAGAGTTTTATCACTTTTATTTTGTGCAACACTATTTACAGAGCTGTAGCTAGAGCTAAGTTTTAGCCAAGGATGATGTTTTCATTTTTCTAAAAATCTTTTATGTATGCTTATATCAGATAGTTGAAGGCATGACAAATTTGAAGTAATCTCAAATTAATCTCAGGGACTGAGATGATGTTAAACCAAACTAAACTATTCTAAGGTTTCTGTCTACTTTAACCTTGATATATTGAGTAGGAATCTTCAAGCTACAGCCTACCTGAGGCAGCCATGCCAGGCCCCCAGCATCTGAGCACGTCCCTACCTCAGCCTCCCTAAAGCGATCAAAACTTCTGTTCCTGTTCTAATCACAAAGAAAAAAACACATTTTTGTTATTTTTGGTATCTATTCAATATATCAAATATCAGATATTTTTTGTTCACCCAACTCTTCTTCTTTTCTCCTTTTTTAAAAATGCTGTTATCCACTCCCTTTGGGGGATAAGCTATGAAGTTTATTGTGTAAGAAAACTGCAACCTATAATCCGTTCTTTGTTTTTGTGTTCCTACCCTGCCCTTCCCTTTGGTAATCATCAGCTTGTCCTCCATGTCTCTATGGGTCTGTTTCTGTTGTGTTTTGTTTTGTTTATTCACTTATTTTGTCTTTTTTTATATTCCACTTATAAGTTAGATCATAAAGGATTTGTCTTTTTCTGTCTGACTTATTTTATGTAGCATACTACCTTCTAAGTCCATCCTGTAAAGGGCCATTTGAAAGACAAAAGATTTGCTTTTCCCTAATAGCTAGCGAACTTCAATATCTTTTCATATATATGTGGCCACTTTTTGCCTTCTTGAGAGAAGTGGCTGTTCGGGTCTTCTGACCACTTTTTAATTGTGTTGGTTGTTATTGTTGAGCTGAAGGATTTCTTTATATATTTTGGATAGGAACCCCTTGTCAGAGCTACTGTTTGCAAATACCTTCTCCCATTCCATCGATTACCTTTTTGTTTGTTGGTGGTTTCTTTTGCTGTGCAGAAGCTTTTTAGTTTGATATAGTCCCATTTATTTATTTTTGTCTTCACTTCCCTTGCCCTTGGGTTCCAGAAGGAACAAGGTGTAGTAAAGAGTAAAGGAGTTAAGGGCATCAAATATATGGTGATGGAAGTAGATTTGACTTTTGGTTGTGGGCACAGTGCAATGTACAGATGACATATCATAGAATTGTATTAACTTGAAACCTATATAATTTTATTAACCAATATCACTCCAGTAAATTTAATTGAAAAATAATACAGGCAAAAGATTGCTAGGATTTTATCCCTAACAAGCTCAGCCTGACACTTGGCTTCCCTGATTTGCAGACACTTGGTCCCTGGGCTGCTCTGGGCTGTTTGCAAGGAGCCGTGTCTCAAATACCAATACAAAGCAAAGGAGGTGATATGAACCATATTTGTGTGTATGGACCATTGAGGTCCATACACACAAAACACACCACCAACACCACCATCATCACCTTAAACCTGCAGCTGAAGAAAAGATTTTTTAAAAGCCAAACAAAACCTGCTTTCATTATTTGTTTCAAGAAAGAAGTCTGGACTAAGATATGCACTGGCTGGTGTGGCTCAGTGGTTTGAGTGCCAACCTGGGAATCAAAAGGTCACTGGGTCAATTCCCAGTCAGGGCACATGCCTGAGCTGCAGGCTAGGTTCCCAGTAGGGGACATGCGAGAGGCAACCATACATTGATATTTCTCTCCCTCCCTTCCCTTCTCTCTAAAAATAAATAAATACAATCTTTAATAAAAAAGAAGTCTGGTCTAAAATGGGATTTGGGGAAAAAAAGAAGATTATTTTTAACATTTTGCCCATTCTCTTCTTGTGCCCCTCCCCTACATCTACCCATAAAATTAATGCTCTTATTCAGCCTAGTAGCCCTTCTGAGCACACCTTACTGGAGCACATTCTCTGTTGGCAGTATCTTCAGTTGAAATCTTTCCTTATACTCCAGCATAATTACATTACCTAAAAAACTCACATGGTTAGTATTCCATCACGATACCAGGTACATTCTTTGTTAAAATGCCATGCCCTAGAATAAGACCTGGCATGAAAATAGGTTGATATGTTAAATAATTGACTTATTGCAAACTAGTTTTGTTTCTCTGTGTATAATGCTAAAAATGTATGCATTTTAATAAATTGGTCTCGTTTTTGACAAACGTGTTTCAACATAGTAATTGATGATGCAATGATGATAAATGGCATTTGTAAATATTAAATTAAATACAAACAGGAATATGTTTAATACCTTTTGCTGTTGTGATTTTTGGTCCAGAAATCTTTAAAAGAACAAGAACATTTATCAACTACAAATAAGACCTACTCTCCATAGTTAAGGATCCATAACATGGGAAATTAGGCAATTGTTGAAGAGCAAAAGTGATAAAAATGTTTCAAAAAATAAATGAGACATTTTATAATGAAAAAGTGCTATTTCAGAAAATGAGTCCAATTTACCAAGGAGGCAATCAAGTGTCCATTGCACTTGGTCCTATGGACAGTTCCCAAACCTCTTGCCTGAACTAGTTAAGATCAACTTAATCACCTCTGGTTCTCACTGTGAAGGCAACAGTAGTATAGATTTCCTAATATGGCTGTTCCCCACCTAGCCAGAGCAATAAAATAGATCATTATTTGCAGTGAAATTGATGACCCAATACATTAGATAACAGCTGAGTTGCCAGAAATAAGTTCCTGAAAATAGAAAATCTTTAAGTGTATGGATCATTCAGGTTTTTATTTTTTATTATTTTTTTTGTTTTTGTCTTAATTAACTGCTGACCTACAAATGCTTATTAGACCAGTGTGAGGAACACACAGTAGTGACTTGGACACAAAATATTTTCATCTACACTCTGCAGCCCCTCTGTGGATATATCAGTCATGATAGGCTGGGTTAAACTCAGTTTTAAAAAAAGCCCTGTAAATTATAGTGGCTTAAAACAATGATTCTTTTGCTGTAAGTGCCATGAATACAATGTGTTTCCATAAGCAAAATTTAATGAGTCTACTTATTAGTGATAATAACAATATTAAATATCATAAAGATGTTATATCACAGGTTTATGATATTTAATATCATACAAAAAGCAACACTTCAAAACAGTATCACATGAAAGATTATAGAAATTTGGGTACTTCTTATAACTCTGTTCTGTACCTTACCTCCAGTTTCTGCAGGTTCTACCAACATGGATGAACTAACATACACAAACACATCCAGGTGGGACTTCCTCATGACTAGTTTCTTTACATAAAGTGTTCAACAAACGTGTTCTAACCTACAACACACTGAGTCCTGGAATGCAGTTCAAGGTTTAGAATTAGTAGAATCATCAGATGAGCTCTTCTGACAAAATGTATCAGTCATTTGGTCAAATACGTAGGTTGGCAAATATTAGGCCGATAAACTCTTTCACTGACTAGTGATCGAATGGGCTAACTTTGCCAGCTGTTTGACACCACACATTCCTCCCTTAATTGGTGCCGTGAGAAGTATTCTGAACTCACGATCCACTCGAACTCTTTCCAGAACAACTTTCAAGTGTTCTTGAAAGAAGGACATTGTGTCCTTCTTTAACTTAGTATACTTTCTGAGGCATGCTTATTTTCTAGAAAGTTCTTGAGAAATCAATTATTAAATTTGAACCTACCTATTAAAAATAAACACTACTCAAATCAAAGTAAGCATGATTGATTTTAATATGATATAATTACACTGCATAGTTTATTCTCTCAGTTTTTTCTGGGTTCCTGAACTGATGTTCACGTAGAATTCTTAGGAACGAGTTTTCATATAAATGACACCACAGGATTAAGGGGAACCTGAGGTGTTAGCACATCATCACACCTTTCTTACCCTGTCTTAACCCAACTTGTGCGGCACGCAGCAGGGGACCAACAATACAATGACCGTGGAGGTTGCCACATTTGGGAAATGTGTATGCAAAAAAAACACTTGTTATTTATCTGAAATTTAAATTTCACTGACTGCTCTGTATTTTGTCTGGAAAGCCTGATGACAAGGCAGTTCTTTGATATATACTGTAAAAGTGGCCAGGTTAAATAACTGTTAATATTTCTTCTGTTTTCTCTGCCTTGAATTGAATTATTCATTTGTGCTGAGCAGTGTGCAAACAATAATAAAGCCCAATCCACATATCTGTGACAGTCCTGATAAATGGCTGCTATATTAAAGAAATAAATTACAAGTCCTATATTGCTCAGCTGCTCGGCCCTCATCCCTGTTTTTGAGGCATTTCACTCAACCTTGTAATCTTCACCAAGTTGCAACATATTAAACATATATTTTATCTGCCCTGAAGTGGCATTGATTTTGAAACTGTGAGGTCTAATTTTTTTCCAGATAATACTCAAACTGGCCATTTTAGTTATAAATTAGGTTTTTCATGGCTAATGTAGTTCACATTGGCACTTATTATATAAGCAACAATTATGTCATCACAAGGTTCTGGTACAACATGAAGGGAACGTAAATGTCAGGAGTGATGATGATGGCTTGCAGCCAGCTCATTAAAAGCAATGGTGTGAATAATACAACTATGTTGCTTTTGAAGGAATCAAATATGTATTATCCACCTATCACTGCGCCAAAGCAGCATCATAAACATAGATCTCTAACTGCAGCCCATTTAAATGATGAAAGGGTGTATATTAATCTATGGAATAGATTTTACCCAGGGGGAAAAACTGTTCACTCTATTTATTAAAGTGAAAACATTCAGTGCACAAAGAAGCACTTATCAGATGAGCATCGTGCTATGCAGATGAGTTTTACAAATGCTTCCTACACAGATGAATGGGCTGTGGTCATAAAAGAGGCTGCTATGATTTACTAGAAAGAAAAGACCTAAAAAGAGCAACATGTGTACAGATTTTTTGTAAGGCAGAGTGTAAATTTTCTAAATTACTGGGCCTCTATGCTTTATATATTTAATTCAAAAGTCATGGATATAACATGACTAATTTTATAAACATACAAATAATTCAGTATTTTTGTATTTAATATTTCCTAAGGGTAAATAAATACCTCTTTTGGCTATAATTACCTGTATATGTATCAGATTTACTTCTATTTTCAGGAACAGGACTCCACTAAACTGTTTCAGCTTGAAGAATTTATTTAAATATTTGACTGTTTCCCTATTTTTTTATTTGCAACAAAACCTGAAAATCTCCATTTGTATGCAAAGCTTGAAAACTTACCGAGACAAGGCAGCAAATTATTTTCCATGATGCACACCATTCAGGTACTTTTAATGCAAGTCATCCCATCTATTAAAGAGCCTCACCTAAGCAGCAGGGAGAGGATACTCTCCCCCAGATATTTCTTACATATGTTTCTGGGCCCATCTCCTGCCTGCACATACCCAACTTACAGATTCCAGGGCAAAATAAAATATCAAATATTCTGAAAAATTAAGGTAAGTAATAACCACATATTTCTGAGGTGGAGGGAAGTTAACTTTAAATATTCTCACATACATTAAGTCTCTGAATTCCCACATAACATTTCAAGATCAGTCTACTTATCTGTGTTTGTCAGATTAACACACTGAAAATGCAAAAGATAAGGTGCCAAAACTGACAAATGTAAAAGAATGTATTTGAACCTAGGAATTCTCCGTTTAGACAGGTGCCTTCTTGCAGGAGCCTTGCAGGCCCATGGAGTGGGAGAAGGGTCGCGTGGAGCAGAGTACGGACTTCTGGCAAAGCCTGCTCTCACGTCACATCATCTTTTTCCAAAAGAGCATTTGAAACATCTCCTGGACTCTGAGGTGTGTCGAATGAACTCATCCACAGAGACATTGGTATGAAATCCAGAAGCCAACTTTAATTTCAACCCCTTTCCCACCAAATAATTGCAAATTCTGTCAATTCAGCTTCTTAAATATCTCTCAGTGCAGCTGTTTCTGTCTTCGTTGCCACTGCTTTGTTGTTGTCCTCACCCGGACTGCTACTCTAACACCTGAAGTAGTGTCCCTAGTAACAACTTGTTCCTTTGTCCATTCCAATCCATGCTCCATGGATAACTTTTTGTAAAATTCAAATCGATTCATGCCATTCCACACTTTTAATTATTTCTATGTCATCCATACTGTCTGTGAATGAAATTCAGATGTCTTTGTTTGGCATAAATGAGTCTTTGATGACCCAATCATATACCTGCCTTCTAGCTTTATTTCACAAAACTGGCCTCCTGGAGACTTTAAGAGGTGATTGGCCCATGAAAGTGGAGCTCTCATGAATAGGGTCAGTGCACTTATAAAAAAAAAGACCCCATGGGGTCCCATTGCCCTTTCTGCTAATAGGGACACAATGAGAGGTCTACAGTGTACGAAGCAGGAAGTGGCCTTTACCAAAACTTAACCACACTGGTACCCTGATCTTGGACTTTCAGCATTCAGAAATGCAAAATTGGGACATATGAATTTGTTTTGTTTATAGCAGTCCAAACAAACGAAGCCAGTCATTCTAAAATGGCTTCAAATAAAATTTCCTCAATAAACCACAATCTTCAGTCACAGGTCACAACCATTATCTTCTCTTCACTCTCTCTGTCTCACTCTATGTGTGTGTGTGTGTGTGTGTCCCCAAAAGGTTTTGAGTAGCGATGCCCTAAAATGTTTTCAAAAATACAAAATTATCTGCCCCTGTTTAAAATCCTTCTTTCCTTGCCTATTTGCCTGAGAGCGAACATGCTAACTTTTTTAGAATGATAAACAAAGCATGGCTCCTGATTCTGTGTTCAGGGCAATTTCTCATTTAATATTTTCTTTCACTTAGATTTCACCAAAATCTATCTTTTTCTCCAAACATATCCTTCTTATCAGTAGTTCTTTGGATTTTCCTATGCTTTTAAATAAGAACCATTTTCTATCTGTGACTGGGTAGAAAATTTTCAAAATCCAGACTACTGAGAACTTTTCAATAAATAATTTTCAGCATTTGTTAGGTAAAGTTGAACAGTATGGAATTAGTCAGTCTTACACTGTTAACAACCAAAAAAATATTTCAAAGGCTTACAACAATTTCATGTCTGGACTCTTTTATGTAAGCAGCTGAAGATTGGTTGCCAACTCCTTTCCGTGTATTTTCTTGTTTATTCTAGGACTCAGACTAAAGGGCAAGCCCCCATTGAAACTCACCTTTATTTTTTCTGGAAGGAGAAAAAGAACTAAAATCTGGTAAAAATACACAGTGACTTTCACAGTTGCCTCTTAGACTCAATGCTCATCATTTCCAGTCACGTGCCATTGGAACAACCCAGCATCAGTAGAAAGCCATGCACTAGCCATGGTAATGTTCAAGACTGAATAATTCCTTTTTGGGAAAGATGAGTGACTCTTTGGGAACAATAATGCAAGCAATCTACCTTCTTTTATCTCCTTAATTAAATTCATTTGAAAATTTTATCTCTAGAATGTTTCTTCTTTGAATAATGGACTGTAATTTATTAAGCTTTGCATTCACTACAGTGCTTGAAACACAAGAGTGTTCATTAATTGTTTGCTAAATGAGTAATTTAATGGATGAATAAATAAAAGAATAAAAATGAAGGTACAAATGGATATAACACAATATTGCATTGTGATTAACTTTTGACAGGTATATCACACTCAACTTAACTAGAAATTCCTTGAGGGAAGGTGATTTATTCAAATTTCTCTCATTATCCTTCCTGAAACCTTCTGCAAGGAGCATGGCATGGTGTTTAAATATAAATTCAGAACATCTTGCTGAGTTATGAGCAAATGAATGAATTGGTGAATAGACAACTGGAGACCCCCTTCATGTAAAATTATCCTCACATTAGTCCTCACTAAGTGTGCCTACCAGTAAAGGAGGCTAGACCCTCCACTGGCTTCTTAAGAAAAGTGGAAAACTATTCTTTCTTTTTTTGCTCTATTCAATCTAGCTTTGAAAAGCACATTGTGAAGGAGGAAGAATGGTCTATCGACACAGACAAAGACTGTCTGCTTAAAAACAAAGCCAACATATGCTGTTGTCTTGTAAAAAAAAATCCAAAATAATTATTGTATTGTATTTTCTTAGAGCAGCATGCAATAAAGTGGAAACAGAAGCTGAAGGTGCAATTCAGTTATTATGAGAGTGAGCAGAAACACTATTTCTGTGCTAGCCTATTAAAGCTGTGGCAGTTAATTTTGCTGTTTGAGAGAAATTTGGGCTGGGCCATTTGTTCTCTCGTGTAGACATTCCGTGTTCTGAAAAGTGATGACGAGACCGTAATTGGAATAGACCTTGGCAGTTTGCGTTGAAATTCCCTGGCTTTGTTATTAATTTCATCCTTGGCTTGTCTATTCAACTTATGCTTTTTTCAGGCTGCCAAATTTAACATCTTATTAAATCTTTCTTTCACAACTACAGTAATTATTCGTACTGCTGGTACTCTCTTTTGAGTATGATTTTGCCCAACAAACTAAATTGAGCATCTTTCTAAAACAGAAAAGGTTCTAATCTTTTTAATTAACAATGTTAAAGTAATTAAAAACTAGTTTGTTTGTCATCATTAGGGAAAGAGTCCTGAAGGAGGTTTCAGAACACAAGAGATTTACCTCTTTTTTAGTATTATAATAAAAATTACTTTTAAAGAAAATATTTCCAAAATATATTCAAATTCTTTATAGAGGATTCAAATATGTATTTGTCCTGATGAATCAGCATTACTATGATTAGCTTTTATATACCAAATGTTGTCTGCTTGTCTTTTTAATTTGCCCATTGTAATATTTATAGTTTGCTTTCCTTTTATGAAATACACCCCTGAAAATAATTTTTAATTTACTACTTGTTACAAGTCATAACAGATCAAAAGTAAAATTCTGAATGTAAAATTTCTTTATATATTGAGACAACAGGCTGGGACTAAAAGCCACTTATATGAAGCGAAATGCAATCAGTACGGTGTATTACGTATGCAGTCATTTTTAGCTACGTCAGTGTTTTTCTTTTTTTTCTTCCCATTATTTTGCCTTTGCCAATTAAGCTTGCCAAAAAATTTAGAACAAGTTAATTCTATGCTAAAGTACACAAACAGCTACATTAACTAAAATGTTTATTTCAGAAAATTGAGAATACCACTAATCATAAGGTACATTATTTTATCAAACTCTAAAAAAGAAAAATACTTTTAATTAAGCTTTTCTTAAATTATTTTCTTAAATTATCACTTAGAATTATTTCATTATATATTCAACAAATGGTCATTCAAACACTTATTTACTCACGTATTTTTATCTTCCACATGCACTTTGCCCTGAATGAGTTGATTTTGATATTCCTCAAAATTCTGGAGCAACTTCATTTTTTGTGTGAATCTATTTCCCATAATTCCATCTTGCATTCACCATGGGATATAATTTCCTTCAACTTGATTATATACTTTCAACAATTTTCCTGTGGTAATTTTCATCAGTTGCTTTATCATTTTTTACTCATTAAGCAACTGAAATTCAGCTAGAAAATCTGAAAAGACATAGTATCATGCTGATTTTTCTCTGGCTTAATTGGGAGGAAACAACACCTCTGTGTGACCTGACTTTCACTGTGCTTTCATTCTAAAACCTTTAAAACTTTCTTTCTTACCTGTAACTCCTTTTATAGGGTCATAAAATACCACAGTCATATACTTAAAAGAGAAACTTTTTATCTGGAGTCTGAGTTAAATGATATATTGAATTGGCCAAAAAGTTCACCTAGTATTTTTCTGTACCATGGCTCTAATAGTGCTTAGTTGTCTTTAACTTCTCTTGAAACAATTTTGTTAGATTTTTTTGTCACGGCTATCACTATCAGCATGCATTACAAACTTACCTAAGTTGGTGAATTTTTGTGCAGCCATTTTAACACTGAAGATGGAAGAGAACACACAACATTTTTGGCATGTTATGCTGTCTTATTTTAAGAAAGGTAAAAATACAACTGAAAAGCAAAAAAAAAAAAAGATTTGTGCAGTGTATGTAGAAGGGGCTGTGACTGTTCAAATGTGTCAAAAGTGGTTTGCAAAGTTTCTTGGTACTATTGACATTTTGGCCAAATAATTCTTTGCTGCAGGGTTGTCTAATGCATTGGAAGATGTTTGGCAGCAACCCTGGCCTCCACCCAGTAGAAGCCAAGAGCAGAAGGTAGCTGACATACTCAAAATATCCATATCAATAAAGTTATTGGTGAAAATGAAAAATTGTGTCTTCTACTTTACAGGAAAAAAGCAGAATTTTTGGCTAACCAATAATATATCAATTAGTTTATGACACATAATAGAGGCTAATTTTGTTACTAAGATGTTGAGTGTATACCAACACGCTGGGGACTCTGTCATCTGCCACAGACATTTTGCCTTGGATGTTTCCTAGATATACTATTTTGCTTCCAGGAACAAAAATACTTGTCATATGTTTCCAGTATGAGAACATATCAAGTCACCTCCTCCCCCAGAAAATTCTCTACTCTGAGAGAGCAGACAGGACATCAGCCTTGGAGTTCTCAGGAATCTCACTTTTATCTTCAGTCTAATATGAGCTTAAGCGGCCTTCACAATGGTCACTGTGTTTTGAGCAGGACACCTCCATTCCAATTATAAAAATGCTCTGAGTAGCTGTATTAGCAAGAATAAGTCTCAAAGACCCATCTGTCATGCTGACTCACCTTGAACACATTTCAACCCTCCCATCATACCCTTAATGTCACCTAATGTGTCTCTAAAACATAATTTTATGTTTCTGATATTTTCTTCAGGTGAAAGAGGTTTAATTAGTCTGAGAACGTGGTGTGTTGCAAAAACTGTAGTCAGAACTTTACTTGCCTCATTAATTCTCAAGAATAAATTCAGCCTCCAAAACAAACAAAAACAATGCAAGCACTCCAGTCCACAAGCATCCTCAATACTCACGTTCCTGGTATAGGGAGTCCGACTCCAGCTGTGCATCCGGTGGCTTTAAGGCACGCCAAGCCAGACGAGACACTCTTGTTTAGCTACAGTGTGCATAATGTTGGCAAACAACTTCACTTGCAATTCTCCTTATCAACAGTCTGCCCTCTCTGAGAAAAGAACTAAGGCATGAGAATGAACTTAAAGATGGAGGATAATTCGATAGTGTCTGTGGGGAAAAGAAATTCTCAGTTTAATAGACGGGAATATTATAATAGAGTTATTAGTGAGAGCAGACTGAAAAGCAGCTGGATTGTAGCAGTCAAAAATGCTACAGCCTCAGGCTTGAATACGAGAGTGCACAGCTGAAGAAACTTTACATCAAATGTTCTGTCCTATAGAAGCCATGGAGCTGGAGAAAAAGAACAGTGTATTCTGCTAATGACTCCAGGGAGAAAAGGATGTCTCATTATTCAGTCGGGCTTATCCACTATTTGCTTCTGAGGAACAGTAGAGATGATATCTGAGCAACTCTCTTTTGACAAATGCATCTCTGGTTGAAATATTGGGAACTGCAGGGCATGTCTCTAGAGGGGAGAAGGGAACTTGAGAAATCTTAACAGTCCTTTCTGGAATATAAAACTCCCCCAGGTCCCTCAGAACATGCCTGTGAAAAGATAAGTGAGCGAGAATGTTGCATGGTTCTTTTGTTTGTATTAGGCTCACCAGCTTATATACATGCACACATGAATACTCATTGAGGAATTTCTGTGCTAATATAGAGAGGTTGGCTAGGTCTCAAGCATCTGTGGAGAACAGGACCAATAAAATAGCATTGGTCTCATTAAAATAGCCTAAGTCCTTAAAAGAAATAGGAGTCACTTATGTCAACTAAAATGCCTGTCAGTCAGTCAGATATTTTGATTCAAGAGGAAAATTACCTAAGTCAAAACAGACATGTCTGGCAAGGAGACATATCTGCCCACGTGGTCAGACCAGACAGGTCTGACAAGGGGACACACTTAAGATATCTGCACATGTGGTAAGAGTTAGCTGTGTCTGCAGAGCTACTCTGGGGATCACCCATAGGTAGGCTCCTGGGAGAATTCCACACTTGCCATCAGGGGCACCAAGACATTAATTGAAAGGACCCAGAAGGGTGGAGTCCACCACTCTCAAGGTATAACTGAGGCCAGTTCCAGACCACTGCTGAGACAGCTGAGCTCCACAAGCCAGAGTGCTATTCCATGCCACACTGATCTCCCTTGGCATCAGCTGCCAGAGGCTCTGCCTTGCTGGACTGAGGACTTCACCTGCCCTGCGGCCCATCTGGGTCCAGAGATCCTTCTTTGCAAGATGCTGACAATTCCCTTGCCCACTGCGATGCCTCCTGGACCTGCAGACTGAGACCCTGGGACTCGGGGTCATTATGCCCCATCAATTGCTCTGTGTGTGTGTGTTATATGCCTCTTAGGTTGTTAGAGTGTGATTAAGACATTAACGTATGTTGATCTACTTTTAGTGAACCTGCATTCAATAAAAGCATTGAACAGCATAGTTACCTTGTGTGACTCGCCTATTCCTTGGTGCAGGGCTGCTCACCAAGCAGCTAACAGAGCAGTTGCCCAGCTGACCTATAGGAAAGACTATCACGAACACACACTCATGACAATACGCTAGGAAAATTCTGCAGGAAAACAGTGGAAAAATGCTCTTCAAAACTGTATTTAATGCTATAGGTTACTAAGCAACTCCAGACAAATTTTCAGCCCAAATACCTCTTAAGTCTTTTTAATAGGAATGGATGTGCACATTAACTCCAGACCTTGAAAATGAGCAGGACAGATAAGTCACTTCAGGTCTTCAGGGTTGAGTAAAAGCCATTAATATGGATAGACAGATCCTTGAAAAATATTTTTTGATAATGGGTAGTCCTTAAGCTATGACCTCTGTGGCAGTACATAGTAACTTACATTGTTATAATACACACATAGTAGGGAAGCATCTAAAGGCTAACTAATTATGATACAAAATCTTTTTTCCTGAGATAGTAGTGTTTGAATTAAAGAGGAAGTACTGGCCTTTTAAATATAATAATTTGCCATAGTTCTAAGGCTGAGAAAAAAAGTGATTGTTTTGAAAGCAAAATTTTAGCAAAGGCAATACAAAAAAAAACCCATGTTTCCTTGGCTGTGTTTTCTTAGAAACAATGTATCCTAAATCCATTCTTTTTTACTCAAAATAATGTCTCCATGCACAATGACCTTTCTAGGAAGCTAAACTGATGGAACTTGAGATACCGCACACTTAAGAACTGAATAATGGTTGTGAGGACTTTGATCAGCGAGGTTCCTGGCCAGTGTAGCTAAGGCAGCTAGGAAGACCAGCAATTGTGAGCAGAGGTTATGTGATTATGATGGAGTTCCTTGGCACAGCTTTCTAGTAATACATGACTTCCTTGCCCACCCAGTGGCAGCTGGTCCATGAGAAATTGCAACCATGAAATACAAATTTGAAGACAACAATCAAGAAGTTACCACAAGTTACTTTTGAAAATTGGTTATTATTGTATGGAAAACTAAGAATAGAATCTTAAGCAAAAAAAATTATATATATATATATATATATATATGAAACACATAGACACAGACAACAGCATGGTGATAGTTAGAGGGCAAGGGGGTGGGGGAGGTGGAAGGAAGCAAAGTGCAAATAAATGAGGACTTAAAGAAGTTTTACTTCGGGTGCTGGGAACACGATGCTGTGTGTGGGTGATGTTTGAAACCTGTATGATCTTGTTAACCAATGTCACCCTAATAAACTCAATAAAAATAGAAAGAAAGGAAGGAAGGAAGGAAGGAAGGAAGGAAGGAAGGAAGGAAGGAAGGAAGGAAAAAGAAAAGAAAAGAAAAGTAAAATGAAATGAAATGAAATGAAAAACAGCCCATTTATGTTGGTATATATTGTTAAAGTAGTTTTAACAGTATTATTGAGTGAATTTAATTACATGGATTGCCCAAGCACCAAGACAATGTACTTTTTAAAATATACTTTTACAGTAAAAATAAAATGTTGAAGCAAGAGAGAATACAAGAAAGATAAATAAAAACGAAAACCTTTATTCAAGAGAAAAAATCATAGTAAAAAAAATAAAAAGTCCTAGAAGGGTAAACCACTGGCTCATAAATTCTGTTCCCACAAATCTGGATTCAGAGGCCGATTTAAGAGAAATATGCTAGATAATCGTAGCCGATGCAGTGGTGACCAGCTGGTATCTCAGCAGAACTCTCGGTAACCATTCCCACGTGAGTGTCGGGCGCTGCTCCACAACACAGGAGCCAGCTCAGCCTCCCTGTGGGGCAGGCCAAAAGTGCAGGGGACCCAAGAGACTGAAGCAGCCTACAACCAATGACAATCAGGAGGCAGTGGACAAGTAAAATAATTTTTCACTTCTCTCAAGGGACAATTCTGTGGCTTGCTCTACCCAGAGCACTGATTTCCAACAGCAACAACACACTCATTAACTCAACACACACTGGTTTCTATAGGAATAAACAGAAGTTGTACTGAGTAAAAACATCTGATGAAACAAAGGAGCTGGAAAACAGCCGTGCAGAGGGAAAAGTGAGTGGTACCTTAGGCCCAGGATGGGTAGCGGTGTCTGCCGGGCTCAGGGAGAGGCTCCGTGCCCACCTGCTCCTTTCTGACCCTCCCCCACCCTCAGGAACACTTTGTGGCTGTGCCATAACCCTGAGATGCTCATCTGGGATTCACACACAGAGCTCAGTTTCTCAGTGCCCACTTACCTGAGGTATTAGAGCTCTCCAAACAATGAAGAAGTATTTCTACTTTTGAAATTACATTTTAGTTTCTTGTGTGGTTCCTCAGTATGCTTTTCTGCCTTCTAAAGAGGGCTCTATCTTCACCAATACTTTGGAAAATTAGTGAAAATGATCAGGAGAAGAAATACCTGGCCCAGCCTCCAGAGCAGCTGGACTCTAGTTTCTCTTGTTCCTCTTCCACATCCCTATGTCACTTACATTAACAAATGCAGACACATGCGCTCTCAAGGAACATTAGAACATCACCATCCCAGGGGACAAGCAAATCTTTGTGCAGGATGAATCCAAGGTTAATTTCAAACACAGCGATTCAGTGCCCCTGGATTTGATTACAAGAGTGTTCTGGATGCCTGAAGGAGAATGAAGTGTACCAATCCTTGAACGCTGGTCCCTTTCCCATCCCAGGTGGGGGAGCCAAGCCCCTGAGTTTAAGCTGATGTGCAGAGCAGTACAGAACCCCTGAGAGCCACTGCTCAGAGGACAGTGTCCTAACGCTACCATGAAGGATTGCAACGCTATGTCCTTCTTAAACAGAGGAATACTTACTGAGACATTAAATGAGGGTCCTGTAGAGAAATAAATTATTTGAATTTTCCAAAGAAGAAACTATTATTATGCCCTCATAAGTGAACAATGGATGAGGAACACAGAGGTACATTAATCCCATATAGAAAATCATAAATATTGAATGTTTGTATCTTCTCTTGGAAGAGAACACAGAGTTGGATCTGAGTCCTGTATTCTTTTTTTGTTTTTGTTTTCGACAACAGAGTCAGAAACAAGTGGTGGGGAAGCAGAGCATTGAAAGTTTGGTTGTGATTTGTTTATCCCTGAGATCTTCAAAGGTTACCTATAATCTCTCTTTCCATGAGGTCCTATGTCCATTGTCGCAGAGGACATGACTGGTGAATAAAAGTCTCTCAATGAATGAAAGGAAGTTCATAGCAGGGAGGGTCCACAGACAAGGAATCAAAGCCTGGTATACATCTCAGATACCCTGCTCTGCCCACCCATGGGAACGAATGAATGATGAACCTGGAAATGAGTGTTGCCCAAAAGGTGGTGATGTGAGGTGTAGTAGAAGGACTGCCAGTGGGTTCTGGAGGCAGACTTCTACTTAGTGTCTAAAGAATAGAGATAGTTTCCCTGGAAATGAATTTTGATACTTTATTTCAATTATCAAACAAGTATAAAACAAGGATGAATACTTGTTTTCCACTATATCTCAATAAGTAATATTTCTTCTCAGTGACTACAAAATCTTAACTGAATTGAGCTCAAAATAGGCAAACTGTTGCTGAACAAAAGTGGATTCAGCTGCCCACCATCAAACACAGGCATATTACAGAGACAAAGGTTGGTAGGGAAGGAAAAAGGTCTTTGTTAAAGTGTCTCATGATTTGGGGGAATGGGACACTCCCCATATCCAAGCTCCTCTCTCCCACAAAACAGAAAAAAACCCACTTGTTCTCCAAAAGACTGAAACCCAAAACCAAATCCAGAAGTCCCTCTCCATTCTTACCTGTCTTTCTAGAGCTCGAGGCTGCTGAGTGTAGATGGCTCTCTGGATTTAGGCATCTCCCTGGAGTTTATACACATGGCCCACATCACCATTGCCACTCCACAGCTTCTTGCACTGGGAGCTGGCCTAGGGTTGCTACCAACTATTGCAGCGAGCCATGCAGGTGCTCCATCCATGGGGCCCAGCACCTGAGCTTGCCCCAGCCCCAGGGGCCAGCAAGAGTCCTGGCCTGCACATCCACATGTGTGTCCAGAGGAAAAGAAGGGTGTGTGGTCCAGGACCATCTGTGCAGCAGCAGAAGACGCCACTGTGTCTTGCGGGCTACCTCCAGAGTATGTGTCCCTAGAATGTGGTCCAGCACACATGATTCAGCCTCCGTGCAGCTGGCCCAGACCGGGTGAGCATGTGGAAGAAGAATACGCATATTTCTCCCTCCCATTCATTTAAATCCCTGGGCTAAAAGTCCATGCACTCCAGAAGGATCCAGCTCCCAGTCAATCTCATTCTTTTCCCAGGTTAGACTGGCAGATCAGTACCTCCCCCTGCAACCATGTTCCAGAAGGGAGTAGAAGAGATTTTCCCTCCATCAATCACCCTCACCAGCCTTACCCAGACTCTGTGCAAGGCCTCTTCTTGTGGCATCTCTGCCCAGGGGTAGGAAAATCTGTTTTCCCACCCTCCACTAGCTTGTTTACCTGGGGAATGCAGCCTCTCCTGCAACAACTCAGGTTGGTCCTGTGGCCCTTCCCTCATCCACACACCATGTATGTATCAAAATGTCTAACAATCCAGATTCTCTGTCATCTCTTACTCCATCAAAAATAGATCTCTATAATCTATTAATGTATATGAAAAGATTGCCAAATGTTCAGACTATAAAACCAAATTTCCAGTTATTGCTGCCACCAATGGGGAATAAGTTTTCATCTATAAACAAACCAATAATAGAAACAAAATCCAAAAAGTAGTAGAAAGGAAGAAAATCCAAAGAAATAGAATTTTGGGAATATTAAATTTCTGTTGCTTGTGCAACAGTGAAAGGCATGCCTTGGCTCATGCTGCCTGTGTGTCACACTTTTCTGGCAGCAGAGTTATATTTGAACTGGCTCAAAGGAAAATTCAAAGAATAAAACATATAAAAAAACTAGAAATGCTGAAATGAATGTATAGAGAGATGCAAAATGAGCCTACCCACTGCATTCTATAAACATAATTAATTTATACATCTATGGACAAGAATTATTTGCATTATTATTGGCTTTATACAACTTACCAAGATGTAAAATAGCTCAAAATTATGAAAGGTAGTGATAACATAAAAGGAATTTACTATTCCAAAGAGTGAATATTTTTAACCATTTCAAAGTTGTTCACAGTATTTCATGACACTCCAATATACCTCAACAGGCACCCCAAGAGGATATGTGACCCCTGTCCATTCTATACTATATTACACAAGGAACCCAAGTAGAAATTTCTCTCAAGCTCCAAGTCTCAGACATTTTGAGTGCAAGAGCTTTCCTGGCTTTTCACATACAAAGTAGCATAAGTCTACTGTAATATACTAAAACCCATCTCTCCACAGTACCATATAATTACCTAAAGTACATACCCTTTTAAACATTATATACTCTTTTATATTCCCTATTAATATTCTTTTTGACATTTTCTTCTTTTGTTAATTTTCTTAATTTGTTTATAAATGTTCTTTTAGTTATACTCTATATTCCAATTACATTGTACCATGGTCATATCCAACTTAAACCATTCTTTTGCCCATTGAACATTTATTAATGAAAAATAAACTCGCCCTGTCTGGTGTGGCTCAGTGGACTGAGTACCGGCTGTGAACCAAAAGGTCACCAGTTGGATTCCTAGTCAGGGCATATACCTGGGTTGTGAGCCAAGTCAGTCTCCCAGTAGGGTGTGTGAGAGGCAGCCACACACCGACGCTTCTCTCCTTCTCTATCCTTCCCTTCCCCTCTCTCTAAAAACAAATAAATAAAATATTTTTTAAAAAAAGAAAAATAAACTCAGTGTTAACATTATGAGCTGGTATAGTGAACATGCACTGATAAAAAGTTAACAACTCCAAGAAATACTTTTCTAGCTTGATTTGTTGAAATACATAATGGCAACTTTCATGACATAACTTACTTTTTTCATTTTATTAAAATACATTGAATCTCTTAATCAACAATTTTTAATAACGTTATCCATTGACAAAATAAAGCATTAGTATCAATTTTTAATCCCTTCTTCCTCAATGCTATGCATAATGATGTCATTGGTCCCCACGTAGGAAGAGTAATTAGTAATATCAATATAAAATAATTAGATTCTTCAAGGGATGAAATCCATTTCAATGATAGTGATGACAATGGTCAAAATTATCCACTTCAACTCAGAATTACTTATTCATAAGCAATGTCTCTTTTAAGAACAGCCTTGACACTTACAGTGATAAAATTTTGTCATTTATCTATTAATACATTCAACAAGTTCCCTGAAGCAGTGAAGTACTTCAATAACACTGTTTGCACTTCTTTCAATTTGCATAATTCTGTTGCTAACGAGATAGTGAACACTATGAACAAGAAATAAGTAGGTCTCAATATATTATTTAAAGAGTCAATAAGAATTTTTAACATC
>CM052540.1:169670139-169719293 GCA_028533065.1 Trachops cirrhosus
CTAATCAACAAAACAAAGAAACAAGCAAAATATAACCAAAGATACTGAAATAGAGAACAAGCTGTCAGTGTTCAAAGTGGAGAGGGGAGGGAATTTCAGGGCAATTTCAGGGGAAAAGGGAAAGGGTTTACAGGAACAAGTATAAGGACACATGGACAAAAACTAGGGGTGGGTGGAAATGGGAGGGAGGGTTGGGGGGCTGGGATGGGAATAAAAGATAGAAAACTGTACTTGAACAATAATTAAGATAAAAATAAATAAATTTAAAAAGAAAAACAAAGAAAATAAAATTTTGTATTGCTCTACTTTTATGTGTGTTCCTTCCCCTCTATTCTACCATTTATTGCCAATCTTTATCTTGTAAGAAAAAACACCTTATCACCCTTCTTACTGGCAAGAACACACATTTCTTTTATTTCCTGGTATATTAATTCAATCAATAACCACACTTACTTGTATCTACCACATGTCGCACAGAGTAATATAGTGGTGAAAAGGGTATGGCCCTTACAGATAAGATAGAGAGCTCACACTGGGAATGACAGGGAAGTCAGTCTCATACCACCAACCACACAAACACACGGGGATGAGGGCACAAGCATTCTGAAGGTCAGAAAAGGTTGCCAGGGAAAGGTACACTGGACTCAGAAACCAGAAAAAAATGAGTTGAAATTTTCTAGGTGAAGGAAGAGTGGATCTCAGGCATTTGGAACTGCAAGTACAAAATCTTGAAGGTGAGCAAAAATGTCATTTTCCAGGATTTACCATCATATGGCTTTTACCCAAATATCTCTGTCTACACGCTCTACCTCCACTCCAGTTAAAACCCACCCCTTTCCTCAGCTTTATCCATTGGTGTTCTCCATATTTTCTTCTGTCCAGTTTTTTCAAGGACCTCTCTCTTGCAATTAGCTCTTCTCATGTGTTTACTTATTCCTTTCTTTGAAATCATTTAATCCATTACACAAACTTTACATTACCTATCTAAAAGAAAAAATGAGACTAAAACTTCTCTTGATCCCTGTTCTAAAATTTTTGATGTTTTATCCAGAGCATGGTGGACAACCAGTGAAGGGTATTAAGCAATTGAATATCATGCATTTGACCCCTTAAAATGTCTTTCCAGCTGCTATTTGCAGAACAAATTGAAGGAGTAAGAGAGGAATCAAGAAGACATATCAGGAGGCGGGCAGTGGCACTGGAGACAGATATTAGATGGATGTGGGAAAAAAGAGTAGCAGGAAGCATGAGAGGAGATGGGCGGAGTCAGATGACTGGATTAGCCATGAATGTGGTAAAGCTGGGTGTCTGAAGAGCTGGAAAGTGCAGTTATTAGACATGATCATCCAGGGAACAAATTGGTAGACATGTTGAAGTCTTTGGCCTGTGAGTTCTTGAAATAATGGGAATTTATGCATAAACACACATAGACACATGACCACCTTGAAGGTACTGGAAAAAATTAGGATAAAGCTATATGAATACTACCTATTAGATGCTGACTTTATACATCAACTTATATATGTTTTAAGTTATTCCTGGTTTGTTAGCTACTTCCTACCCTTGGTTTTCCTGGGATATTACTTCCTAGTGTATAAAACAAAGGGATGTGTATACAGAAATAGAATGTCTATATCACCTTCCAACTCTAAAATTCAAAAAGGATTTGACTCTTAGATCGATGTGTAAGCCCAGGAAGAAAAGTCTGTATTTAATTTAAGTAATATGCCAGAACTTCAAAGTGAGTCACCCGCCAATCCCATAATTTAAAATTCCAGGCAAAATGGGCATCTCAGGTAGAGAAGATGTGGTGCCCTCATCATGGCTCTGGATTCACCCAGAAGCAGTCTTGAGACAAGGTTTTAAGCACATGTTAGTTATTTGGAAGATAAAATAATAATAATAATAATAATAATCAGTGTGGCAATGAAAAATCAGATAAGTGTAGAAAAAGAGCAAACCAGGTAAGGTATATTTTAAAGCCAGCTCCTGCTGTGGATTCCTGGAGTTTAATTTAACTAGAGAAACTTTGGAGGCCAGAGCTATTCCATCTGGAGGGGAGAGGGAAGGTGAGTTATATGTTATTTCCTATTAATCATTGTTTGAAACCTGTAACTATGGCACATCTAGCCTGCTACATGCAAACCAAAGGGTTCAAAGACAACCACAGAAAGTCTTGACATGAAAAGAACCATGGGCTGGAAGTCAGGCAAGAGCAGAGTCACAGGGTGAGGGGATACAAGTCAGGCACATTGTTTTTCTGCTCTCCTACACAGCTGGAAAAACCCACAACAAAGTCTTCACTATCCCTGAGGAAATTTCAGGGTGGTTCCAATAAATTGAAGGCACCAGGACTGGCTAAAATATTCTCCAGCCTCTCAGAAGTCATTATACAGTTTGTGATTTGCATATATTTCTTAGTATTAATTTCCACCTTTTTATGAATAGGAATGTAGACATCTGAATAACAATTAAGATAAGAAAGAATTGTTAGAGTCTAGAAGATGCTACCCTGCTGGCTTTGAGGACAGAGGAAGGGGCTACAAGCCAAGGACTGCAGGTGGCCTCTAGAAGCTGGAAAAGGCACTGAAGTCCCTTTCCTCCTTAGAGGACCTACATGTAATACAGGTCGCTCACCTAACAATTTTTGGAGACAAGTGGCATCTTTTTCAAGTGTCTGCTTCTGAGTTCCCTCTTAGATCCAGGTCCCCAGAGACAGACAGGCTCATTCAATTGATAGAATAACTTCCCAGCCCCCAGCCTTCCACTATGTTGCCTATTTGGATAGGGGTTCCTCTCAGAATGACCCAATCCAACTGCTTCTCTGTGCACTCCAGTGCACTCCAGTGCACAGAGTCATTCTGTGCCAAACTGAAAGCACAGGCCTCTCCTAGGCAACCATCTCTCCTGCTGCTGCTGCCTCGGCTGCCACCAGGCAGGGCCGGCTCCCTGAATGGCCTCCTGCCTGGTCAGGTGAGAGGGTTATCTGTGACAAGAGATCTCCAGAGAACCCACAGGCATGCAAACTGGGGCCCCAGGGGCCGGGGTAATGATTAGAGTTGCACCATTTAAGTTAAATTTCTGTGCCTTCCCTCTAATTGCAGATCTCCTGATGTTCTACCCACGGAGGGGTCCAAAACAGTATCCAAGTGGTGGGGAGAAGGTAGGACAAATACTAAAGCATAACCTAAACTAAGTATCCTCCCACCTGCACATTTCTCACCCTGAAGTAGGCTTGACCCAGGAAAGGGGAAGTTTTCAAGTAGAAGGAGCTTTTGAGTTTCACTGTTGCCCTGGACTGGACTTTCTTTTTCTGTTTTGGTCAAGTTTTTAGCTGTGTCTTTAGTCACCTTAGTTCATTAAAAATGTATTTGTTTTAAAGATTCTATAAATGAAGTGACCACCAATTTACGTAGGAAAAAGTTGAAAACATTAAAGGGAATACAGGCCTGCCAACACCTTGATTTTAGCCCAGTGACACCGCTTATGGATGTCTGACCTCCAGAGCTGTAAGATAAGAAGTTTGTATCATTTTAAACCTCTAAGTGTATGGTAATTTGATAGAGCAGCAGTAGGAAACTAATATAGCTTTTATTTATTTTTTATTTACTTTCTTTTTAGTCTCAAAGCATTTTAAAATGCTGCCTACTTTCACCTCCTCAGCAGTTTGGTATTTTGCTTTGTTCTGTATGCTTAAAATATTTTTGTGACTCTCACTTTAAAAGCCCTCAATGGACAACCTATAAGGTATTAGGGAAACATTAGTTCTAGGATGGTCTAAAGTCCACTCAGGTAATGATATTAAGAACTGGACTTCTGCTAATCTCAGGAAATGCTTTGCCACCCTGTCCCACATGCACTGAGGTCCTGTGATCTTCCTTTTCAAAGCAGGAAGAAAAGAGTAAGTGAAGAAATGCTGGCTACACTTTAAAAGGAGGATAAAGGTAACTTCATATAGTGAAAAAAGTTCTGCAGACAACCATTCTTTAATTTAAACAACTTGTCCCACCTTTATAAGAAATACATAAACTACAAATGAATGGGTCTTCTTGTTGGTTTTGATGTTTGTTATTTTTAAGGAATGCCTTTTTAAAAAAAATGACCTCTGTCAGAGACAAATTTTAATTCCTGGAAGGAGTGATGCCTATGACCACTTTAAAAAACGTGTCTGAATGCCATGCTTTCTAAAATAAGCTGGGCCATTTTCGCTACTTAGAGACACTGTCAGTGGCACTACAAGTGCAGAGTGGAGTCACTGCTTGCCGCCGTGCTGATGACACTGTCAGAAGCCAGATAAAATGCCCCCCTGCTCCCCGGGCCTCTCTTCTGCACTTGCTGCCCATTGGCGGGTGCTCTTCGGCAGGCGCCAGCAAGGCAGCCATCGTCTGGAAGATTCCTCCCCGGGTTGGGAAGAGGGAAGGAGTAACCCGTATCCTGCTGACAGACGAAACACAGTAAGCGTCTCAAGCCAATAGATCACAATTTTAAGGAGAACTAGAAGCTCTGTCTGAATTCATTTTATAAGTATTCTCACCCTTTGTGTTTGCTTTGCTTCACATCATCTCGGATGGAAATTGGATCACAGCATTGCTGCTCCATTGCTTTCACAAATTTTAAAGAAGTATTTTTTTAATTCATAAACAGCCTATCAATCTTTTGATGCTTAAAAATATATAAACTGTTTTTAAAAGTTTGTGATAATATTAAAATTCCAGATATCATGGACAATTTATAGACATTATGCAGTCATATAAATGAACCTTAGAAGCACCACTCTGATCATCTGACAGTTAAATTGACCAAAATCCTGATATCTGCTAAAACAATGAGAAGTTCATTAATCACGCTGACATGCCTATTAACGAGTCCGCGCCAGCCAGGCCCACGGAGATGCTGTCAGCATCTGAGACACTGGTGGCTGTTCTGCAGGAGTTAACACTACAAAATGTTGAGATGAATGTCACGTGATTGCTTCAGTCTCCCAAAATTCAGACATGTTGATTTAAGGAGAGCATGCAGAATATTACTGCCCCTTTTTTATTTTAAAGTTAACTTCAACATTTTCTAAAGCTTTTTTTACAGTACGGACACTGAAAAAAACAGGCTAATCATAGTTTTAAAAAACTATTTAGTAAGATTTTTTAATTTAATACCATGGCATTACCTTGAAAGATAAAAGTTCATATACATTTTTTATTTCTTAATTAATCACATTTACGTTTAGAAATATTGGCATTATGGTTGATGAGAGATGTTATTGTTCCGACAGTTCAGATGAAGATTTGTACTTAATTTTTAATTTCTTAGGTGCCTTTAATTTTATTTGACCTCCTAAAATCAAATTGTAATGAGTTTTCAAATCAATCTTACTAATTAGAGAAATGCTAACAAGCCATGCCTCACCTGACTTTGTAAATAAGGAAAAAGAGCTCTTATAAGTACAGGAAGTATGAAGCAGAATTTATGTTTTATGAGAATCATTAAAATGGACTTGTGCTTAGTTCCCAACAGGTTTCCTACTGTTCCTATCGTTCTGTTGAGTTTACGGACTATAGACCCTACCAAACTTATACATAAGCTATATACAAAAAAGTTTTCTCGGAAATTAGTTATTTGAGCCCTGGCTGGTGTGGCTCAGTGGATTGAGTACTGGCCTGTGAACCAAAGGGTTGCCACTTCGATTCCCAGTCAGGGCACATGCCTGGGTTGCAGGCCAGGTCCCCAGTAAGGGATGTGTGACAGGCAACCACACAGTGATGTTTCTCCCCTTTTTTCCTCCCTTCCCCTTTCTAAAAAATAAATAAATAAAGTCTTTTTTAAAAAGGAAATTAGTTATTTGGACTATTTCCTAATTAATGTATATAATAGAGTTTAAGTGCTTCTTTAATCCAATTAACAATATTAAAAATATAATGCAACTGAAGTTAAAAAATATGTTATTGCATTTGAAAAAAAGCATAAAGTGTTTGCATTATCAGTATCAAATTACTGAGACAAAAGACAATATGAAATGTTTAAACCTAAGTATAGAAATCACAAATAAAAGCTCAAACCAGTGTAATAACTGTTACATTATTTATTGTTTTTTTCTTTTCTTGTTTTCTGATAGAAATAATAAATGGGAAGTAAACATTTCGTGTCTGTCTATTCATAATAAAAATTGTCTCTATTTTTCATTACCATCTTTGCTCACTCTTTCACAAAGATCATATTTTGTACCCTAAATTTAATACAATGTTCCTAATGTACCTCTTTCTTGACATCATGCATGAATAAATAGGTAGCAATAGCTGGAGATACTTTCCTCGGGGGAATATTCAACGGTGTCAGAGGGAAAGGGCCGTAGCACCGTGTACTCTAGTAAAAGAGGAGCTTTACATATGAAGCCACTTTTAAATACTCTTCCCGTTTCCTCAGTCCATCGCAAACACAAGTTCAGTGGAAGGAACATAGCTCCTAAAGAGAATGGAAATAGCCTACCCATATGTTTGAAACAAGAAGTTACTGTCGCTGACAGTTGTTCTACAAGGTAACAACCAGAAACTAAAACAACCTGTGATTAGCAATGAGAGTCCTGTGGCAAACACAAACACCACATTACAGAAATCTTCAGAAAAACTATGTGAAACACCCAAGAGTATCTTAAACTGGAAAGCCAACTTTAATTTCAGAGCAAGAATTCTTTGCTTAGCCAAGATGATTAAGCTTAAGCAAAAGCTATTTAAAGAAAAGAACACAAGAGTGATTTTTTAAGACCTGCACATTATATATAATGCTGTTTCTCAACATCGTTATCTGCCTTCTTCATGATAAATTAAACATCTCAGCCATCCTTTAACCATGCCAGGGTACCCTGATAGCTACAATGAAGACTCCAGTTATATATTTTCGCTTTACATGCCCCAGCCAGACAAGAATTTGTGTCAAGCTTTATTTCTGTTGTTTGTACTATGAAACTATTTCTTTTTAAGTTCCTCAAATACAAAATTATAATATTTGATACGCTTTTGGAAATTTCAAATGTCCCTCATCACCACTGACCCACTGTCTGCAGACATTGAGCTCCCTAGGCAGACAATTTCTTACCCAAACGTTCTCCTCAGCATGTAGTACAGTGTCTGGCCCTCAAAAAATGTTCGATCAGAGAAAAAAAGCATGAAGAATAGAAAGAACAGGTCAGAATATATGTTTTACTCCCAGCTTTGCTATTATCCACATGAAATTGGCCTGTGTACCTTAGATAAAAAAGCGGATTGTACCGGAAATCTGTAAGATCTTTTTTCCCACTCGCCTCCCATGAGCCTGTGATCATTATGCATGGTTATGATCCTGAGTTCATGGTTCAGTGTGGGAGATGCCTCTTTAAAGACAGAAATTGTAGAGATTAGAAGATAACCAATAAAAATTAAAGAAAAATTTCTAGTTAACCACAGCAGCTAGGCCATACTTATCTTCTTACTCTCAAAATTCTTTTAAAATGAAAGTAAAAATATACATAAATTCTCAAAAACAAAATGAATAGGGGCAAAACATCAGCAAACAAAAGATTACAGCAAACATTTGGAAGTCAGCAATGTGATAAAATGGAAACGTTTTGAGAGATAAAGAAACCTGGAGTTCATTCCGAGGCCAGGCCTCCACTGAAGTCACCTGGTTTGGGTTTGGAGGGCATTCAGGTCCAAGGAAAATGTGGATGAGCTATAAGTTTGAAAATGGGGGGATTGATAGACAATCTTATGTAGACATAGATTCCTCAGCCCCTTCTAAAAAGTGCTGCCTCAAAAGTTGTTTATAACAATAGAGATTGAACCATTTAAAATGTAAAATAGCTGCTTTCCACACATGGCATGTTACAAATCAGCTGAAGAGCAGCAATAAAGGAAAGTGGCGGAGAGGAGGTGCAGGAGACCACTTCAAGGCACTCCTAAAGAGAAAACGGTCCAGACGTAATTAGGAAATGTTCCAAGAATGTTTCAAGGCAAGGGCTCCAAGGGAATCCTGGCTTGATAGATTATCTGTTATGTTTGACTATACGAGGGCTGGGAAAACAAACAGGAGCATGGCAGATTTTGTATAATGTAAATAAAAATAGGTACGTAGAAAATTATGTGAAGAAAATGTTGTGCCAAAAAAGAAAAGAGTTGAACAAGTAAATAAAATTATAATATACACTTCTCTCTGCATTTAACAGTGGCATGATTATAATATAAATACTAATTGTTTAATCAAATTTGTAGATAGAGATAATGGAATAGATTTTGGAAAGAATCTTTTTAAGATGTTTGCCTGTTTTCCATATGGTTATATGAGGGTCCAAAATGGGATGCCTCAGTTTTCTGTGCAGCAAACACTGAGGCAAGAGCTAATAAGTCACAACCAGATAATAGTGAAGATTTTTGGCATGATGTATAGCCTAATTTTTCCTTGTTGGAAGGAAAAATACATGTACTTCTCATCTTTCAATTATAATGAGTTAAATACTTGGATAGTAATAAATAGATTCATTGGTTTGGAGAGACCAAAAACAACTTCCTTGGACATTGGCTCACAAGGATGCTATTTTTCCCAGTTTGGTCTTAGGGGCAAGGGGAAGAATGCAAGCTTTTGCCAAACTGATGTCTATTTCCATACTATAAAGATGGTCATAAAAGGAAGGAAGGCAGGAAGGGAGGGAAGGAGGGAGAGAGGAAATGTACTTGGCAGAGACCACGTGGCAAAACTTATCTTTGAGAGGTACAGTGATTTAATTACTTACGTGGTTTAAAACAGTCTGTTAATAAACAGTGGTTATTAGTATGTCTAGATCACTGGACTCTATAGTGACAGCTAATAGGGGCATGCCAGACAAACAGAAGACTATAATGTTGCTTGATTTTTAGAATTTAAGAATAATCAAGAACATGTATAAACTTCCAGTTATAAAATGAATAAATAATAAGGACGTGATGTACAGCATAGTCACTATGGTTAATAATAGTGTATTGGATATTTGAAAATTGCTAAGAAAGTAGACCTTGAAAGTCCTAATCATAAAAAAAAATTTGTGTAACTGCCTGGTAATGGATGTCAACTAGACTTATTGTGTGATCATTTCCCGATATATACAAATATAAAATTGTTATGTTGCACACCCCAAACTCATGTGGTATATATGTCAATTATATCTTAATTAAAAAAGACATCGCAAGGAGAAGGTTGAGAGCACCCATTCAAATGGAATATAAGGTCCTTCATGGATCACACACCCACATTCCAATCATATAAGCAGCATCCAGTTTTCCTTGAGGAAATATCCCGCAATATCACCACAAGTGTATGTGAACACTTTTCTCCATTTCTTCCTTTAACTGATGAAGGTTGTTTCCGAGGTACTTCTGAGCTAAAATTCTATATGGAGATTCTTCGTGGCTGTCTATGAAGAGAGAGAGAGAGAGAGCTGTGTGGTAAGAAATGTGGGTGGTCTCTAAGAGCGGGGAGCCAGCTGGCAAGGAAACAGGAAACCCGAAGATGAGAAGATGGGTCTTCCAGCTCCAAAGAACTGGTTGCTGCCAACATCATGAGTGATGCTGGAAATGAGTGTTTCCCGAGGGTCCAAGATCATCATGCAGCCCCACCAACACCCTAAGTGTAAGACCCGGAGCAGAGAACCCAGCAGAGCAGATCCTGGGCCTGAGACCTGCAGGCCTACAGACCCGTGAGATAACAGCTGCGGGCTGTTCTTTTCAGCTACCGACGATGCAGCAATTTGTTGCACAGCAAGAGAAAACTGATACAATATAAAATCTAAATCATTTCACATTGCAAAATTAGCAGTGGACATTTATTATTTTTCCCTAGGATCATGTAACTTTTCTGTTGTCTGTCATGTTATATCATACAGTAACCTCAATTATCTTGATGCTCCTCAATCACACTAATCTATAATATTGATAACATTATTCTAAGTGTGCCCATTAAACAGAAAGCAGAAAACAGGTTAGATGCCATAGTACATCTCATACATACAGTAGGGTAATAAAAACTCCAGAAAGATGTAAGAGCCTGCCATACCTTTTGGCATAAATAGGTGATTATAAGGGTCCAGTATATTCTAATTAAGATAATGAGCAAGTTATTTACCTCTTCACTGTAATCATTAGGAAGGTGATACAAAACTTGACGGGCCTCTTTAGATTCTGCAGGAAGGATGTACTGCATTTATAAACACGGTTCCGACCCTTTTATGAAGGGACACAGATGGATGAGACTTTCAAAGGGAACACAGACGAGAAAGGGTTTGCACAGGAACAAGCTGAGGTACACGTTGCCCCACCACTTACCCTGTCCATCTGCATAGATCTGATGTTGCTGGATGTGTCAGTCATGGACAAAGATGCTGTCTGCAATATCTAGTAAGCCCCAGCAGGAGAAACACAGTGTAGATTCCTACAGCTCTGGATCAAGGCCTGGCCTTCTGCATCAGAGAACTAATCTCTCTCTGAAAAACACAGCACAACATGACACAGAAGTTATTCCTTAAAAGGAGAATATTACCTGCAAAGTAATTTTACTTTGATGGTATGATTTTTCTCTAAAATCCTAAAGGCCCCAAAGGCTTCATAGGGCATTCCTATCTGACGCAGATATTCCCAAGCCCCATTTGACCTGAGTCATGGGGCCCAAATGGTAAAGCAGCTTGAACAGAAGTCTGGTTCTGCTGTACATCCTTCTTGTGCTCTGGAACTCAAAAAAAGTATCAGCTTTTTGCATTATTTGAGGAATATACTGCTTACAACTTCTAGATCCCCATTATCTGTTTCTCTTCTTCCTGCCTTTGGGACAGATCAGAGACAATGGCTTGTATTTCATCTTGGAAGAGATATAAAACACACTTGAACAACTGGAACCCTTAAAACTGAAGTGAGGAAGCAGGCCTCAAAATTTTCAAGGTTATGTCTTACCCTCTGGTGCATATCTTCCTGTGTCTTATAAAAGTGTTAAAATATGTGCATGTGGGATAGCTATATTTAACAGCTAAAAGAACAGCTTCCCAATCACCATGTCCAGTCACATATTGCTGATATAGTGGACTAGTACAAACTTACGGAATAGAGAGGTAGTAGTGGTCCTTACAGACTAAATGCAGGAGGGTTGGAGCATTGGGAAAGCTCTAAGGAAGATCTGGGAGAGGACAGAAAAATGGAAACTCTTGTTGGGAGTCTTTACTAATAGATATAGAGGGGGGGGAAGTTCTCCAGATCAATCATTGCATAGTAGGTACCAAAAACTGGTGCAACATACACACACACACACACACACACACACACACACACACACACACACACCTAGAGAACCATAAGCAACTGGAGTCACTACATGGTAAAGCTAATGATAATCCATTGTCATTCTCCAAGGTCCACATGTTTTTGCACAGACCAGACAGGTTATTAGAAAGAGAATTTGGTAGAGATCACTATCTTTGCAAGTTTTAAGCCCTTGAAAGTGACACTAATCTCTGCAGACCCTTGAGGAAAAGGTTAACTAGTTTTCTAGGTAGAAGCAGATCTAGTGGCTTCCATTCAACCGGTTCTATAATAGCAATCACTCCATTTGTCAGAGAACCAATATAAGGATTTGGATTTTTCTAAGTGTGTTTCTACTAAACTATACATTTAAGAACTTGAAAAATAACCAATGGATGTGTCCAGGACCAAATATCCCCACTAAAGTGAATTTCAGAAAAAGCCCATTATTCACTTGGCCTTCTGTACCCCTAACCCAACTGTCTGACCATTCTGTGCTTTTCGGGAACTAGAAACAGTGTAGAGTCAATATCGGGTAACTCTTAAAAATATGGGGAGCATATCCTTTTTCTCACTTCATAGCCACCTGGATAAGTAACTAATTTTTGAAGACAGGAATCTGAACTTTCCCAAGTGGATCATTGGGAGCAGTGGAATTTGTGCTTACAACTATACTCAGACCTAGAGTTCAGACCCATGAGCTCTACCTTTAAAGGAAGTTAGACAATAGCTTTTGATATAGGATTCTTACTGCATCTTGGAAGATGGTAACACATCCATATAAGGCATCCCTTCCAATCTTTTATCTCAACAATGTGTTCAAAATGTAGTGAATTTCCAGTAACTGTTAGATGGTGTAGTAAAACCAGTAAATCTGTGGTCCTGGGCTCATTGCCACACAGCCCCTTTGACATTTAGTGAGCTCCTTGGTTTAAAGCAGTATTACCCAGGATACTGTTCCAGTGAAATGGTTTAGACACCTGAAGCACATGTGCCCTGATGCTCTCACACTGGCCCCTCCAGGTTAATGTCCATCCTTCCCCGCCTTGGCTTCTGAAGCTTCCCTGTATTAACTACATCAGTGGACTCCTGTGCCCACACACGGGCTTTGGTGAACAGAGATTTCAGGAAGCAGACTGAAGGAGAGAAATGAGTTTGGGGATTTTAATCTCACAGCTCTCTACCTATCGGCTCTACAAAGGGCTTCCTTCTCTCAGGTTGCAAGAACCAACTACCTATCCTGTGCCTTCAGCCCAGAGTGGTAGCAGCCCCAGTATTTCTAATGTTAAGTCCTGTATGTTGCATGTGGGTTAGTTCACCCAAACCTATGTAAGTGGTCCCTTTGTTAACGCCCCTCCAAACTGTCCTCATTTGTGTGTGCCATCTTCTTTCTTCAGGGACTCTGACTGATATGCAAAAAAAAAAAAAAAAAAATGAAGGCAGGGGATTTTAATGGCAGTGAAAAACAATGGAAACCAAAAGTTTTTCTCAAGTGACTAAGAAAATGGATAAACAGTTCCTAATGAAAATATTTTGTTGATACTGAAGTGAGAACCTAAGAAAGTGGTAAACCCCAACAGATATAATTAACTGATAATATGTAATTTTTCTTAAGAAAGGCTTTAAGATTTGAAGCTCCAGGGATACTAAATTAAAGTTAGATATAATCCATTTTCACTGATATTAAACAAGCTAATTGTGTATATTTATGTCAGAGGATGTACAATTAATTTTCAAGTATAAATCTACACCTCCCTCTACCCCGCCCCAAAAAGGCAAATATTTTCACAGTCTACATTGTAATCCCCACCCCTCTTATGCTGATTAGTTATCTATTACCACAATAATGATAGATAACCAACAATACAAAACATCTCTAGCCTAAATAATAACTGTTTATTGCTAATGTGTATGGACTCGGCTGTGACTAGGACAAGTGGCTTTGCTAGTCTCGGCAGGGATTGCACACAGAATGACTGGGTGGCTGTTGGGTGACTGCTCTGCCTCACGTGACCTCTCCTCTCCCAGCAGGGTAGCTGTGCCAATGGAGGAAGCATAAGAGCACTCACGGACACAAAGAGGACTCTTCAAGCTTTGACTTGACACCTCATAATCCCTTCAGTCATGGGTTACTCAGCCAAATAATTTACAGAGCCAGCCCAGACTCAAGAGATGGGAAAATAGTCTTCACCTCTCTAATGAGAAGAAAAACAACAGTACATGGCAAAGGACACAAATGCAGAGACAGAAAGTATCAGGGCCCTAAAGTCATTCAATCTACCTTGTCTGCCTTCCTTCACACTGAACTCTCATTATGAAAACTGGCTGTGTATCTCGTCCCATTATCCAAGACTCTTGTGTTCAAAATAATCATTTCCATGTTAGACATTGAAAACTGTAGGCTCTTCTCACTGTAAGCAATGGAGATGGAGACCAGTAGTGTGAATGAGTAGGAATTTACATTCACAGGCCCAGAGAAGAAGTGACTGGCCTCAGAGGATCAGGGCCCACATATCACGCACTGGCGGCAGACGTCAGGACTTTGAGCTCTGTGATCAGGTGGCCAAAGGTCTCATCGGCTCTTCATTTCTTTGCTTCCTGCTTCCATCCATGACTGCTCTACTCCTCTTTTCATGCACGAGAATACTCCCCTAGGTCCAGCACGCCCCCTCTTTCCACTATACTCAGGAGGCTTGACAGAGCAGGGAACAGTCTCGAGGAGCTTTCCCAAGCAGGTTGGTGAGGGTGAGACATTGGTAAGGTAGACAGCAGTCAGGGCTGGCAGGGCTCCTGAAACCGTCTGCCGTTGTAACACAGATGCTTTCTCCACTGTTACCATAATCATAGTGAAGACTATTTTCCCTTTTTATGACCAAAAACTGCTGCATGAAATGCACCATACAAAGAAGAAATAGAAATTCCTGTTAACCTGTACACAATGAGGAAGTGACTTCCCCCCACTAAATTGTTGTTATAACAATAGTAGCCATAATAATAACGCATTTCCTCAGTGATTTACAATGTCCATAACACTGTCACATATTTGTCTTCTTTTGCATCAGTTTCTGGCTGTCTGTCTATGTGAAGTTGGGCAGGTTTCTGCACTTCTCTGGGCACAGTTTCCAGGGATGGTCCACATCCTGGTCAGAGTTTTTCTAGACTGGAGCATCCTGAGACACTCAGACCTGCGTTGGCAGCTCAAAGGGGGAAGTCTCATGGTAGATTTAAGGAGGTTTGAGGCCCAGGAAGAGAATATTTTATTTTTTATTAATATGTATTATGAATTTAAATATTAGTGTTCATTAAAATGAAGACAGTGTTTGTTAAAACTTCATATATCAGCCCATCCCCACCCAAGAGTTGGAGCGGAGGGGCCAGGAATATGAAATTTAGTGACTATCGATGACCCTCTCTTATTTGACGTAGTGACAATAACTATGTACACCAAATGAAAGTAAAGTTTTTTCTCAAATACCACATGCTTATCAGTGTGATTATCCACAAAGGATATTCATTACTTATGTAGGTCTTAGTAAGTATATCAAAACTTCTGGAGTAAAAATTGAATCTCTGCTCCCTTGTTTTGCAAAGCACACTAAATTTTGCTTTACAAATAAAACAAGATAATTTAGTAAAGTATAAATCATTACATTAACATTTAGCTATAAATTTGAATACAATTGTTTTTAGCATATTATTTTTGTGAGTAGAACCCACAGACCGTCAGATTTAATGGGTGTGGTTACCTACTGCGTTTTTCAGGAAGGAGAGGAACTGAACCAACATTCAGCATCTACTCAACGAGAGGTACTTGGACAAACGTCATCTCATTGTGCAAAAACCGCCCAAATATAGAGCTCAGGGAATTGGACTCTGGGGTCATCTGCCTGGGTGACTCTGCCCCTCTCAGTTTCTAGCTGTCTGACTTCAGGCAAGTTCCTTAATTTTCTGCTTCATTTTTCTTATTTATAAAAGAAGGTAATAATTTGACCAACTTCCGGGCATACTCATATAGATGAAGGGACACCTTATAGGTAACACATCGTAAATGCAGAGTTAACATAAGCTAACATTATTTTAAAAAGACAAACACTATTTACTTTTAGCCAAAGGACTCTTAACGTTTCTTAATATTGAATTGGCCTATTACTCAGTTTAATGAAGGGCGACAGAAATACATACAGTACTAATATTTTGTAAATTGGTTTAAGACTGCATTTTAAAATTCTAGCTTTCATTATTAGTGCCATTGTATCTCATGCATTTTTTATCTGAGTGAAAGGTATGATGTTACCATCAAACTGCCATGGCCACATCCCATTTCATGATGTAGATTTCTCAAAATCAAGTCATAAATCCTGAAAATGAATGATACAATTTAAAATTCTATAATTATATTCTGCTACACCCTACTAAAAAGAGAAAAATCAAGGATTCTCTCTTATCTTCTGTTGAAAGATTTTTAAGATTAACTTCATGGCTGGGTTTCAATCTTTTCACCATGGAGTACTTCCAAGGTAAAAGCTCTTTTGCATTTTAATTAGAGGCCCCCTTAACCTTCTGTCTGGCATGCGAAGAACTGTGATGCTAATAAAGGGCAAACAGGTGGGGAAGCGAAGGGCTGCCTTTCCTTTGTCTATTTGTTGCAGCCTTTTAGGAGGAGAAGGGGAAAGGGCTCTGATTAATTTTGTGCCTTCAAGTTTCCTCAGTCCCGCGACATATTGGAGTGCTTTTCTTTCATAATTTCAGCCTTGCTCTTGAGCTTCCTTTACATGCTCCTCCAATAGAAAGCTAACCTTGTTGCTTTTATAGACTGATACTGCTCAGAGTCAAAGCAAAGTTGGCAATCAAAGGCTAGGATGGCATTTGAAAGGAAGATGGTACCAATGGGGCCCACAGGTGAGTTCTCTGAAGACCCTCCATGTAGCTTTTGAAACCAGCCTTCTCTGTGTATCATTTGTTATTATAATGCTAATACTGCTGGTGCTCAAGTCGCCTCGCTATTCTCTGTGGACTTTATGTACACTGTCATGCACGCTCTTCACAGACCTGCCTTTCAGATTGCTGGACCAAGTACTGGGCCTTTATCTGATTCCACAGCTGCTCAGTCTTGTCCAGGGCCATCTTCACTGATTCATATGTTACGCAGCCAGAGGGTGGTTTGCCATCATGCCTTTCTTTTTCTGTCTGGACATATTGGCAGTAAGATTAGACATTATAATATGTTCCATTTGCTCTGTGGAGATGAGACTGCTAACTTATAACCTGGGGGTTTAGATACATGGGATATATTAGTTGTGGAAACCTGAAACACTCAGCACTAATTTTACTAGCTGTGTGTGCTGCAAGTTCTAACCACTTGAAGATCTTTCTTTTTGGCAGGGCAGTCGGGGGGAGAAGTGGATTAGGAATAAGATGTAAGACAAAACTTGGAAGGTGGTTATAGGAAGAAAGGATTTTCTTTCACTTTTATTCTTTAAAGGGAAAGGAACTTGGATGAAATAGAGTCAAAATAACAGCATCTTTCTGAACTTAATGGCACATTAGCTTTATGCTACCGCAGTGGATTGGATGTCACTGCCATTTCCTGCATTCCAGCAGGGTAAAAAATAGAAATGACTGAACGTTTTAAGGAAATAAAGTGCCCCTCATCGCTGCCTCCCCAAAGAATCAGAGAGATCACAGGTTTGTATGTATTCCCAACAGGACTAAGTGTAAACCAGGAGCTGAGGGTAAGGCAAAGAGGAAAACTATGTTTGGTAGATCCAATATGGAAAAATGAAACACTAACAAAAAAAGGATAGCAGGGTAGAAAATGACTCTGGTTAAAACAAGTTGAGAAATATTTTGTACCACTATCTGAATTTTTGGTTTGGATAAGATTAATTAATAATGACACTTTTTTATTACAATGGATTGTTATCCACATGCCCACAATATACTAGGACCATGTAAAGGGCTGATATGCAGAGACTAATGACCCTGGTGTAATGGGCACAGGTCTCTGGGTTAGAAGACCAAGGCATTTTCTTGCAAATTTTGTGAGTTAGAGTAACCCATATATGAAATGATGATAATCTCCTTCCAGTGTTCTGGGAAAGAAAACATAATCAATGCTAAATGTTTCTAAAAATCTAATAGACCTCTACAAATGTTAAGTAATACAATATCATTAGCAAAAGAGTCCTTGCCTTCGAAGACTGATTCTTGCCATAAACTTGTCTCCACCTAATTGCCATCAATAATTTATCTTAAATTAATCTAGCTCAGTAATTTTCACACTGGAAATCTTGACACTTTGAAGATTAAGTACTACAGAATCGATGTTGCCTCTGCCACCATTTTGCCATGGGCGTACCTGGGAATAGTGCTCTTATTTCAGACCTCATCATACCAGGACTGAGAAGGGACCTCTTGTTTCATTCCTGACAACATCTCCTTTATCTAACCTAGATTTAGGCAAAATAATTATTGTGGCACATTCTTTTCAAAAGCGTAAAACCAGATCTTGGCATCTGGCTGATTCAGGTTTTTTTCTCGGCTTTTACTTGATAGGATACAAATTGCACGAGAGAACGTGAGGCTGGAGAAGTGGGAATGTGCTGGCCTCCGGAGTTTGAGAAAGGAGCACGTTTGCATCTTCGCACTTGGAGCACACAATCAGGCGGAACTAAAAATGGAAAAACATATTTACTATTATTTAATTTTTGCCAATATGGAGTCCAGGAGCTTAGAGATTGCAATTTAAACAAAACTTAATAAATAAATGGCATTTATGTGATGTGATGGAGGTGCTAGCTAATGGGCACAGTGGTAAGCCTTTTGTAATATGCAAGCGTATAAATCAATACATCGTACATACTAAGCTTGGCAGTGTTACATGTCAATTATATCTTAATAAAGCTAGGGGGAAACATTAAATTAAAAAATCTAATTTCCATTGTTAACTGACCTCTGTAGCAATTCAGATAGATTATGAGACTTGAGAAACATAAAATAATGTAAAGAAATGAAGTCTACAAGTTTTTCCTGATAATTAATAATCAATCTTTTTAAAAGCTTATAATGATATTTACTATAAAAACATCCAGCATAACATCATGAAACTAAAGACTTAGACCACCACCTGGTATCTTGTAAGATGACTTACAATAAAGCTTTTATTCTACTCTCTTCATTGTTTTAAAGACTTAATTTGAAATTATAGCCATAGTTATTTCTTTTAAATATGAACTTTAAATTTTTAAAGAGAAAATCATTTTATTTTCAGTGATAAATTATTCAGTTGTATATGCTTAACACTGTGAAATATTTTGGATTTTGGCAAGGTTTTAAGACCACTTTACTATCATCTGTTAACGCTTATATTGCTTTTGAATTCTGGATATACATACTAAATGCATCCATATTTAAGTTTTTATTTAAAATGTGTCTTTTTGGCTGAATAAAAAATATTTCAAATTCCTTAAAAAGTTAAAGTGGGGAAAGCCTCTGACATTCATAAAGCTCTACAACTCAAATCAATTTTCTCCATGTAAGATGCACCATCATTGGTTCAAATCCTCAGGAGCTTCCTGGTGAAATCTGAAACACCCCACACAAGGTGGGCAAGGAGAGACTAAAAAAGGAGACCACTCCAAATCAGTAAGTGGCAGGTTCAATAAGCAAGGACCTTACTTAACAAGCCTTGACTTGGGTAGCCACAAGACCAGTAGATCTCCACCCCTGGCCATCAGTTTCTTAAAAGTTTCTATAGAAGCCTTAAGTGGGCTTCACTCCCATACAAAGTCAAAATGGTCTCAACAACACACTGCTCCCTCAAGGTCGCATCCTTGAAAACAGATCCCACTGTGGGAATGGTGAGCAGACCATGCCTTTCATGGACAGAGGAGGGGTGAGGAGCCTCCAATTCCCTAGTCCAGATCAGGGGTCAACCAGCAGGCATGTCCTTTCATGACGTTCTCCAATAATCATAGAGCATTGTTTATGGTGCATACTTATAAGCTACTGCACATTCCTTTTGGGAAAGAAGTGGGATAGAAATAAACAGTTTTCAAAATAAACATCATAAGATTAATATGCCATGTCACTAGAGAAATAATACATTAGTAAGATGCTATTTTGAAATAAATAGATATTATTGGTCAGAAAGGGCTAGGAATGTTGCAGTAATAAACAACCTCCAAGTTCCCATGGCTCAAGCACAGCTGTGGCTCCTTTCTTTCTCATGCGTCTTGGTTTTTGTGATTAAACAGAGACTCTGCTCCTTTTTGTCCCTCAGAATCCAGGTTAATGAAGCAGCTACTACCTTGAACACGCAGCAGGGGTCTTATTCTGAGTGCAGAGGGAAAGAGTGTACTCTCAAGAGCCTTGGATCAAAATTGACATGCTGAACCCAGAAATTATAGTCAGCATTCCAATCTCAATTCCTTGGTTAGAAATGGATTTGTGGCTCTAGCAACAACAAGAAGTCAGAGAAGGGACCAACCTTATGCTAAAAACAGGGGGAGAAAAAGGCATGCTTTGTATGTAACCCTAAAGACCAACACAGAGTCCCCTCCTGATCAACAAATACTTACTTTGCTCTTCATTTCACCAGCAAAAGGCACTTAGAGCTTCCCTCAGTGAAAAAACTGAGAAGATGGCATCCAGGCATGCCATGAAGTTCAAAGGCTCGGATCCCCGAGTGATGTACAGTAAATTAACATCTATATCGGGAGGGGGTACTCATCAGTGAGCTCCTGTCTCTCAGCTTGAATTCCACCTTTCTGTATTCTGCTTGATGATGCTGAGATGCTGCAAGCTGTTTCTTTTTTACCAGCTGACTCACAGTCAGGCTTTGCCACAGATGGTTCTAGAAGGAGCCTGGAGGACTGGTAGAAGAAAAAACACATTGTTTGCTTTCTGATCCTATAAAATGACTCCAGTAATAAAGCTTCAGTCCATCACTGGCATCTAGTTCAGTATCAGCAGTGATTATAGTTTGTAATTTTTCAACATTCCCCAAAGAGCATCACTTTGCCCCCTCATATCGGAGACAGTGCCCCAGCTACCTGAAGTGAGTGCAACTCCATCAGAGTTTGCTTTCCTCTTTGGAGGGCTCTTCCTTCCAATTGACTAGTCAGAGGGTTGACTCCCAGCTCTGAATTCATTTCTTCTTTAATTCTAACTTTTCCTCTCAATCCCCAACCCCTGGGAAATAAATAGTAGCTACTTCCTGTAGATACTCTCTATGTGATACTTCAGTGTTCCCTTTCCACCTTTACATATAACGATGTTTTATATTTAATTATCTGTTAAAATAGCTGGCATGTTTTTCTTCTCCTGACTAGACTGCTGGCTGGTATAGTGTATGATTCAGGTTGGAACCAGCTGCTCCTGACCCAGGGAACTGTGCACTCAAAAGACAAGATGTTTGTCCTCAACCCACCCTGTAACAGAACTGTAACAAAATTTCTGGGTCTGAGCAGAAATTTCTAAAGGAAGGGAGTTGTTCCATATCATACACCGGTTTAGTCCCCTTTTGGGGGGTGGGTCCCTAGGCCACTGTTTTCCTTGGTGTTTTGATTCTAACCTCTGGAAGGTCCTTTGCTTTGCATCATCCTCTGAGGCCACCTCTGAAGAGGGCAGTGGAGAACACGCCCTGTGGCAGTCTGAGTCCTATGAGAAACAGATGTCAGGAGAGTAGTAAACATGCAAGAAATGTATTACCTTAGATTCCTGCTGGAGAAAATAGGAGAGGTACCGGGAGAGGCTGGGGAAACTTTAGATCATGATGTGTGTCTGACCCCAAGGAGAGGAGAGAGGGAAGTGGGGAAAGTAAAAGAGAGGGAAGGCTGAGCAATGTCACCCCAATATATTCAATTGAAAATTAAAAATTAAAAAAATAAAATCAGGGTAATTCTAAGGATATTTTGGCAAGGAAGGGCTTACGCAATTGAAATCTGACTTCTTTCATGTGGTTGATATAAGCAGAACTACCTTGTAAGTTCCATTTTAACAATTTAAAACATATATTTGAGTGCCTGTTGTTCAAGATACTGAAAATACAGCAAAAATTTAAACCTATAAAGTCCCTGATTTGGGGGATTTTGCATTCTAGTGGAATAAGCAGGTGAAAAAAATAGTATAATATAATACAATATACTGGTAAGATAAATATAGTCTAGTATATTATAGTGATAAGTATTATAAAGAAATATAAATCAATGAGAAAGCAAAGAAATGGGCAAAGATTCTGTTTTAGAAAAGGTAATAATCCCAAGTCTTTGAGAATGACAAACTGTCTTAGTCCTTTCACCTCTGAAACGCCTCTGGTGTGTTCTTCCACTGAATGCTAGTTCAGCTGATATAAGTGTCTAATATCCTTTGAGTCCTTTGGAGATGTTATGTTACTGTCTTCTAAAGTCTTTTTTATTGTTGACAATTTTGTTGTCAGTTTAATTACAAAATGATCTGTTATTTTTCCTATGGTAGGTATTTACTTGAAGGTTTTGAAATTTTAATACAATATGTCCAAGTAAGGATTTTTTTAATGACATGATATTTGAAATTCATTTCCTAACTAAATTCTCATGTACAAAAAATAATCGGTTCTTCAGTGTGAATAAGTATACATTCTTTGCCATTGTTTTGCTTCTTTAGGAATTCCAATTATGTAAGTCTCAAAATTTTCCATTTTTGTTTTCTTTGTTGCTCAATATTAACTTTCTTAATACATGTGTATACTTATTACATAAATACATATGACATGTATATGTGTGTGTTTCTTACTGGATTCTTAGATAATTCCTAAATATAATCTTATTCGTGTATTCCATCATTAGCTTTATCCAGCTTGGAGTTCTTATTTTATTTCCTTTCTCCCTCATGTCATAGACTATAAACTGTAACCTTCGACCAAGGGAGCCCTACTCCAGCTACTGGTTCCAAGTAATGAGACTTGATCAACCAGCAGTTTTATTCTCATTTTTCCAAGAAGACCGAACTTTCCGCTGCTCACTTGTAGTTCTAATCCCGGTAGCCTCTTAGCGTCAGCTTTGTATGTTTTCCATTACAATATTTTGTTTCTATTTCGCAAAGATGTTTACACTCATTGTATAGCATACATATGTCTTCTTTAATGTTCTCTTTCAAATTTCAACCACCATCACTACGCATTTGGAGCAGAAGCATGCCTGCTTCTACAGCCCGATGGTCATCTAGGCTGGATGCCGCAGTAGCACAGTCTCAACAGTCTGTCTGTGTCTCCGGGTTTAGTGAGCAGTGTTATTTCCTCCTCTTTGCTTTTATGTATTTCCAGACTTTTCTTCAGTATTAGGGTACTTCTCCTGACAAGATTAAATAAAGCATGGATTTCAGACCTGAAAAGAAAAGGTAGTTTGTAAACAATTAATTTTAATACATTCTAGTAAGTTTTCTAATAAGTAGTCATTTCATTATTTCAGTCTGGAAACAAAAGGAAAAAATTTCAAATAGATTAGGACATCAAGAAAAGATATTAGGATAAGAAAGCCAATTAAATTTTATTATTTCATTACATTGAAATATTTTTACATAATTAGTAATAGTCACTTATGAGTATACTACAAGATAATTTTCTAAATGGCAAAGGTAATTTTTCGATGCTGTTTGATGGTTTGTTTACAAAACCCCAGCTGAGCATTGGGCTTTGAAAACACTTACTTCTTTGACACCAATATGTTGGTCTGGCCTAAGATGTCCATTGAGATCCCAGCCAGGCATATTTGCATAAAAGAACATATGAGAAAACAAAAAGCATTAGTAAGAAAAAGAAATGAACATTTCCCCATGAACTTACAGAAACTGCTTCAGAGGATGTTAGTCAAATGCAATAGAGAGAGACCCAAACTAAAGTCTCATTCCAAGTCTACCGAAACCAAAGGTGGGAGAGTTTTTCATTGCTGGGGTGAGCTAGTGGGAAAATACCGGAGAAAGTGAGGCTTAAGGTTGATCAGCGGGGTGTGCTGAGAACATTAGGGTTGAAAACTCTTTTCTCTGTGGTCAGACTATGTTTGCTGTCACCCCAAAGGCTACAGGATAGAGGCTCTATTTTCCTGGGTGATTCTGTTTGAAAGAGTTGATTCTCAGATCCTGGAAGAAGATCTTCCTGGGTTGCAACATTGGCTAGAAGCTTTTTAAAAGATTTAGACCTCAAAAGGAAAGAGAAATAATTTGCTATGATCAGTTTTCTAAAGTAAATTTTTTAAGAAAAAGCAGATCAAGGGCCAAGAGTTAGGGAAAAGCTTGTTGACTGTGAGTCAAGCGGAGAGCGACTTTGAAGCGCCCCTTGTTCAGTTCTCTCAGCAACGTTTGACACTGTTGGCCACTCCCTCCTTCAAACACCATTTCTGAGTTGGTTTAAGGGATGCCGACCATGGCCAATTTTCCCTCCACCTCACTGAGGCTGCTTCTCTCTCACTCCTGTTGGACAGAGGGCTCTCTTCACATGTTAGCTTGCCAGGGCTGCCATAATAAAATACCAGCAACTAGGTGGCAAAAATAAAAATAAAAAACAATGAAATTTATCGCCCCACATTGCTGGAGGCCAGAAGGCTGAAATCAAGGAGTATCAGGATTGGTTCCTTCTGAGAGCTGTGAGGGAAGTTTCTGTCCAAGCCTCTCTCTTTGGAACCTGCAAGATCAACGTGTAGGCAGTTGGCTTCTCCTGAGCTCTCCTTCCTTGACTTGCAGATGGCTGTGTCCTCACTGTGTCCTCATATGGCCTTTATTCTGGGAATTCATCCCTGGTATTTCTTCCTTTTCTTATTAGGGCCTCACTCTTATGACCTCACTTAACTTTTATACCTCCTTAAAGGCCTTGCCACTAAATAGTTAATTTAGGGGTGAAGAATTCAACATACAGATTGCAGGAGGGGACACAAATCAGTCCTTAATATATCACGCACTTAAAGAGGTGAATTCCATAGTAGCCCTTCTCTATTACCAATTGCTCCTTCTATCACTGCAGGAAGCCTTCTCCATAGAAGAGAATTTATTAAATTAATGTCATCTCAGCCTTGAACTTTTCTTCAAATTCAGAAGTCATATAGCTAAATTCCTATGTTAAATTCCATTTAATATTTTATAAAAACTTTAAATGGAATATGAATGCCTCACTTCCTTTTAAAGGGCACCCTTCTATTTTTCCCCATCTCAGGGAATTATAACTACAGTTTCAGCTGTTCAAGCCAAAGAATCTTCTTGTCATTTCTCACCTTTCTCTTTTCTTCATTATGTCAAAACTTTTAACACTTCCAAAATACATCTTAAATCTCATTGAATCCAAAAAAGAGGTTTGTCTCTGTTTTTGTGTTCATTAATTGTGTGAACTTGGGCAATTGCATTAACTTTTATGACTCAGTTCCCTCTTATCTAAAATGAATAGTAAAAATACCACCTCTTAGGGTTGTGGTAGCCCACACAGTGCCTGGCATATAGTAATTGCTTAATAAATGACAAGCATAATCATATTGTGTACTTAAGAAGTTCTTCCAGTTGGGACATGATATCAAGTTAATCAACAGTACAAAAACCGTCTTTTTTTCCTCCTTCCTTTCCACAGAATAACTTGGTCAGCAAATAGACGTAGTCAAATCTAAAGCAGTGGAACATAAATTGGGTTTATTGTAGAACACTCTAACAATTCCTACTCATACTACTGTCTTCCTAATGTTCATAACTTTTTCAAACTAAGATAAAGAAACAGCCAAATTTAAATATAAATGCAGCAGTAGACTTGAATCATGACCGCAACTATACAGTGTATCTCCTGCCAAACTAAACATTCAGAGAACATAATCTTCACTGCATCTAACATTCGCTGTTCTGTCTTCTCTGGAACTACCTTCTATAGAGACCACAAGGCAGCATACAAAAATGCAGGCTGTGAAGAAAGGCAGACCATTCATGCCAGCCACCCCTTAAAGGGTATCATCCCCAGTATTATTCTTCTCTCCTTTTCTCAGTAACTCTGGGAGGTAAATACTATAATGCTTACCATTTTTGAGATGAGGTATCTGAGTCTTAGAAAATTGTTCAGGTCTCCAAATTGAGGAAATAGCAGGGTCTCCATGAAACTCAGACTTCTCTGCCCTTCATCATCGTAATGAAGTGAAACAGGTGATAGAATACGGGGGCTGAGAGTAAATGCTTGCACATCAAATGGACCAGAGTTTGTTACTCAGTTCTATCAATTACTGTCCCTGTGATTTTTGGATTAGCCCACCACACTGTACAAAAGAACCACAAAAATGTATATTTAATAAAACAATGGATTTCCTATGCTAATACATCTTGGAAATTGAATTACAGCTTCTCAAGTCCTAAATAAGTGTGAACATAAAAGTTAGGTGTCTGTCTCTGAAGGCAATAAGTAAAATGGAATCTTAATCAGGATAGCTAGAAATTTTCAAATCTCTCAGCTTATCCTTTCAGACTGCATATGCCACTTATAATTTGTTTATGATTTTTTATTTCAAAATATATCTTCCAATGATACATTTTTGTGAAGCAAATATGTCCTTCATTTTTTAATTGAGCAAAAGAAAAAAAAGATATCTGTTTACAAAGTAGATGGAGAGTGACTTTGGCATGTTAAGATTTGGCCTGGAAGCAGATCGTGTGGAAAAAATAAGTTGAAACCAGTGTTGTAATTTTGCTTCTCTCTACATGGGTTAGAAATGGCTGTAAAAAAATGGGATGATGCTTGTTTTAAGAGATAACACACTGAAACTCATATTTTCTTATCCTTTTTATTTCCTATACAAACCTATCACACACACTACCAAATTGCAGACTTCCACATTATATCCTGCAAAAACGTAACCTTGTTGAAATGCAAACATAGCCTTGTAGTGCCTTTACTTCAGTATCCAAATCACTGAGGAGCAAGGCAGTATTGCTTTAAGTCTATTCTGGCCGAGTCACTGACAAGACAGACATTACACATAGACACATGTGCATATTGTTCTCTTTCTCTAGTTATCTGATTTTCTTAAAAAACAGGAAAGCTAGTAAAAGCTGAAAAAAAAATTACCATACTATGGGCATTACTCAATGTTTTCTTTTGTTTCTCTAAATAAGTATTAATATAACTGACATTTCCTCTGAACTGACAACTTTTTGGTGCAATGTAAAGGACAGCTATTATCTTCTTAGCTATCTTCAGTATATGCGTATATGCAATTTTAGGTACCATGAAAGGAATTTAGGATGAGACATTCGTGTAGAATATGTTTACCCTAAGAGCTTATTCTTTTAAAAGAATTTATTTATTTACCCTTAGAGAGAGGGAAGGGAGGGAGAAAGAGAGGGAGAGAAACACCAAAATGAGAGAGAAACATCAATTGCTCGCCTCTCATGGGCACCCGGACCAGTGCCCAAACCTGCAGCCCAGGAATGTGCCAGAGCGGAATCCACCCCGTGGCCTTTCACTTTGCAGAACAATGCCCAGTCAATGGAGCTACACAAGTCAGGTGAGTCTACACCAGTGATTCTTAATCTGGACAAAATCAGCATCATTCGATTGCAATATTTTTTTTTACTTTCCTATGTCCTTTAGAGATAACTAAAATGCTTTCTTTTTGCTCGAGATACCATAATCTAGCAATATAGTGGTTAAATGACATGATATATTAAACCAAAAGTAGATATATGTAATGAACTGTATTACAAGAAGACTGACTTGCTCCAAAGTATCTTCCCAACCGACACCGTCTAATAGAACTTACTGCGATGCTGAAAATTATCTGTATCTGCCCTTTCCCATATGGTAGCCATCAGCCACATGTGACTGATGAGCCCTTAAAATTGTTTAATGTCAGTGAGAGGCAGAACTTTATATTAATGTAATTTTAATTTAATTTAAATTCAAAATTAAAGTAAGTTTCATTTGATTTAAATTCAAAAGTTCTCATCTATCTAGTAGCTTTGGTATTTAACACAGTTGTAGACAGACATCTGTATTTTGCTATGTCCTTCCTATTTAAAATATATCTTTAGTGTTGTATGAATTGTCCTTAATCCACTTTGCACATAATCAAAAAGAGTTTATTTAGAATTCAAAAAGAGTTAATTCAGAGTCTACTATGTAACAGGACTCATGATATACAACAGGTATTTCTTAAGAGATGCTTAATAGTCTTCTCTCCTTATTCAACCCCTGTCAAACTTTCCTGGGTTCTGAACTCATGAACAAGCTCCCCCCTAGGAATTTTTCATTAATAATCAGTGTTTATTTACAAAAGAGAAGGTATGTGAAATGGTTAACATAAGCCTAAGTGCATCTATTTTGGATTGAATAGGTAGAGATATTAACAGAGGGAAATTCCTATTTTCTTTCCAAGGAAAAACTTAGATTCGCTTTACTTGAGTCATGTGCCTACTCTTCCACTGACTACTCTCCAGAAATACGAGGTCCTGTGACTAACAGAGACTCAAGATATATAACAGATATGTATCTACAAACAAAAGCAACAATCTCTCATGTGTTCAGCTAAGAACCTTCTGGTTAAGGAATATACCAAGCACTGAACAGTTGTGATCAAGTTACTCCCTTCTCCATGATGATCTGTGGCTCCCTGGATACAGAATTCAACCTTAATACGGTTCTTTTCTATTTTTTAAATCTCAATCTCTCCACCATATTGGATGATAATTAATTTCTATAATTCTCCTCCCTCTATCACTGTCAAGGCCTCCTCTAATAATTAACCTTCAATTTTTCTTCATATTCCTTATTCTAAGGCTCTTATCAAATGCCACCTTTTCTAGGAAGAAATATCTTGTCTACTTAGTAATAACTTGGAATCAGCCTCTGGATGGTTTACGTGTCACACAGATGCAGATTTTCATTCTCAGCTTGGATGCAGGGTAATTCTGTACTAGTCAGGTGCTAATTTGGAATTGCCATAGAAAATTTAGAATATAATTCTAGAGAAAGACATTTTAAAAATCAAACTGACACGATGAACAAGAAGTGAGAGTCAGTTGTTTCAGCTGTGATTGTTTTTAAAGATTAATGTGCTAAGTTGATCTATATGTCATGTATGTTAAAGAAAGGAACTGAAAACTAATGGCTAATAAACTTGATTCTCCAACATGGATTAGTTTATTTTCCATTTAGAAAGTAATTCCTGATAAATGAAGAATTCGGAGAAATGTCAACATGTCTTTTCTCCCTGCAGGGCCAGCGAAAGTCCTTTTATTGATTGGGCATAATTTCTCATATCTTAAACTCCTATGTGACATTTTCATTATATGTCAAAAGCAAACACAGCTCATTTATTTTTGCCCAATCACCCATTTGAGCTTTGTAATTAATTCCTAGAGTATTATACATTTACTACAACCTAATAACCTTGCTTAGTGTTTTAGTGTTACTGGCACCTCTCAGAACACTATCTCATGTGAGTCCCATAACTGCCCGCATTACAAAGGAGAAAATGTTAAAAATGAATGGTGCAAAGCCAAAAAGCATACTAGTGAAGAATTACAAATGAATATATTCACTACATTAATTTTTAAGTCCTTCTCATCCTCTCCCCTTTTTTCCCTTTTCTTCCTCTCCTACTTCTTCCTGTATAAATAGATAAATTAATAGAGATAGAGATAAATATGAAGATATATGTATGTGTTCTGTGTGAGTATGATTTTTCAGTTAAAGTGGATATATAAAATTAATGATTTAAGGCAAACAACATCCAAATTGATGATTTAAGGCAAACAATATTCAATTTTAGTACCAATTAGTTGAATTCCATAAAAATAAATTTTTGAATCTGTCATACAGATAAAAAATGTCCCACTTTTCTACTCCGCTCTTGAATTTGGACACATAAGAATGATACTTGATGTATGCATTATACAGTATACATTATATTTGATGTATACATTATAACATTATTTGTGGAAGGAAAGGACTTTAACAAATATTTTATATTCTGTTTTAGAAATAACCATAACTCTTGCTTTAAAAATGTTAAATTTTAACAACTTTTTGGCAACAAGGGTCAGGCCATGTGGTTTTGACCTCTTGTGATAAAGGGTAGCAGCTTTTCAAAATCTAGAACTTTTTTTCAGATTCTTGGCACATTATCCACCATGGGTACATATCATATAATTTACTCTCTATAAAGTTCTTTAATATTTTAAATCATTTTAACGCTTCTCAAGTTCAACCATGTTCTTTCATGCATTTGCTACCTCGTATTGCAAAATATTTCATCTTTCCCCTTCTAGGTTCAGGGAACAATTCAATTCCTGGTTCCCTTCTTGTTGGGCAGAATCATGTTACCCATTCTGGTCAACAAGGTGTGAAGAAAACACATATAACTAAACCGAGTTGTTTTTTTTTTTATGTGAACCAATGCACAGCCCCCAAGCCTCACTTTCTCTGTGCTGCAGAATCTGGCAAAGGTCTGGATGGTGCAGGTCCCATTACCCTGGTCCCAAAGGGAGAATGTGGATGACATGGAGCAGAGCCACCAGCTACCCATGACGGACATGGAAAACTAATGAGAAATAAAGTGTGGTTCTTTCAGGCCACAGGGACTTGGGGACTGTGTGTTACCCCAGTGCAACTTAGTCCAGCCATACTAATACAGATGTTGTTACTGATGAAAAATGCTGGTTTTGTTGACTACACAAAAACCAGCTGGCCTCTCTTTCAGAGCAGAAATATGTGACTCATGTATTCTCTAATCAATAAAATAATGCACTTGCAAAATGGGTTAGAAAGTGTCTAATACATGTCCTCATTTTCTGCTTCCTCTACATTAATACCCAGGATACATAACTATTTACCTAAATTCTTTTCTCCATATTTGTTAATGAGAAACCTTAACCCTTTATTAAACATGTTTCATATATCACAATTTATATTTAACAAAGATGCAGTATCTGTCCAATACAAACTAAATAAACTTTGAAAATATCTAACACAATAAACTTTGTAAAGCATTTTATGAAACAACTATGCTTGATCTTTGCATAATTTTGCTGAGTAATACTAAATCACCCAGAAAGAAAACAAAACAAATAATAAAACCTACTGGATCATTTTAAAACTATAATTTGTTTATTTATTTAATTTTATTATTTTTTCATTGTTCTAAGTGTAATTTTATTTTTTATTTTTTATGTTATTCAAGAAAGCTTGTCTCCATTTTCACCCCACCAATCTCCACCTCCCACCCTCAAACCTACTCCCTTTGGCTTTGTCCATGTGTCCTTTATACATGTTCCTTGATGGCCCTTCCCTTGTTATATCCTATTACCCCTGTCCCCCAACTCTCTGGTTACTGCCAGTTGGTCCTTTATTTACATATCTCTGGTTTTATTTTGCTTGCTTATTTGTTTTGTTGATTAGGTTCCACTTATAAGTGAGATCATATGGTATTTCTCTTTCACAGCCTAGTTTATTTTACTTAGCATAATGCTTTCCACTTCCAGCCATGCTGTCATGAAGGGTAGGAGCTCCTTCCTTCTATGCACCTAAATATTCATAGCAGCACAATTTATAATAGCCAGGTGCTAGAAGCAACCTAAGTGCCCATCAGTAAATGAGTGGATCAAAAAACTGTGGTTCATTTGCACAATGGAATACTATGCAGTAATTAGTTTATTTAAATATTTGAAAATATCTTTCTAAATCTCAGTTACAATAAAGAAAACTGTGATAAGGAAACAATATTTAATCTCAGGGTGAATCTCAATGATAAATCTTGGAAATGCCTAGTTAACAGTTTTGAGCAATAATTGTACAAATATTTCTAGTTACATGAGTTCAGAAGCACATATTCTATGTTCATATAAATTATATAAATGTATGTTAATAGATAAGAAACAAATTATATATGGGTATGTATACATTATTTATATGTTACATTCTATACATCACTGTTTTCAATATCACTATTGAGACATTAAAAGACCTGATTCTTTTAGGAAATCCTTTAGGCTCATGTAAATAGCTAATTGTAAAATAAAAGCTTATTTTTAAGTTCTGCATTTAAATTCCTCTGTATAGAGGAATCCATAAATTTCTTTTAAAAACATGTCCTAGAGCATGTGCATGTGTTTTCTTATAAGCAGTAGGAGAATTTCTCACCTCTGTCAGTGAGCAGATGTGAGCATGCATCTTGTAAGACAGCAGAGTCTGAACTGGGCAGAACCATGAAGAACACAAAAGTTGGCTTTAAAGTATGCCCACTGCCTGTCGTTGTTCCTGCCTGTGTGAAGCCTTCACTTTTCCCTTCCCCACTTCACTTTGGGGCAACGTGCTGTCCAACCATGCCAGCTGTTTTGTATGTTTGCTGCGGTTCTCCAAATTGGCTGGCCATTTACTACATCGTGAGAGTGGACATTTAAAACAAAGAATCACAGAGTTCTGGGCTTTCAAATGCTCCACAAACACATCTTATATAAGAGCAAATAATTTGGAATGAAACCTTCAAGACTATAAATGATGATGATGATCATGATTATCATGATAAAAAATAACTCACTAGTGTGGAGATGTACTACTTTACTGGCCAGGGAACAAGATACTTTGGCATTTAAAAACATATTTAAATATACTTTGAAGATATTTTGTGATCTTTTAAGTAACACCCAATAAATGCTCACCTAGCCCTCTGAGAGGCTGCACCAGCCATGTACAAATGTTATGTGATAACGGTATGAGGGTTAAGGATATTCAACTGGACACAAGGAGAGTCTGCCTCACACAGTCAAACACATTCTCACGTCCCATAGAGAGTGCTTCTTAAACTGGTTTACATGTATTCCCTGGGAGTCTTGTTAAACATGCAGTCAAGGACCCAAATTCCAGAGATCGATTCAGAGGTCAGGTGTGCAGCCAAGGAAGTTGCATTTCTAATCACTCCCCAGAATATTCTGGTGCAAGTGATGCTTGACTCCCGATGCCAGGACCACACACTAGCTCTGAAGAGAGCTACCTGTGATGGTGGTCATTCCTTTTCTGTGAGGAGAAATGGAGCTGGGTGAAGAGTTATAGGAAGTACTATATCTTTGCTACAATTTTGGCATCCTACAAGATCTGGAATATATGAAATAAGATGAATAACCTCCATGCATTAGAAGAGTGAAAATCATAGAATTTGGTGCCAAGGAGATCTGAATTCACAACTCAACTCAGCCACATCCTCATTGTGGGAGCATAGACAGGTTATTTCATCTTCTGAAACAATGTCCTCACTTATAAAAGAATTTTTTTTAAAAAAGGCAAAAGTATCTCATGAATTTTTATAACAATTAAATAAGATAGTCAGAGAGACAATAACAATGCTTACTGCACAGTAGGATTTTTAAAGTTCACTCAAACACCTGAGCATCTTTCTTGGCACTTTAAAGTTTTCCATTAATTGGTTTAATTCTGTAAAAATGGCTCTGTATTTAATTCTACTCTGAAGCAATTCTGAAAAGATTAAAGTTGACATTTTTCCTGGGTGCATGCAATTTTGACTGTCCAGTCAATTAGCAGCCCAACTCAATTGTGCATAGGTGTTGCTCACAGTCATGTGTTGGGTTCTCTAACCCCAGAGGGTAAATGCAACTCTTCTTGCAAAATGCAGCAAGCGTTCTTTATGTGATGAGGTACTGATGTTCTGTTTCTTTTCCAATGAGTGAAACTGTGATTGCCCTTCACGGATGTTACAGAATTATATTCTGCTTTCTGGGTGTTGTTGGAAAACAAACTATTTAACCTTCCTTTGGAATCAGGCCCGTGTCAGGTAAAGGAAGGCTGGTAATCATGAGTTTATAGGAGAGTGGATGGCTCAGGGGGATAATTGGTGAGGGAAAACCAAACCTTTCAGCTCCAGGTCACCAATTCTAATATATAACAGGCCAGCGGTGATCAAAGGTGTAAGGAACTTTATATACATCTTTTCTGGTTCCTACTAGATGGACGGTATATGTCAGAAAAAGCATCTCCAGAAATGACAACCTCAGCACAGAAGCCACAATTTAATTGCCATGAAAGAACTGTCATTATTTCATCACTGTAAGCTGCCAGTCCCAATCAGGATGAAGACAGTTTCACAAGAATCCCTCTGCCTTCCCAGGGACATGTGGCACAAAATGACCAGACTGGCACTTGATAAAGGGACTCAAGTGTGCAAGATCCTGCAAATGGTCAGTAAGTCTGTCCACTAATGAAGACATAGCTACCAACAGTTTGTACATTACACCTTATGTATTAGGTAATGAACAGCTGACATTAAGTACCAAACCATGTGTCAGTGTCAGAAGCTGTCCACGATTTGAAGATTGTTGGGGACAATTTCTTCTTCCCTCCTTGCTCTCCAGTACTACGTACTATTCGAGGCTTCCACACCTCATCTTCTAAGAAACAGTAGTGGTTGTTTCTCTTGGAGTGTTCTCTTCATAAATTTGGAGGGTTTGGGTAATTTTGACACTCTTATAGTCATTGAACTAAATAACAATACCTTGGATGATAATATATCAAATAAATCTTTTCTCCAACTGGAAATATTTTAGTGTTAAATGTTATCATTATTTCATGGAAAGGACGTTGAAAACCAACTAGATTTGAATCTCTACACAATATTCACCAATATGTGGAGAAACTAATGCAAATTATTTAAGTTCTGCAAACCTCAATTGTCATCACTTTAAAATGGTCATAATAATATCAACCCTATGTAATATAGAGCTCAGAGGATAACTTTGTATGGTGACGGATGGTTACTAGATTTATCATGGTGACAACTTCAGAAAGTATGTACCACATTTTGCTGTGTATGATTCACTCGCATCTTTTTGGCCCAAACCTTCAGGCAAAAATCTTTGGTTTCAATTTTTTTAAAGATTTTATTTATTTTATTTTTAGACAGAGGGGAAGGGAGGGAGAAAGAGAGGGAGAGAAACATCAATGTATGGTTGCCTCTCGCACGCCCCCTACTAGGGACCTGGCCTGCAACCCAGGTATGTACCCTGACTGGGAATCGAATGTTTTGAATTTTTTAATTCAATCTTTTATTTGTTTATATTTAGAAACAAATTAATTTCTGTATTTGAGAGTATAATTTTGCATACAGATACTGTTATTGCTTTCTAGAGTTATACTTTAATGCATAAGCATAAATAAAAAAATTAAAAACATTATATAGATATGGAATTAATACTATTCATGTATAATGTGCACCCTTATTTTCCCCTAAAAATTTTGGGTAAAAAAGTGTGCATTATACACAGCAAAATATGGTAAATATTGAATAACCATGCTGTATACCTGAAACTAATATAATATTGCATATCAACCATATATAAAATAATACCAATTCCACAGGGTCGTTGTAAGAACTTAATAAAGTAGTATCTATAAAATGTTTCCTAAAAGGCATATTTCATAGAAGATACCCAATAATTGTTAGGTTTTTTTATCTTATTGGTAAATGTAGAAATTACTAAAATATTTTTGCGGCTCTATTTTGTATGGATCTATTTAAAAGTGTAAACCAATGTATCAGTGAGTCTGAGGTTTGCTTCTTGGTGGGGAATACAGGACTGTCCAAAAAGGCAACCTCTGTCTTCTCGTCTCAGAAGCACCAAATAGAGAGGGTGAATGTAGCTCAGGGAGAGAATACAGGAAAGTAGTTTGCTAGGATCACCAATTTCTTGTGAAAGATCGACGAAATTTGAGCTCTTATAGTTCACATCAATATGCATGTGCCAAATTGGTCATTTTGTTAATAATCAAGTGCATGTCAGGAACCAATTCAAATAATGATTGGTTAACTCTCTAGACAGAGTCAGGGACAGTGGTTATCTTGTAGATCCGATGTTGGTACTGTTGTGCTCTGCGTAGTGGTACCCTGCTATAGCGCCTCAATGGCACATCTAAAGTATCTGTGACTAACATGTTATGTTAAATAAATTAATATTACAAACACTTTCTAGCTATCAATCTATTAGAATATTTGCTATTATTAATGAGAAAGAGAAAAAATAATAATAAATTTTGCTATTGCTCTATTTCTTGTAACTAACTTCAAATTTTTATTTCACATTCTAAGCAGCAATTTACTATATGGAGCTATTATAGTTGAGTTGGTTTATGTTGCATCATTTGCTTCATTACTAACATTGCCTAATAACTTTAAATTTCAGAGATGGGCATTATCAATAGTGACATAGCAGTAGAAAAACACAGTGTGGAGTTCCAGCACCAGGCTGATTGTACAGCACAGAAAATGGGATTAGTGCACAACTGACAAGTGAGCTTAATAAATTTTGACAAGAACGTCACTAAGAATAAATACATGCCCCCATATTTATTCCATTCTGACTATAAATATATTTTAAAAGAATATAGAGCATTTTCCTTGACAACATCCTTGATGTTTTAGCTACCAGTTTATAAATCATGTAGGAATTTGACAGTTACAATATTCAAGAGCCCATGTAGCATGTAGAAATGGAACATTCAAACCAACCTTGAAACTAAAGAAAGATAATAGTTATATGAAGTGGCATTATTGTAATTTACGGGAACGATGTTCCGGTATGTAGAAAACTTCCAGAATCCATCAAGCAGAAAACAAAATTTGTTCTTACTCAGTGACTTAGATATGTATTTCCCCTTCCTTTCTGCTACATAGTTTAGGCATTTTAACTAATGAACACAACTTACTATTTTTAGAAATAGGATACTATTAGCTAATATAAATCCATCATTAAGTCAACCTATATTAAGCATCTACATGTAAAAGAATCTAAACTCGGCTCTTTATTATATTCTAATATAAATGAGATACAATTCCTGGACCTGAGGGAATTTAGTGTCTAGAATTGACACACACATACATTGTTAACGAACTTCTAGATCCCGAATATTCTGCAGCTGTGACAGCTATTGCCTTTACCTGGGTTACTAACCCCATATACACACACACAAATACTTCTTTTAAAATTACATTTCCAGGGTGGGTAGAGTTACTTTGTACAGAAGGAAGAGTGCTACCCCAAGACCAAGTGATTAACTTATTGTACAATCCCATTCTTGAGGACCATTGATTTGTCTAAGATCACACCTACATTCCTATTCTAATAAAATATAAGGGAATTTTTTCTGAAGAAACTTGTTACTGTTATGTCGGCAACTACACAGAGTCTGAGATTTTGCCTCCTTTTAGGCTAACAACTTATCCTGCCACATTTTTATATACATTTTCTGACAGAAAAACACAGGTCCTCTAGACCAAGGAAATATACCATTTAATACCCACATCAAACCAAAGACAGAAATACCTGGCACCATTTTTCCACAGCCTCATCCCCACAGGGCAAAGCAGTGGGGGCCAGATGCTTACACGCATATGCAACTGGTTTTACAAGGGAGGAACTCCAAAATTTTGAGGGTGGGAGCTTCCATAGGACACCCAATCTGTCCATGCTCCAGTCAGGAGCCAGAAAGAGATTTGTCTTTACTCTGGAATGTGAACAGACCCTGTCTGGGAAAGTAGGAGAAGGTCTCTAATGCATTGCTTTAGAATATAGGCAAATGTGTCCAGATGAGAAAGAAGAGTCTCTAGCTTTCAAGGCCTTTGCTATGCAAACACATCCTTTGTTCAAAAGCCCAGGACATGGCAAACCTGAAATGTTCATGGAGAATTATTTCTCAACAGCCCCTCATCATGCGTAAAAAGACAAAGACTTCAAAGATAAAGGCCTTTTATTCTCTTTCTCTTCTTATTGTCTGGCAATTTCACAAAATCCTTGGAGATGTAAATACCATTTGCAAACCGTGAGACAAGCCTGCTGGCAAAGTCAATACACTAGGAATGATAGAAGAGAGAGATAAAAAAGTGTTTGTACACCTCACTGCATTGCTAAACATTTGGATTAATGTGAGAAATTGTGTGCCCATGGATTTAATGTTATGTGGATGAAACAAACTCATTCATTTAACATTCAATGCATTTTGAGTTTCCCGTTACTTCTAACTAAAAGCATTTCTAAATCATAGGCATCCTTTAAGTAGATTCATGAATGAACCTTATCTACCCTGAGCAAATCTGTGGTAAAGTATATGGTAGTTCTCTCTATAATACATTTCTGGAACTCATAGCATGACCAATACGCATGCCATCATTTAATCCTCACAAACCTTGGAGGTGTATCATTTCCCTGATTTCACAATTGAGGTGTTTCAGGCTTAGCAAGATTAGGCAGCGGGCCATGCAGGAAAGAAAAACATTTGAACATGTAAAGTCCACATTTTTACCTACTCTCCTATGTACAAGCACTTCCTTCTGAGCTCATTTCCCCCCATGTTGTAGGCTTTGTTCTAATGACGCTCTTTAAAAAACACCTTTCTCTGTGGTATTGTATCCCGACTCACTTCTTCCCTTCTGAGCAGCAGTATTATTACCCTGATTCACTGGCCCTTTTGACTCTTCACCATCTCCAGATAATATGTGCAGAAAATACATACTCTGTGGGCAACACTCTGAGCCAGCATGATACCAATGGTTGGACTATCAGGCTGGTGGTAGGTAGCTGCTTGGGGTGATAGTAAAATCACCAGACTTAGACAGCCATTCCTTGCCTTTGCACAGAGAGATCTGTTGGTTTTTATGCACTGGGTAGAGCACTGAATAACCCCAAAGGGTTAATCTACCTCTGAGTAACTCATTTTCCTGTAGGAAAAATCCTGTTATAATCAAAATCCTTGTTATAACAAGGATATAACTATTTGCAGTTATAACAAAAATCCTTGTTATAACAAGCACCTAGTATCTCTATATTGTACGAAAGCTTTCCAAATCTGACTAGGACAGCTCATAAATATCAAATATTTTTCACCATCAATTGTCAGTGAAACAAGAGAACTAACCCCCTTAGGTTATGCATTGGTTAAATCCACACAGCAGAGGATGGGGTGGATGCTGGGAATGTTCTGGTTTGCTGAAACGTGTGAGGACTGGAGCAACATAAATGAGTAATGGACACCAGCGAGGTGGCCTGCTGGTTGTCTCGGTCAGCCAGCCAATTGCCACATATGAGTTCCGTCTGGCACATGCAGCTGTAATGGTGTTTGCATAAGGAAAATTTCTGCTTGTTTACTTTGTTTTTAATTTTCACTGTGAAGTAACAGTTTTGTAAAATGCAATAAATAAGGTACTAATAAATAAAAATGACAAAAATACAAGTAATAAGCCCCCAAAATGTTTAATACTTGCTTCATTAGAAAAATTTTGGCAAATGTAGAGCAAACATACTATAATGAAAAGGAAGAAAAAATTAACACCAAAATAAACCTTGTTTTATTAAATTGTACATATAGGTCATTAGCAGAGAAATTTTCTGATATACATAGTTTTTTGTCATTGTGCAACCATAATTAATCAGAAGTTATGAATAAAATACTGATCTCCTCATATGAAACTCATACATATGTATCATTTGAATGAACACTATGTATCTTAATATTTGAGGGGACAAATGAACTTGCTTCCTGCTTTTAACCTAAATATTCTAGGCTTGGTCGACAGCAGTTATTTCTATGATAATGTTGATAAACTCTTTTTCTTGGTTTCGTTTTAAAAACATTAAATCTAGAGAATTCAGTCTCACAGAGGTATAGTGGTGAGAGTTAAGAAAAAATTTTAAAGCAATATTTAATTTTTATATAACCTAGTGAGTGATTCTGTCAAGTTTTAGTTTTACTTCTATATCAGCAGCCATTCCCAATCATTTATTCTATAAAGTTTGGATTAAATTGAAATATCTTTGATGAAAACAAATGGATTCTGGTTTTCATACACTCATTAGCTACGGTTGACAAGTTCCCCTGAAAATACCATGCATGAGCTGCTATTGTGTATAACAGCTCCAGAGTTTGTGCTACGAGCATCTTCGAAGGAAAGACCAACAACACCTGAATCCGTCTGTACTTGTTCAAGGAACGTGTCTGTTGCTCATGTGTTGGATGTCCTAGTGATATCAACTCGCTCTGCGTTTCCGAACTCTTACTCTTACAGCTTGTGTGTATATTTTCAGCAGACCACTTCCAGCCCCTTGTCCACACTAGAAGCACTGATCTAGAGAGAGTGAAGTGGTCCGGCCGGTCCCCACACTTCACTGAAGTGCAGAGTAGGCAGGCTGTTCCTTAAAGCACCATGGTCTTTATTTTCTGCAACCACTGTTTCAGTTTCCATGACAAGCATATCTCCTTTCTTCCTTCAACTTTGCCTTAGCTGTATCTTAAGCCATTAAAACTGTTTATTTGATTTATACCAGTGTCTTAAAATTTAAACATTGAATGAGAAACCACACACTTGAAGACACTTGAGCTCATGGCATTTATAAAACAATAGGTGGCAACAGACAGGGTAGGCATGATTGGGACTAGCCATTTTCTATATTTGGGTAAAGCCATCTTGGCTTTGACAGCTGCTGCCAGGGAAAGAAAAGTCTGGTTACAGTCATCCTAGAGAAAATGTAGTTTCCTAGATGTGAAATAAGAACACTACTATTTCAGTGTTGTTTCTTTTTCTTGGTCTATTTTTCTCTCTTCAATTAATTTATCCATCCAAATGCCCTAGGAAGGGTTTGAAGACTACCTCTTAAAGAATTTGAGACCTCTACATCATGTCACTTTTAATACTAGCTGGGTAATTGAATTGTTTGGGAGCTCCACAAAACTGGCTGTGCAAAATAAGCCTGCTCTTTTTTTTTTCTTTGTCTTGCAAGAAACAGAAAAACACCGCCCGTATCACCACAGGGCTTATAACACCCTATAGCATGACTTACTCTTGAAATAGTCACTCTGAGCTACTTGAGTAGCTTAATTCAAGACAGAAAGATGTACAATTCTTGGGTTCTGTTATAATTTCTATTTCATCATATTTTCAGCTCTTTGAAATCAGTGGTCAGCAGTTGCAGTGCTAAAGTGCAAACGTTGAGAGTCCTGGCAAATGGAAAGAGCCAGGTTGTTACGCACAACATTCAGACACAAAGCCAAATACTGTACCCTGGCAAAGATTCGGTGTCCCCATGACCTCGGCCTGACTAACTCAGAGTTATCCCTTTGGAATCATCTCCCTGATTAATATTTGTTTTATTTGGAGTGGATTGGGCTATTCAGAAGATGATGTTATTGATCCTAATTAGCCTTGGCTTCAGCAATTAAGCTTATTGAAAAAGAAGGCAGGCAAGATATACACTTTCTCATAATAATGTCTTCAGGATTCCTCATATCCTGCGTAACCTCTAAGAGTCCAACCATTTTGTCCTCATTTTTGTGTTGCAAAGGTGTTATCATAGCATTTAAAAGTAAATCTTTTTATTTGACAGAATGTATGTTGCTTAACCCAGCAAATTCCAAGGCTCATAATGAACCAAGGTATTTTATTTCTTTTGTCTCAAGGTTAAAAATGTACTGTGAAGTAGATATTTACATTTATTTCCATGAAAACAATCCTGGATAAATTACTTTCTATCTACGAAGTGCAGGTGGGGCTCCTGGCTTCAGAAGGTTCTTAGAATGTTTCTCTGGATGCAAAGAAAATTGTAATTATTTCACATATTACTGCTTCACATGGGGCATCGAATGAAAACATTAGTAACAAAAGTATTATAATTTGATGTTTCTATATTTATTCTGTATATAAGTTTACTCTTCACAGGACTACTTAATTATTCTATCACATAAGTACTAATTTCTGCATGTTGTTTAAACTATTTAGTTTCAATCATAACAGGTTTATTTCATGAAAAGCTCTCAGTATCAGGCACTTGAGAAGGCAAGTGTGAAGCTGCTCGGTTATGAAAGAGCAGGACGTTCTTAGGTGAAGCATTCAAAGGACAGGGTTTGATCTTTTATGTATCAGCAAACCTACTAAATCAATGTCTATATAAAGTTCTCTATTTATCCAGAATTTTCCATTTCTAAAATACCAAAAAACATAGAACATCAAGATATTTCCCTAAAACATGAAAAAAGTGATAAAATGAAGATTGATTTTCATCAGGATAGGTCAGAGAAAGCAAAAGGGAAAATTTATTGATGTTCAATATTAAATCAACATCCTCATCATTTATAGTTTTGGACTCCATTTAGAAATTTTTACCCCATATCTCTTTAATTTTCACCACTCCTCCCCATTAACTATCATTCTAAACAACCTTAATGGGAGAAAAAAATGTATTACAGAATTTTTTATCTTTCCCCTCAAAACAATGAAGTCCAAAAGGTACCGTGGCCAAGGTGAGTAAGTTCCAGGTGTAGAAAGATTTAAAAACCATGATTAAGTGGAATAGTATGGGATAAAGGGAAGTTCCTGAGGAAAGCATACCAGTAAACCAAGGACACCAGACATTAACTTCCCCATGCAATAGAACAAGTAGAAGTAACAAACAGTTATAACACAAGAAATTCCATCCACTCAGTATTTTACAAGTATTATTTTTAATTCCACCCAGTGGCCCATTGTTAAGCCAATCAATAAATGGGTGATTCACTGCTTGACTAGAAGTAGAAAACACTGGTCAAAATAAAACACACAACTTTTATTCTCCAAGTAACTTAATGAAAGACAAAAGGTATTCAGGATGGATGACACTTTGTGAATATTAATTTAACCAATACTATTATGCAGATAGAGATATTATAAATATACAATGGCTAAATTTGTAAGTGATAACAAAGGCAGGTAAAAATCACCAATCTATCTATGACTCTTCTAGTCCTTCTACTCTGCACTTTAGCTTCTCTTTAAATCTTTGCAACTTGAAAAAATTAAAACACTGTCTAAGTCATGGGCTTTCCTCTTAACGGCCACTGCTGCCTCTCAGCCATGACTTAGACACAACACAGTGAAGGAGAAAAGGAAATGGACATTAAGCATTTATGGCATGAAGATATTGTACGAGCTATTCTCTTTTCTATACATTATATCATAAAGTAATTACATTACCCTGTCAGTTTTGTATACTCCACTTTTGTTGATTAGTAGAGAAAAGGAAACTGTAAAATTAAAATACATTGCTCAAGATTATAAGGGCAGTAAATATTGCACCTGGGACTCACTTGAAGGTCTGGCTGACCTCAAAATGAAATAGCTTTCCACTGAAAAAAGGGAGCTAATACTTGGGTCAGGCTTTTACGCTGATCTGGAATCTGAAAAATTACTTCATAGTACTTCCAAAGACAAATGCCCTCAGTTATAAGGTGGAGCTAGGATGTCATGCGAGCTGACTTTAAACCATAGCCCCAGTTCGTAGGACCAATAATTTCTAAGTGTGTGTGTCTCAGGCTGAGGGGAAGGTAGGAATTATTTTGTCAGAATTTCCAACCCAAGATATATTAAACATTATACAGCTAAATTTCTTTCCCATGTATTTGTCTAAAATAGGTCTACCATAACTACATATCAATAGGAGAAACCTGGTATTTCTTCTCACTTGCACATCATCAATACCTTTATTAGATTAAATTACTGTCATCATGTGTTTAAAAGAGCAAAAAACATAATGGCAGTTGCACAATTGGAAAATCCTCTGCTTCCTCTCATTGTCTCTAACCGGGGTTAGGACAGACCTTAGAGGAAGTATACTGGGATCAACATCTCTGCTCAACCAGAGTTTAGTTACTGTAGGTAGTTATTAACAAAAAAGAGAGACGAGGGAATGAGACATTGACTTTAACAAACTGGAGAGTAGTATTTGCTTCACCAGGAAGCTACAGTTTTATACCCCAGGGGATCACAGCATTGTTCCACCAAGGAGATTAACACTCCTTTCTTCCCCTCTCAGGTTACCATATTATTGGGGATGCAGGGAGAGGAGCTTGACCGTAGAGGTTTTTCAGTCTAACTAGGGAGAGTGGACCTATCAAAAGCTCAAAAAAGCTTAGGAAGTTGATTGTTCATTTTAAAAACGCACTTGGTCCATCCCACACCCAAATTAATATAATCCCAGGTAAATAAAGAATCTCTCTCTCTCTCTCTTTCTCAGCCCACTCACCCCATCCTTTCATAGGCTATCTCCTCCAAGAGCAAGTGACCTTGCAGGTCCAGCAGCTACAGGGGCCCGCAGCAGATTATGTGGGCTCAGAAGAACTAAACTTTAATCAGAAGCAGACACTGGCTTTTGTTTTGGCCTTGCTGAGCACACAGTTGGACTATTTCCATGGCAGACAGAAGAAGATGGGACATTAGAAACCCAGGAGGCAGCTTCCATTTCTCTATTTCCACCCGAATAAATCATCTTGCAACACCACAAACTCCCATACACGGGTCCTTGGAACGCTTTCCTCACAATCCTTGGAAGAGTCTGATTTCCACTGACAACAGTTTGATTCTCTTTAGAAAGTAATATTTGAGGCTTGAAAGTCATTTAGTGATTTCAAGATGCCAAGAGTTCACTATGTGAAAATTACATTTCCAGAGCATAGCAATATCTTCCATGCGGGTTGAATTGTTGACATTGTATGTGATTTGGGTGCTATTATTTTCACAGTACACTGAAGAGAAAAATAAGTTGAACAAAATTGTTATGAGTAATTGGTTATAATTTCCCAGTTTTCCCATAAGATTAGAAGTGCCTAGATTATTAGTGTTGTTTTAATATTTTGCAATAAGATATTTCATTCAGCAAATCTGAAGACAAAAAAAGATACAATTAAAGACTAAAATTGTGTCAAAAATGGGAAAAGTGAAAAATAAGAAAAGCAACTCTTGTGCTTAGCAAATATAGTAGAAAATCAAGAAAAAAGAATGCTATTTTATTTATAAAATCACAAACTTTTTACTTATTGTCTTATAGAGATGTGTGTTGCAAGTATAGACAGGTTCAAGAAGTATTGAAATAAATATGTGTTTTATAAAAAGTACTATTTTAAAAGGAAAAAATGAGTTTCAGAGTTTTAGTCTTAAATTTCAATACAAAAATATATTTTGCCAAATTGTGACCTTGATGTTTCCATCAAAAGCAAAACTTGGCAGTAAATGAAAAATTAACCTGGTGTTGGATAGTATTATTGATGCATCTATTAAAATACATTGTACATTAGAATGACAGAGGTAAGCCATGTTTAAAGCAAACTCCAAAATGTAATTAAGTTATATGATATATGTTAAAGTATTGCCTCACATTTGTTATTGTAGTTTTTGTCCTCACAGAAAGATTTCTGTTTTAATGACATCTGCAGTAACAGCCATGGCCTCTAAACACGCTCTCTTAGCTCACAAATCTTTATTTTTGATATTTATGTTAATATTGTCACCACATTCAGTTCACGATGTTGATGGAGATATGCAATTTGTGTCACAAATGATTCATAAATATTTGGAGTGTCTGTTTCAGGAGAATGTCATTAAAATAGAAGAATAACCTACTTTATGGAAAATTTTCTAATTTTTTATATTACCACTAGAAACTCCAAAGACAATATTAATTTTATAAGCATACTGTAAAACTACAAGATTGAAGTCAAAATGTGTTGGCTTTGCAGTTTTAAAGAGCATCTAAAATTAAGCTGGAAAGAGACATGTTCTTTAGATGAGTAATTTTTTTGCAAACATAGGCAAAATCTATTGCTTGTCCTTCCATAGAATAGTAATGACACTGAAAACCAAGGCCAACTAATCATTAGGAGTCCAAGTCTGTATTTATGGTTGTGAGTCAGATTTAGTTTGCATTATTTTGTGGGTTTGTTAGTTTGTATGGATGGGGAGGTTTGTTTGCTTTAGTGAAGAAATAGGTAGAAACAGGAGCAGAAAAAATCTTTAAAAGACTGTGCTTCAAAATTACTGGCAATTAAAATAATCATAGGACATTCTAAGTTTTCTATTACATTCTTCTGTTTATTTCAATTAAAATCAGCAAACTTATAATAATTAACTAGTGAAATATGGAATTAGGTCCTTTAGAAGAATGAAATCACTGTAAGCCATTTCAGTCAAAATGAATAGTTCTCCCAAGAAATAAAAAAAATTAAAAAGAAAACAAAAATCTCCCTTAGAAAGTTCCCACTGTGCCAGTGTCTACGCTTTATTTATTGTGGTGGAAACTGATATGATAAATTTACCACCTTAACAGTTTTAAGTGTATAGCACAGTGATGTTAGCTACTGTTGTGCAAGAGATCTCTAGAACTTTTCACCTCACAAAATGGTTCCAGTTATTCTTTTGCTTGATTTCTAGTTTCATTCCATTGTGATTAGAAAACAGACTTGGTATTATTTTAATCTTCATATATTTGTTAAGAATTGGTTTGTGAAAAAAATAAATAAAATGTGTGAGCCTCCACCCAAATTCATGTGTTAAAACCTAATGCTCAATGTAGTATTTGGAATTGAGTTCCAAATTGGGTTCGCCAAAACCCAACTTTGCTGGTACCTTGATCTTGGACTTCTGGGCTTGAAAAGTATGAGAAATAAATTTCTCCTTTTTACAAACTGTCCAGTCTATAGTATTTTGTCACAGAAGCTAAAATGAACTAAGACTAAAATTTGATACCAAGAAGTAGGAGTGCTGATACAAGAAATATCTAAAAATGTATTCTTGTATGATTATATGATCATATTAATAGATGCAGGAAAAACATTTGATAAAATACATTCTTTCATGATAAAAACTCTCGATATATTGAGTATAGAACTAACATACCCCAACATAATCAACACCATAAATGACAAGCCCACAGCTAACATCATACTAAACATAATATTAAAGCCTTTGTCCTCAGATCAGGATCAAGAAAAGCATGCCTTCTTTTGCCACTACTATTCAACACCTTAGATGAACAATTAGACACGAAAAAAAATTAAAAGCATGCGCATTGAAAAGAAAGTAACAAAATAATCTTTTTGCAGATGATATGATCTTATACATAGAAAACTCTAAAGACTGAACCAAAAACTATTAGAGCTAATAAACAAATACAGTAAAGTTGCAAGATAAAAATCAACTTACAAAAATCAAGTGCACTTCTATACACTAATTATGAAATATCTGAAAATGAATAAAGTAAAATTTATAATAGCATCAAAAATAAGTTTAACCAAAGAGGTAAAATTGGAAAGATCTGGTCTTTACCTCCACACTGAAAACTGTTTAAGTGTAAAGTCAAATTCATTAGCTCTTCATAAGAGGTATTAGCCTCTCGTAGCCAGAAAGCACAATGTAGAATTAACCTTCAAAATCTAGAAATCTCATGAATTATTATTTATTTTCATTTTCTATGGATTATCTCCTTACAAACTCATGCCAATTTCTTGCATTTTAATATTGAATGGACATTTAAATTTAAAATGACCCAATTCATTAATCCTCCTCTGCCTTCTTAATTTTTAAATCATTTTTATTAAAAGTATGAATTGATTTACATAAGATAAAATTCACTATTTTCCTACACAGTTTGTTGAGTTTTAACAAATGTTGATAGCTGTGTAACAACATTATAGTTGTATAATAATTTAGAACAGTTACATTACTTCTAACAGTTTCCTCAGGCCCTTTACAATCAATCTTCTCTAACCATTCCCTGCCCTGGACAATCTCTGACTGCTTTATCCCTATAGTTTTTCTTTTTTTTTATTTTTAATTATTTTATTGCTGTTCAATTACAGTTGTCCGTATTTTCTCCCCACCCCTCCCCTCACCCCCTCGAAACCAACCTCCCTCCCTTGCTTCCACTCTCCCCCTTGGTTTTGTCTATGTGTCCTTTACAGTTGTTCCTGAAAACCCTTCTCTCCATTGTCCCCTCCCCTCTTCCCTCTGATTATTGTTAGATTGTTCTTAATTTCAATGACTCTGGTTATATTTTGTTTGCTTTTTTCTTTTGTTGATTATGTTCCAGTTAAAGGTGAGATCATATGGTGTTTGTCCCTCACCCCCTGGCTTATTTCACTTAGCATAATGCTCTCCAGTTCCATCCATGCTGTTGCAAAGGGTAGGAGCTCCTTCTTTCTCTCTGCCGTGTAGAATTCTCTATAGTTTTTCATTCAGAGCATTTCATTAAATTGAATCTCCAGTATACAGAATTATGTCTCTTGTACCCAGCCTCTTCTATTTTGCGTACTTGCTGAATGTATCACTACTTGGTTTCCTTTTATTGTGGAGTAGCACGCCATCTAATGTATTACAATGTGTTTATCCATTCACACATCAAAGGACCTCTGGCTTGTTTCTATTTTCTGGCTGTTGCTAATACAGCTGTGATAAACATATGTGAGGACACATATTGTCATTCTTTTTGGCTATACATGTAGAGGCAGAATTGCTAGACCATATGTTGTCCAATTTTATAAGAAAATATAAAATTATTTTTCAAAGTGGTGGTGCCATTTTGCATTCCCACCATAATTTATGAGAATTCTATTTGGATCACATCTTTACCAATATTTGTTTTTCTTAGTTGTAATTTTAGCCATCCTAGTAGTTGTATAGTAGTATATCATTGGGCTTTTAATTTGCAATTTCCTAATGATTAATGATATTGGATATTTTTCTACACATTTATTTTCCATTTGCCTCTCTCCTTTGGTCAAGTACTCAAATTTTTTGCCCATTTTTTGACTGAGGCATGTTGGTATAATACAAGTAACTAGAGAGTTTATTCAGATTGTATTATTATTTATACAAACTCATTTATATATGTATGTAGGTATGCATTTGTATACAGTTGGATGTAATTTTATGAGAGATGTAGATTTGTGGAACCACCACCACCACAATGAAGATACAGAATTGTTTCATCACCAAAGTAAACTCTTGTATGCTACCCCTCCACACTAATACAATCCTGGTAATACACAATGGCTTTTGAAGAGTAAAGGGTTTTAATCTATCGGTCACTTTATAATCCATGTTTCTTGCAGCTCAAGAACCCTGGCCTAACCCAGGGTTAGTACAACTTTCTTCTGGGTTTTCTTCAGGAAGTTTTTCCTTATCACACTTATTCTTAATCCATTTCAAGTTAAATTTTCCCTCCAGAGGTCTTGCACATAATTTTCAAGTTTATCTTGAAGTATTTCATAATCTTTATGCTATTACAAATTGTATTTTCTTAAATTTAAAGTTCACATGGGGTGAGAAAGTTTTCTGCAGCACTTGGCAGCCCCACGCATTCTGAAACAGTTTTTTGTCATCCGTAACAGATTTAATAGTGCCCCTCAAAATTCATGTCTACTCAGAAACTCAGACTGTAACTTTATTTGGAATATGCGTCTTTGCAGATGTAATTAAGGTTAGGATCTTGAGGTAAGATCATCCTGGATTATCTTGGTGGGCCCTAAATCCAGTGATGAGCATGTTTATAAGAGACCTAGTGGAGACAGGGAGACACACAGAGTGAGAACCCATGGAACAACAGAGGCAGAGGTTGTAGTTATGCAGCTACAAGGCAGGTAACTCCAAGAAGTACCTGCAGCCACCAGGCATGGGTCAGAGTCTCCCTTAGAGTGCCCAGAAATGATCAACCCTGTCAACTTTTTAATTTTAGATTGTGTGATGGTAATTTCTTAATGAAGACAAAAATTCTAAGTTGGTGAGAGACGAGGGGGTGGACAAGGTTTCTTCATAAGTTGCAATAGAATAAATATTACGAGGACACAGTGGAAAACTGACAGCCATATAATAAAAAATCATTCAAACCACCTATATCGAAGTTATAAGAATTTTTATAAACTTGTGGTATCTCTCCCTTGTGACATTATTTAATAATCTGAAATATCTCCAAGACTCATTCTTTCCCACAATGAATCTGGAAAAATTTCCACATTTCAATGAAGTTGATTTTCTTGGGTCATATTTCTAATTCATAATTGATTCAGGTTTAAAACAAATGATAGTTTAT
>CM052540.1:169732971-169916384 GCA_028533065.1 Trachops cirrhosus
AAACTTTCTTAATAAAGTTTTCTATTAAAGCAACAGTCACTTCAGGGTTTTCTGTGATGCTAAGTTCCTCTCTCCTTATCACATTCCAACCCTCCCACCCATCTATCCCCAAAGGAAGTGAAAGTCTAATAGTTCAGAGAAGTGGCCTATCTGTCTTATATTTCTCCCTCTGGGGATTGTATTTGCTCTGAAAGCAAAAGTGAACTTGCTGTCTGTGGTGAATCTACTGAGACATACCTGCTGAGCCAACTAGATGTCAAGAAGGGATTCAGTGTGAAAGACTAACTCTACCCATGAGAGCTCCATTAGGCTCGCTGTAGAGAGACTCATCCAAACTAAACATCTAAGCACTTCTATTCCCGGATAATATCTGCTTGTACTCTCTAGCCAGTACCCTGAGCTGGATGCATCACTTTATGTCTCTGATGCACTGTCCACTTTGCCCCAATCTTTGTCATCGTTATTAAACTAAAACCCCCAATCCGATCTGTGATGATTGATTTTATGCATCAGTTTGGCTAGGTCATGGTACCAGTTGTTTTGTCAAATAATTGCTGTTGAAGTACTTTTTAGATGTGATTAACAGTTAAGTCAGTAGACTTTGAGCAAAACAGATTACTCTTCATAATGTGGGTGGGCCTCATCTAATCAGCAAATAATCTTAAGAGAAAAAGATTGAGGTTTCTCCAACAAAGAAGAAATTCTCCTCAAGACTGCAACATGGAAACCCTGCTGAAGTGTCTAAACTTCCATGAGAAATTTGGACTAAAAACTGAAACATCAACTCTTTAGTGTCCAGTCTTCTGGCTTACTCCCCAGATTTCATATTCGCCAGCCCCTGCAATCATGTGAAACAATTTCTTAAATTCCATCTCTTTCTGTTTCCTGTTGTGTGTGTGTGTGTGTGCATATATATATATACACACATGCATATATACACACTCATACATACACACACACAGATACATACATACTCGGGGACATTGATATGTATTTATATTTATATATGTATATACACATTTTACACATCTGTATGTATATATTTATATGTGTGTGTGTATACTTTTTTTTTTTCTTCTCAGAAGCTGGAAATTCAAGAGTAGGAGAGTAACACTGCCCATCTCTGTGTGGTAGTTCTCCACCATGATCTACCATGACTTTTTTTCCTGAAATCTCCACAGCACACACCCTCTTATAGAAAAGGCCATGTCAACTATTCACTAATATCAAACACCAAGCCAGGAAATTCCATACTTCTTTTCTCTTTCCATAATTGCTAGAAAATATTATGTCATTCCCTTAGTGCTTTTCTTCCTTTGGAGAGTGGAAGGCACATGAGACTTCTCAAGCAATCAGAGCAGTTCCTGGAACCTAGTAGGTGCTCAATGAATATAAACTGTAATTATTCACAGCTACGGCACTATTCCAAAGAATGAGAGGTGGGGGCAAGGGAGTGGAGCAAAAGAGTATGAAGACGTGATGACAGCGGTTTGGCTGGCTCTCTCAACTGACACGTTTGTAAACTTTCGGGGCGTGAAGCTGGTACAATCACTTGTAGTTCTCAGAACTCAATTTGTGGGGTTGATAGCATATTTTATCATCAGTCCCCAACTATAAATACCCCCAGGTATAAATTATACTCCAGGGTGTGAATAGTCAATTCCAGAAAAAATGGTCCCACTCAGTCATCAGGTTACATTACCCTCTTACATGTGAACCAGATTACAAAACCAGATGTAAACATTTGCAATCAAACACTGAGATAATATCTTTTTATAAAAAGATTCTTTGCATTGAATTCAGAAGCTTTGGTTTCTAGTTCTGTACATGTCTTGGATAAATTACAGTTTGCAAGTCTCAGTTTTATTTCATAAATAAACAAGAAGTAGTGTGCAACGTTGCTGTGAAGATCAAATAGATGCCGTATGTCCAAGGGCTTTGCATAGTACCAGACAAGTGCTTTGCAAAGCTCTACTCACCTTCATCTCACCAAAGAAAAAAGTAAATGATGTATATTGATCAACAACTGTGTCTTTGACAAGTTATATAATTTCAGTATAAATTCAAAGCTATTTATGTTCCCTCAAGTCCCATACAGCGGCTTTGTTCTTTAGCCAGACTCAGGATGAGTTAGATCAATGGTTTAACAAATAGAATCCCCACTCCAAATGCTATAAAGCAAGGCTATATTATATAGCTTGCTTCTCCTTCTCCCAGAGATGCATTTAAATAATAGTGGGTGTACTCAATGAGTTAAATGAGTGATTAATTGCCATCACTTATAAGTAGGCAAGCACTGTCTGTGCATAGGGTACTGTTTAAGTAACACATACACAAAGGTACTGCCTTAAAGAAGCAATTAAACCTTTTAGCTAAATGTTGCCAGAAAGAACAACTTAGCATCAATTACTTAAGCCATAATTTCAGTCTTCAAATTTTAAAAGGGCAGTGTTAAATGGTTCTGCAATAAGTCATTTTATTGTGATTAACTCATAGTAATTTCAGGAGAATTGCACTAAGTTCCATGGAAAATTGGCAGTTCTCTGTAGGATAGTCTTAGATTTATTGTCATTGAGGCTGTTGATTGCTAGCATGTTCTTTTCAATTTCTAATGCTAAAATCAGTGTTTCAAGGTCAATATGAGACCAAAACATGGATCTACCCCATATTTTCAGATTAAAAATTACTTTTTTGATTAAAAGGAATGTAAGTCCTATTTGCTGGTCATCTTTAGACCAACTTTACTATGAAAGTAAAATGGTATTACTTTCAGGCAAGAATATTAACTACACTGGCTTCCTAATATTCAAAATCAATAATCAATTCTACCACTCATACATCTGATTACTAAAGTATATGGGACTTCTCTTGTTAATGAATATCACAATTAGTAACATTTCAACTGCTAAGGAAATATCAAATATGAGTTGTCTTCAATCTAAGACTTAACACAACCTTTCTTGAGACACAATGTTGAGAAATACAGTAAGACATAGTAACTATCCATCTCTCTGCGCTGTTATATCACTGTATTAAAATATGAGAATTATGTCTAATATTGCCCCCTTTGAGGCCAATACATTAGTAAACTTCCAATCATGGTTTGTCATGTCAAAATATCACACACCCCCCCACCCACCCTGAGGTCAACCCAAAACTTCTTCTATCCTAATGCAAGGAGAACACTAACTTTTCCTGAGCACCAGCATCCCCATCTATGGGATACAGATCTGTCCACAATGCAAAGCAAGAAGACAAAGTGATTAGCCCATCCAGAGCAAATATGGAGAACAGAAAGTTAAACTCAGCAAGAGAACACATGAAAATCAAAGAGATTGAGTTCAACTGAGTCAGCATGCAAAGAATACCAGATTCAGAATCAACTAAGATACAGATGAGCAAAGAAGCAGAATCTCCATTCCTAGCTCCTCTCACAGTCCCTGGTACATGATGGGGCTCAGTAAGTATTGAATTAATGGATGAAGGAACAAATGCATAAGCAAACGAGTGAAGTTCAACTAGCTAAAAGTGTGATGGTTATTGCCAGCCAGTAATTGATTCACCTGGTCATGTCTTATAAATACAGGACTGGAAAAAAAAAAGAAACAATATCACTAAATTATCACTTACTACTTTTGAAATTATTTCTCATGAATCTGTTTGTGTCAAAACAGCATGTTTTTTAGCCTCTGCTTATTTGGCATTTGCCTGCTTTACATTCTCTCTTATGCTTTGTTAGCCAGGGTCCTGGAATTAGCTGCTAAATTCTTGAATTAAGAATGCTTAGCCTTAGTCTGTGTCTTCGATAATCAATGTCCTGTTGCATTTGGTAGTACCAAAATATGACAGCTTCCTTTCTAAGATAGCCAGACTCAGTTCTCCTCCACACTTAGATCTGAGCATCTTTCCCTTTCTCTTTAATAACTCATCCTACTCAATTTTCATTCAGTTTCTACAATTTTCTCCCCATTACGTGTTCTGATTTATAATGAAGCGCCAGCATGTTGTTTCAAGAGCACAAAAATGTTAGACTGCCCCAGCCTCTTTGAGTATTCTTAACACTGAAATCTTGCATCACCTGCTATTGGAAAAGGCAATAACATTTAAGCTGTTATTCTGCTGAAAGAAAAGGGAAAGAACAAGGAAATGGAAAACTATTTGAAAAATAATAGAAGAAAACTTTCCTAATTTAGTGAAGGAAATAGACATACAAGTCTGGGAAGCACAGAGATTCTCAGACAAGATGGATGCAAAGAGGACCACAACAAGACACATCATAATTAAAATGGCAAAGGTTAAAGAGAAAGAGAAAATCTGAAAGCAACAGGAGAAAAGCAGGTAATTACCTACCAAGGAGTTCCCATAAGACTGTCAGCTGATTTCTGAAAAGAAACTGTGAAGGCTAGAAGGGACTGGCAAGAAGGATTCAAAGTGATGAAAAGCAAGGACCTACCACCTAGATTGCTCTATCCAGCAAAGCTATCCATTAGAATCTAAGGGCAGTTAAAGTGCTGCCCAGACAAGGTAAAGCTAAAGGAGTTCATCATCACCAAACCTTTATTATATGAAATGTTAAAGGGACTTCTTTAAGAAAAAGATCAAAACTATGAAGATTAAAATGGCAATAAATACATAACTATCAACGATTCAATCTAAAACACAAACTAAGCAAACAGAACAGAAACAAAACCAACAATATAGAGAACACTGGGATGGTGGCCAGTGGAGAGGGGAGACTGGGAGAATGGGGGAAAAGGTGAAGGGATTAAGAAGCACAAATTAGTAGTTACAGAAAAGGCAGGGGGATGTTGAGAGTAAGTCTAGGAAATGGAGTAGCCAAAGAACTTATATGCATGACCCATGGACATGAACAAAGGAGGGGGGATTACTAGAGGGACTGGAGGGTGCTGGGGAGAGTGGGGCAAAGGGGGAAAAATTGGGACAACTGTAATAACATAATCAATTTTAAAAAGCTGAAATCCACTTGCTGTACTTCCCATCAATATCTGTTGGCTATTTTGTGATTTTCTTCTTCCCAGGACCATCGCATGCTGTGGGCTGCTCCATCTTCCTCTTACGTACATGTCAACACCATGGCCTTAGGGTTGAGGGTAATTTCTCCTCACTCACTTGTGTCTTCAGAGTTCATAGGAATATGATGCATAGAAGACAATACTTTTCAAAGGCAATGATATCTATCATTCTACATGCTCACATCACAATGTGACTTTGACACCATTCTCACCAAGAGGCAGGGTCTGTGTTCTTTCTCCTTGAAACTGGACTGGCTCTTTTTTGACTGAATTTTTAAGTTGAGTGTGGCAGAAATGTCACTAGTGACTTCTGAAGCTGGGACATGAAAAGCAATACAGTTTCCATCGTGCTTGATGGAGACCTAGAGCCAGAACAACCCAGCTGAACTATATCCAAATCTTTGGTCTACAGTTATAATTAGAGATAATAAAGTGTTATTTTAAGCTCCTAAGTTTTGGGTCAATTTGTTATCTGTTTTATGTGGTCCAGTCTCATTCAGTTGCACCATATAGTGAATAAAATTGAACTGATCTGCAGTAGGTTCTACACACCTCCTTACAGGTCTTCTGCAAATTTACCTGCTGGGAATTTGATTGGTACTTGGCATAATTTCTGTGGGAGTGATTGGACTCTTCTAGTCATTTTTTCCTGTGGTTTTGTAAATGATAAATAGCCCAAGTGGATTAATGGGGCAGTGGGGGGGGAGAAACCATAAATGATAATACAGACATCTCTCCTATGTACATATTTAGAGTGCTTCCTGATTATTTAAAATTATTTCAACATTTATTTTTTCTCTTTTTTTAAAATATAGCTGATTGATTATGCTATTACAGTTGTCCCATTTTCCCCCATTTATTCCCCTCTGCCCTGTACACCCCTTCCCACCCACATTCCCCCCCTTTAGTTCATGTCCATGGGTCATACACATATCTTATACTATTCTTAACCTCCCCCTGTCTATTTTCTACCTACCCTTTATGCTACTTATTCTCTGTACCTTTTCCCCCTCTCTCCCTCTCCCACTCCCCAGCTCAAATGGAGATAACCCTCCATGTGATCTCTATTTCTGTGATTCTGTTCCTGTTCTAGTTGTTTGCTTAGTTTGTTTTTGTTTTTGTTTTTTAGATTTGATTGTTAATAACTGTGAGTTTGTTGTCATTTTACTGTTCATATTTTTTATCTTATTTTTCTTAGATTAGTCCTTTTAACATTTCATATAATAAGGGCTCGGTGATGATGAACTCCTTTAATTTGACATTATCTGGGAAGCACTTTATCTGCCCTTCCACTCTAAATGAAAGCTTTGCTGGATAGAGTAATCTTGGATATAGGTCCTTGCCTTTCATGACTTCAAATACTTCTTTCTAGCCCCTTCTTGCCTGAAAGGTTTCTTTTGAGAAATCAACTGACAGTCTTATGGGCACTCCTTCGTAGGTAACTGTCTCCTTTTGTCTTGCTGTTTTTAAGATTCCCTCCTTATCTTTCATCTTGGTTAATGTAATTATGATGTTCCTTGGTGTGTTCCTCCTTGGGTCCAACTTCTTTGGGACTCTCTGAGCTTCCTGGACTTCCTGGAAGTCTATTTCCTTTGCCAGATTGGGGAAGTTTTCCTTCATTATTTGTTCAAATAAGTTTTCAATTTCTTGCTCTTCCTCTTTATGGGGGAGCTTTGCCTGCAGAGCCCCTTGTCCACCATGGATGAGAATAAATCTACCAAAACATGATCTGCTTGGGGAAAAAAGGTGGTGGATCTCTCAAAGGAGAAGGACCAGGAACCTGTTCCTCAATGGGCTTTTATTGGGTTTAATTTGCATTAGAATACAGGGCGTGTGTGTATATATTATATACACACGTAAAGCTCATCAATCATTATTAGGTAGTAATGATCAAGCAATAGATAACATTCAAAGAACTCTGAGGACTTATTTTGAGTCAGGGTCAGATAGCTAAAGGGCCATAAAACTTTGGGGGAAAAAATCATTTCATGCTTGGAACCTTATCATTTAAATTGCGGGTATTAGCAAAGTAGGTTTCATAGGATTTTATGCATTCTTTCTTAGGCCTGATTGCCCTAGGGAACCCTAGGATGGGGCTGCACCCACCTCCAGCATCGTTTCAGGCTTAAGTCAGGCAAGGGAAATAAGGCATCCAAAAGATTAGGAGACTTCTGGCAGACAGAATTAGGACTCAGGCTATGTCAAAGCTGAGAGGCAAGGGTCCATCACCCCCTTTTTCTATAGCTCCCCAAGTCCTTCACTGAGGGCTCCTTCATGACCATGCCTGTGTTAGGTCATCCCTCCTTTGAGAAATCTTACCCATCATTGGTTAACCAGTCATCCGCCCAGGACCAAGCAGGGTAAAGAGAAAGCAGGCAGAGGTGGTGCCCCTACCAGGGAGATAAGCTTTGTCTCCTTAGTGGCTTATAGTCCCGAGGTCTTTTTACTTAGCCTTAGCCACAAGGGGTTACAGTTTCTGAAACCAGGCAGGGCAGTTCCCAACAACTCTTCTCCTTCTGGCATCCCTATGATTCAGATGTTGCAAAGTTTAAAGATGTTCTGGAGGTTCCTAAGCCCGTCCTCATTTTTTTGGATTCTTGTTTCTTCATTCTGTTCCAGTTGAATGTTTCTTTCTTCCTTCTGCTCCAAATGGTTGATTTGAGTGCTGGTTTCCTTCCTGTCATTGTTGGTTCCCTGTACATTTTCCTCTATTTCACTTAGCATAGCCTTCATTTTTTCATCTAATTTGAGACCATATTCAACCAGTTCTGTGAGTATCCTGAATACCAGTGTTTTGAACTGTGCATCTGATAGGTTGGCTATCTCTCTGTCACTTAGTTGTATTTTTTCTGGAGCTTTTTCCGGTTCTTTCATTTGGACAATTTTTTTTTATCTTGGCACACCTATTATGTAGTAAGGGGCAGAGTTAAGTGTTCACCAGGGCAGGGCAACCCACGTCACTGCATTGTGACCCTGTATGTGGGGGAGGGTCTAAGAGGGAACAGTGCCACTTGCTCTGCTCTCTGCTGGTTTTCAGTCACTTTCCCTGCTACCCACAAGAAAATTGAGCCATTCTGGTGCTCATTCCTGGGTAGGTGGGTTTGTGTACATTCTAGGCCCCTGTGGGTCTCTCCAATGAACTCTTCCGTAAGGCTGGGAGTTTCTCCTGCTGGCGCCTCAACCTCCACAGGTGTTTTCAATCAGTGGTTTGAGGCTTTATTTCCCCGCGTTGGAACCCTGGGTTCCAACGCAGTCTGTCTCACTTCCCAGTTGTGCCTCCCAGTTTATCTGCATACGAGTGTGGGACCGCCAAGTTTGCAATCCACCACCTCTCCTCATTTACCAGCCACAGGTTTGCCTGCCCCAGTCCTCCAGCCACCACCTTGCTGTGAGTGCTCTCTGCCCCGCTGCCTGTCTCTACCCCTCCTACTGGTCTGAATGAATGATTCTTCTCTAACTCCTTAGTTGACAGATTTCCATACAATTTGATTTTCTGTCAGTTCTGGTTGTTTTTTGTTTTTAAATTTGTTGTTGACTTTCTTTTGGTTGTGTGAGGAGGCACAGTGTGTCTACCTACACCTCCATCTTGGCTGAAAGTCTATTTCAACATTTAAAGTCACATTGATACCACAGTAAATGACTTCCTTTGTGCAGAATATCTCTAGACCCATTAAAGAAATGGACAATAATTAGTGGAAATTGTCATGTCTTATAACTCAGCCAGATGTGATCATTTGGATTTTTTTGCCTATACATATTCACTTCCCTTCTTTTCTCACCATGAACGAAGTATACATTACCATGTTGTGTATGTTCAGTCCGGCTCTGTGACTATTTTGGCTGATGCAGCATTACTGGACATGATATGAGCAAGGCCTTACAGAGCTCTGGTTGTATCTTCCACTTGGGTGAACCACCAAGCAGAGCTTGTACCATGTCACCACCACCCCATCAACATGGGCCCGAGAACAATCACCTGTGTAGCAGGCCTGACTCAACCTGCTGCGTGGATCCAAGCCTAACCACCCACACCTTGAAGCAGGCACACCTGTGGTAGATTAGCCAAACGGAAGTCGTCTGCAGAGCTGTTGGCATCAAAATAAATGTTTGCTTGGAGAAGCAATTGACTGCATAATTTGTTATTTAATGTTGTTTTGGCAGCATTTGACCAAAACACCAAATATAGTCAAACCATAGGTAATTGGATATAGACGAGGGTCAGCAAACACAAGCCCAAAGGCCGAATCCAGCCTGTAGCCAATTTTTGTAAATAGTTAGATAGATGGATAGATAGATAGAGAGAGAGAGAGAGAGAGAGAGAGAGAGAGAGAAACTGTGGCTGCTTTCATGTCTCAAAGCAGAACAATTGTGGCAGACACATTATAATCCACAAATCCTAAAATATTTACTGTCTGGCTCTTTACAGAGAACATTGGCCAACCAAACAGAAGAATCATTCATACTTCATAAGAACAATACTTTCCCATTCAGACAGCACTGGTGCTAGAAGAGGAAACGTAGTGCAGTTGAGGGAACAGTTACTGTGTCAATGGGTAAATCTTTGTCCAAATTCTCCACTCCTCCCTGTATCTACCTTATTTGCTTTCTGACTTTGTAGTTTTTCCCGCTAAAGAGATTACTCTATCCCTTGACTTTGGCCATGTGATTTGCTTTTGCCAATAAAGTTAAGAGCAAGTGACCAGTACCCAAAGTGTCGGTTCTGAATCTAGACCATGAGAGCCTTTCATCCATTCATGCAGGCTCCGTGCATGAAAGCCTGCTCACCCTCCTGCGTGGCCATTGTTTTGCCCAGTTATCTTGCTTACAATCTGAAGCAGAAGATAAGAGGCACAAGGAGCAAAACTAACCCAGCTAAAGTACCCAAGCTAAGCCTGAACTAGATCAACTGAACCCCCAAATATACACACAGCAACACACAGATGTGTGAGGCAAACAAACACATAAATTTGCATGTTACTGAGATGTTATGGTGATTTGTTATATAGCATCATTGGGGACCACAGCTAACCATTGAACTAGCAGAAGTTTAAGATGGCTTCCAAAAGTTTTCACACCCTAGTATCCACGACTGCATAAATAAAGACTACAAATAAAATGAAGTTTGTTTCTGTAATTAGGTTATATTATATGGTATAGTTGACTTTAAGAAAGAGAGATTATCTGACTGGGACTAATGTAATCATATGAACCCTTTATATCTAGATGTAGAGATTTAAAGCATGAGAAGGATTTGATGTGCAATCACTGGCTTGAAGAAGGAGGGAGTCAGGTGGTAAGGAATGCAGGTGGCTAGAAGCTGTGAGTGGTCCCCTGGTTGACAGCCAGCAAGGAAACAGGACTTAAGGGTTAGCACCACAAGGAACCAGATCCTGCTAACAATCTGAATGAGTTTAGAAGCAAATTTTTTGCCAGAGCCTTTGCATGAGAACTCAGGTGAGACAACACTTTGATTTCACCCTTGTGATATCCTGAGCAGCAAATCTGGCTGCACCATGATGGACTGCAGACCTACAGAACTCCTAGCTGATCAAGGAGTCTTGTGTTAAACTATTAAGTTTGTGATCATTTGTTCTGCAGCAATAGAAACCTAATACTCTGATATGACTTCTTTGTATCCCATTCTCATCTGTGTGGCTTAACACTTTCTCTGCCTCATAGGATTTTTGTGAGGATTAATAAATTAACGTAAGTACTTGTATTACAGCCAAGCCCATAGTAACTTGTAATTCAAACCAACCATCATTGTTGAAGCTAACAAATAGCCAATGAGGTAATAATAAACTCTAGAATGTATAAACATTCCAATAAATATTTAATGAACAATTAATTCATTCATTCATGTGGGAACTGGGAAGTGGGTCTGAGCTTGCAAAAGCCAATAAGATCTACCTCTGGGGAGGAGAAGAAATGAAGCACCTGGAATCTAGCCTGTGATTGTGTGAATAAGAATATTATTTGAGGATGTAGTTAGACTCCATACTCTGAGCAATTATAATTGCAAACTTCAATATAACTATATATCTATCATATAACATATCTCAATTTATGTTTACTCAATAGTTAAGAGTACTTATTGATTTGCAATAAAAAAATTTATTGTCAAAATAATAAGACAGTGTTATGGGTTAAATTGCACCCCCTCAAAAACATCATATGTTAAAGTCCTACCCCCCAAGGACCTCAGAATGTCACCGTATTTAGAGAAAAGGTCTTAAAAAGGATCACTGAGTTAAAATGAAGTCATTATCATGGGTCCTAATTCAGTATGACTGGTGTCCCTAAAAAAAGAGATCAGGACACAGACTCACACAGAGGGAAACCATGTGCCCACAGGGGGAGAAGAGGGACAGCTGCAAGCCAAGTTGAGAGGCCTCAGAAGAAAGTAACCCAGCCCACACCTCAGTCTCACACTTTTAGCCTCCAGAACTGGGAGGGAATAAGTTTCTATTATTCAAACTGTCTGTTTAAGCCACTTGGTCCATGTTATTCTGTTACAGCAGTCCTAGCAAACTACACAGGAATACAGATTCAATTGAAGGGTATGATGGTCTTATTTGAGGGATTTTTTTTAACTAAAAGAATAAACAGCTTTCTGTTTTATTATTACTTTCTTATTGATCCTTCCAAGCAGTTTGCTTCTGAATGTTGAAGTCTTGTATTTCAACTCAAATGTGCCTGAATGTAAAACTCTCACTACAGAAGTGTTTAATTTCTTATGTTTATAGCCATACAACAACCCTTTGCTGAATATGGCCCAGCTTAAAGAGTGCTCAGACTACATCAAATATACTGAGCAATACCTTATTTATTTAAATATATGCATGCATATATTACAGTAGATATAAAAATGGAGATTACTAGGTATGCCTTACACTAATGGTCTTCATCATTTTCATATAATAGCCACAAAACATCTGTTTTCCAATCTGTATGTCATATGATTAGCACATAACATTTGTGATCAATTTATTTTGCATTCTTCTACTGAACTGCGTTTGCCATCTGCAGGCTTGCTAAAAAATGATCAATCTGTTCAGCCACTTGCATTGCTTTATTTAGTCTTGCCCTCTCTTTGAAAAACTGACAATGCAAATATTCTATTTTGAATGACATTGAATAAATCATTATGTGGGAGCCAAGGCATTTGCCAGGTTTGAGGTGTTTCAGCAGTTTTTTTCACAACTGGAGATATACAACTTTGTGTCAAACTCAGATTCTCTGGTGCCAGAGTCTGTGTTTATTGACATAACAAAGGCTGAGAAGGTGCCTGTTGGATTTGAGGAAAACTCCTCCATTTAAGCCTCTCAGCAGCAGTGAGGTCCATGCAAAAGGTAGAGAAGCTGAAACAGAGGAAATAATAGAACTGAGTAAAAGGCTGAAACAAGAACACAGGGCACAGTCGATGGTGACCTGCATGTGCCTTTGCTTTTCCATGCCTCAAACTCCATCACTGTGAAATTAAAGACATGAAGATGTTGGATTGAGGTCTCATCCAGTCCAGTGTGGTAGGATTTCAGTATTCAGAGAATGGAAGAATCTCAAAATAAAAAATGTGAATGCTGGTAAAGTTTTTGACCCAACCCCTGTGTCCTCTCATAGCATACTCATTAAAGCATACCCTTTGGGATCAGCAGGCCTGTGTTCAAATACTGACGCTGTTACTCCATTATTATCTGATCATGGACAAATTACCAGTATCTCTTAGTCCCAGTTTTCTTATCTATAAAATTGGGGTAATAATAGTCTGTGCTTTGTAGTACTTCTCTGAGTATTAAATTAGAAAAGCCACACTTAAGTCTTTGTAAATATAATGTGTATGATAATATTAAAAACTATTTTTATCATAGTATTATTTTTGTTACTCCTCCTCTTACTAATATTTATGTGAAGAATGGCACTCAAACTTAGGTGTTGTCTAGGGACCATTTATAAGGTAATCATTAACTCTTAGTTTTAGCTTCCTATTTAAAGAACAATGCTTTCACCTAGTTCAGATCTTCTCATAAACAATACAGAGGGCAATTATTCTACTGTCGGGCTTACAAAGATAGGAAAGTATTTGTAGAAAATGAAATCATTCTAGGGAATTCAGTATGTATAATGGTTTAGCCATCTACTGCAATTAAGCATAGAGAGATAGACTTACCATGTATAAGGTCACAAGAGCTATAACTATTGGGCATGATAGTGTAGAATGATTTTTGAGTTAATCAACAATTCTTGCCAATCACTTTATGAGAAAGTTCTTGTTTATGAGTAGAGATGAGAGTCTCTGTCTTTCTGATACTGGTCTCTGCATCATTCTGATTCATTACTGCAGCCAACACTAAAACATCCATGTGAGTCACCCTACTTAATGCAAAATTCATCACTGCAAATTAGAATTGGCATGCTAACTGCAGAGAAATCTGAGGTCCCCCAGGCTTCTACTTCACACACTTCTTCAGACCCACTTCTCTCGATCTAGATAGTTCTCTACTTTCTCTTTCATATGTGAGGGGACCCCTGGAATCAGGGGAGAGGGTGTCACTCTCCACCAATACACATTCATGCAGTAGATCTGTTATTTAAAAAACCTAGTATAAAAACACATAGAAAATATCTACTATGTATTTTTTATTGGCTTTAGACAGGAACAAGGGTAACTTTGAACCCAATAAATATTAACACATTAGTCATATAATCTTTGTTTTATGGTGTTCCATCTCTTTTAGACTCACCCCATCTCACTAGCTGCAGGAACTTGGTTTAAAGATTATCCATTGGCTCTGAGGGCAGGGTTGTTACTCTATACCTTTTCTGTGGCCAGTTACACATCATTGATCCTGTACCTCTTTGCATTGATCTCACATTTATGCTTGATTTTCTCCAAATAAAAATTTTGTTCTAAAATCTAATGATAAGATCCAACATGACACTTTCCATTTAGTGCCTTCAAACAATTGAGCATGGGATGGCTGAACAGTCTTATTCTGCTCTAACAAAAGTAAAACAGATTTTCCATAGCTGTCCTCTCAGTCTGACCCGACCTATATATAACTACCAGAAAGAGTCTGAAAGCTTGTTTCAATTACAGTAAATGAAACCTATGGCTTCAACATACTCACCTGGACCACTGCAAGATGCCCACTCATCTATCCTGAGCTGTATTAGACACTTGTCAATGTCTCCAGATTAGGGTACATCAAAAAAGGTGGAAACTAGAGGCCAGGTATCCTACAGTTCTTTTATTCTCTGCTTAAAACAGTATCTGCCACTTCATATAGTATCACATTGTTTTACCACTTATATAAGTTTCCCATTGAAACTGTAGCAAATCACCATAAATTTTGTGGTTTAGAACAACCCAAATTTATTTTCTTACAGTTCTGGAAATCAGAAATCTGAAATGGGACTCATAAGCTAAAATCAGGGTGTGGGCAAGGGTGCATCCTTTCTGGATGCTCTAGAGGGAGCGAGACTGCTCTCTATCTTGTAACCTGGGGCTGAGTCGCTCTCAAACCCCTATGGTTCTGTGTCTTTTCTGCCTCTGTCTCTGTCTCTGTCTCTGTCTCTCTCTCTCTCTCTCTCTCTCTCTCTCTCTCTCTCTCTCTCTCTCTCTCTCTCTCTCTCTCTCTCTCTCTCTCTCCCTTCCCATATTAAAGGTGTTGGTGGTTTCATTTTGACTCACCCAAATAATCCAGGATAATCTCCCTATTTTAAGGTCATCTGGCCATTCATCTTAATTCCATCTGTAACTATAATTCTCCTTTTCTTTGTAACCTAAGATAGCTATAGTTTCTGGGGACTGGGATGTGACCCTCTTAGAAGACATCCTGCCTATCATATTCTCTTATATATGTCATGATTTAAAGTGTTTAACTAGCTTTGACAACCCTATATGAGAGAGAAGCAGGCACAAAAGAGTTTTATCTACAATGAACAAACTATTTTGAAAAGAGTGCAGGGAGATCTTTTACAATTGTCTATGCAGAGAAATGATTTGTACAAAGTAAAGTTGTAAATTTATTTCCTTAATGATGGTAAATTCAATAAGCTGATTGCTCCTTATAACAATATGCAATATCAAGTTATAATTTTTAAATGTTTTCTCAAAGGAAATTTGCAAAGTTTTATTAATTTTGCTAATGTGAAATTTATTTTTTAAAGAAAGTAACAATAAGTTTTGGCGAGATTTGCTTGAGAAGAAGAACTTGCCAAGGCTTATTTTTACCTTCCTTTAGAAAAAAATTTAGAATCCTTTAATGAATGTTTAATTTTTATGGATACAGCCTGTAAGATTAAGTTTAAGCAAGGATCTCCCAACACATTTGAACAAATTTTAAAATACACCAAAATTACTACAGTTCTTCTGAATGGTATCATATATTATGGCATAAAACCTACTGGCAAAGACTTAGGTTTCTAGAAAGAAGCATAAGGTACATAACATTTTAAAATTTATACTTACTGGGAAACTTAAATTTTGAAACTAAAAAGGAAATTGCAAATTATATTAAAATACTAAAGATTAGAAATCTAATTCAAACCAGAAGCACATGAAATTCAAATGGGACACTCCTAATTACTCTTTGTGCCTATGCATGGAGCGTTTTCCTAAGAGCTTTATGGTTTGAACAGAAATTCAGAAGGTTCAAAACCCAATCCTTGTTTATTTTTCAACTTCCATCCTGAAGGAGTACAGTCCGGCTGTGCATTAGTGCTCAGTAGTTTGACATCAATACTCACAGAGGAAATTAGTAGTCCTGCTCTCATTATAATCGTTTGACAGTGTAAAACAAACCCAGGAAATACCGCCCTGATATCTATTGGAATGTTTTCTTTATTAAAGTAAAACCTATGGAAGGATAAGTGGCATATCTAAAACAATGTACTGTTTTTCTGCCCATAACGCGTGAAGTGGCAGGGCCTCTCTCTCTTCCCGCTGAGCACCTATTTCATCCACGCCTGATATTTGCCCAACAGAAACATAGGTTTTTGAGCTAAGTGTTGTCCCAAAGGGAGTAGCCTTTCTTTTTAGATAAAATGCTTCAGAAATTGTATGATATAATCATAAGATAAATAATTATAATAATTTTTATGATTAAAATATAACTGACACTATGTTAACATAGAAATCATGCTATTGAATCTTCCCTATTTTCCCATGAGGCAAGTTTTACTGAGTCTCTTATTTGCAGACAGCAGACTGGTTGTTTGACTGGTTTAAGGAAGGAAGCAGTGTTCATAGAAGCCACTGTAAAGAGAGAAAAACTGAAAATGCTGGGTATAACTTACAAAAAACACATGTTTAAACTACTAATGAGCTGGTGGGAAGCAACAATAAAGAACAAATCCATAGGTAATTGATCATCAGGAATCAATGTTGAGGCCAGGATTTATGTGAATCTTAGTAACATAAAGATTATTTATTAAAGAAACAAAAGATTTTTTTAATTTTTTTATTTTAGTTTATTCAGTACAGTTTCTATCCTTTATTCCCATTCCAGCCCACCCACCCATCCCTCCCCACCTCCCTTCCACTTCCAAGCCCCGTAGTTTTGTCCATGTGTCCTCCATACTTGTTCCTGTAAACCCTTCCCTTCTCCCCTGAAATTCCCTCCCCTCTCCCCTCTGGTCACTGACTACCTGTCCTCTATTTCAGTGTCTTTAACCTGAACAACAAAACAAAAGATTATTTTTAAAGGGGCACAGAAACAGAAAAGAATGAAAGAAATAAAAAAGTATAAGGATCAGAAAAGAAACATAACCTTTAGTGAATGCTTACATAAGTATCATTATAAGAACCCCAAATTAATCTACAGCTTAATTTCTGTATAGACAAATTCCCAGAAACAAATGGTCCTGGGAAAATTAGATATTCATATGCAAAGAAAAATGAAGGTGGCCCTTTACTTTTACCCCATATACAAAAATTGACTCAGAACAGGTCAATAAACTTAAGAGCTAAAGCCATAAACTTCTTAGAAGAAAACACTGAGGAAAGATCTTCATGACTTTAGATCTGCAACAATTGCATGAATGTGACTACAAAAGCACGGGCAATAAAAGAAAAAATAGGTAAACTGAACTCCATCAAAACTAAAAACTGTTGTGCATCAAAGGACATCATATATTTGATGAGGGGTTAATATCCAGAATATATAAACTCCTACAATTCAACATCAAAAACAAACAACCTGATTTAAATATAAGCCAAGGACTTAAACAGACAATTTACCAAAAATATTCAAGTAATAAACATGAAAAGATGTTCAACATCATTAGTCATTAGGGAAATGCAAATCAAAGCCATAATGAGATACTACTCACACCTATTGGGATAACTATAATTTTTTTTAATGGTGGGGATGTGGAGAAAGTGAAATCTTTGTGCATTGCTGGTGGTGATATAAAATGGTGCGGCTGCTTTGGAAAACAGCTCGGTGACTCCTTGACAAGTTAAGCATAGAACCCAGAGCTTGCTTGTTGGGTTTTATTGTTTTTTCTACCACCATAGACATGCCCTTGGGATATTATTATATAAAAACACTGGTATGTTTTTATAATTCTTTATATATATATATATATATATATATATATATATATATATACACACATTTGAAACATGAGAATGGCTACTGTCAACAAAACAAGTAATCACAAGTTTCAGAAAGGTTGTGAAAAAAAAGGAACCCTTGTTCACTACTGGCAGAAATATAAACTGGTACAGCCACTATGGAAAGCAGTATGGAGGTTCCTCAAAAAATTAGGGACAGAGTTACCATATGGGCCAGTAATTCTTCTTCTGAGCATCTACCCAAAAATTTTTATAACATTTATTTGCAAAGATATATGCACCCCTATGTTCATTGCAGCATTATTCAAGATGACCAAGACATGGAAACAACCAAAGTGTCCTTCGTCAGATGCCTGGATAAGGAGGATGTGGTGCATATACACAATGGAATACTACTCAGCCCTAAGAAAAGATGAAATACTGCCATTTATGACACATGACTGGACCTTGAGAATATTATGCTAAGTGAAATAAAAAGCAAAGAATGATATGATTTCACTCATATGTGGGATATATAACTGAAAGTCATAGACACAGTATGGTGGTTACCAGAGGGAAGGGGGGTGGGAGTAGTAAAGGGTAAAGAGGGCCAAATAATATGGTCACAGAAAATGACTTGACTTTGGGTGGTGGGCACACAATGATCATGTATCATAGAAATCCACACTTGAAATCTATATAATCTTATTAACCAATATCACCCCAATAAGTTTAATGAAAAAAAGAAAATAGAATCTTTCATATTATGTGTTATGCAATGTGTCATCTCTCTATATACATGTGTTTGTGTATATACATATCTGTGTACTTTATTGGCACATATTGCTGTGCACAAAGTGATTAACCATAGCCTCTAGTTCAGTGTCACCTCGGTGATGGCAGTGATGTTACCATATAAGCATTGTGAAGCTGTACAAATTGTCTTACTCTCAACATAAACATGTATGTGGGGTGGCTGGTCTCAGCACAGAAGATGCTGAAGGAGCACACCCTTGAGTTAGGGACTGGCAGCAGCCCACAGCTTCAGCTAGATTTCCCCTGAGCACGATGGAGCCAGTTGCTAAGAGCTCATGAGACTCACTGTACTCTAAGCAAATTCAGAAGCAAAGATTAATATCCTGTAAAAAGGGGCCCTTGCACCATCATCTTGTGCAGACCATGTACCATGACAAAGGAATAGTATGGAGCACATGGAAAAGCTCCTCATCCAACACATGAGCAGACAAGAGAATCTCGACAACGTCGTTAGGACTGACTGCACAGCCTTTTTGTTCGCAGTAAAGACAGTACTACACACCAGGCATGAGCAAAACCTCTTCAAGTGGATTTATTATATTTAATTAGACAGACATAACAAGTGGGCCTTTCTGATGCTTATCAATTTACCAACAGCTTTCCACTTAGACTCTGCAATAACTAACCTTTTTCAGTCCTATAAAATGACACCAGCTAAAACCAAAGCTCATTCTTATTTATGACAATTTCAGAAAGAAAAACTGCACAATATTAGGGTAACAAAGACAAGTAAATAAGTTCTCTTGGAAGCTAAATTCACTGGAAACAGTTTCAAAATGAATGAGAAAATCAATATTTTAGAAATATTTCCTGCAAAAGACATGTAAAAACTATTTAAAACAAGTACATTTATTCTATCTTCTCATTATTAAAAACTGAAATTGCTGGGAGGTAATTTTATACAGGGAAGCACATATGTAGCAAATGAAATATATATGCATATATATGTTACACAGATATATGACTTACACATATATATATATAGAATATATATATCTTACACTATATCATGTCACAATCTTTCACAATCTTCATGTCAAGTTGAGAGGATTCCAAAGGACTTAATTTGGTTAAATAAACTATGTCTTCAGTTAAGTTAATACATTCTCTGTAAATTGCAAATATAATTATAATAAAAATAAGATCACACTCACCATCTGAGTTCTCATTTCCCCCAACCTCACAGTATCAGTGTGTAGATCTCATTAAATATTTAGTTTTATCTAAAAACTAAAATCCAATGTGACTCTATGTTTTCAAGATTTAAAGCCTGTGAGTCTTCCTTAAGAATGTCTGATTTTCACTGATTTGGTGATGAGACGATAGAAAGCCCTCACCCTATGAGTATCTAATTATTATCAGTAGGCTTCAAGGTGTGTGGCTGAGGGATATCATAGAACAGAGGCAGAAAACATCGTTCAGCTAATTTGTAGCTCAATTGTGCTACTATCTTGAACTATGCTTAGCTGAGTCCTCTTTTAACCCTTACAAAGTGAAAATGTTTCCTACCTGATAAAGGTCAATATTTGCTCTAAAGTGTAAGACCAGCTCTGCTGAAGCAGAATCAGGTAAAGATTTTGGCTAGTGTCTTACTCACCTGTTTCCAGAAAAGTCAGTCGGGTAACTGCTAAGTGGTTGAGTGACTCTAGGTGAGGATGCATGGACACAGATTTCAGATAATTCATTATTTCCTAGCAAAGAGGAGCTGCATTATGTAATTTTGAAAAGGCACTGGTACCGAGAGTATCTTTTATAGAGTGCCAAAAGAAGCAGCAAAATTTAAGGTAAGAAGACAAAGGGGTAAACAGTCGCAGTTAGAACAGCAAGTGTGGGAGGCAACTTAGAGAGAGACAAGAAATCTGGTCATAGAACCCTAGGCTGAGGTGCCATATTTAAGTGTAGAGGGTCCTTCCAGTTTCAGAACTCCTGGCAGACAAGTGCCAACCCCCGTGATACTTTCTTCACCACCTACCCTTCCAACTGTTTGAGTTACTGCTCTAATCATAGATTCCCTTTGTTCCCATTATTTCTCATTCCTCTTCCCTCACCTTGTCTTTCACTCAATTTCTCTATCAAGAGATTTCAAGTTTCAGCATGTTTTTTTCTTAGACCAATTTGCTGCATCAGATTTAGGAGGAGATGGCAGAAGAGAACCCCAATAACATCAGACTGACTCACTGCTGAGTCCGAAAATGCTTTTTTTGGAGATCAGCCATTTTTGTCATTGTCAAACATCATCAGAAATAAATATATTTTTTTATTTCAAGAGGAATAATATTCTGGCACTGACTCATGATGGAAAGCTCTACTCAGACAGGCAGTTTGGCCAAAAGAGGAAGTCAGATTTCTGGATCAGAAAGGATTCTTAACATCTAAATACTAGAATCCCCTCTCATCAGTTTAAGTAGAGAAAACTTTACTGAACAACGTAAGTAGCACATGGACGTCCGGGGAGGGGCACACAGCCAGCTTAGATGCCTGGGTCACACTGACAGACTGCAGGCATGGAGTCTGGTTGCTGCTGTCAGTGACCTGGAAACTTGAGCTTGAATCACTGATGGTGGGTCCTCTGCCAGGACCTCTCCGACTGCAACCTTGAAACATAGGTGTCTCCACCACACGGGTTCCTCTTTCCTCAGCTCACCCTGTTCTAAAATGAAATTTTGGCCAGATGCCTCCAAATGATGGAGTTAAGGCCATGTATGAAGCCCCAGCTAAAAAGGAAGTGGGAAACTGACTTCCTGGCTCCTACCTTGAGGACATAGAACACATAGTATAGAAAACCTTCACATAGGAGAGACATTCAAGTGGTGGTAGGTACCTAAAAATGTCTAGTACATAAGGGAGCTTTGAACAAACACCTCAAGACCCTTGAAATGCTAAGAAAAAAAACAAATGTGTATCAAATATCAGTACTTATTGCTTTCTAGTTGGTCTCTCCGATGGTGCCCTATGCATGTATTTGATAAAGTGCTCATGGATGCTACTATCCAGGGAAAACCAAAGTGCTCATCTCAGGACTCCAGCTGGTCTTTTAAAGATGTAAATAGGCTCAGAGGCCCTCTGAGTCAGCTACTTCACTTGATAAGTGCATAGAGACTAAATAAATTGACAAAGATGGCCCAAATAATCAGTAGCAGAGCTAGAACCAAAATGATGCAATTACGCACGCTCAAGATGATCTTCACTTTGGTTTTTTCTGGCATCATGTGCTGAATGGATCAGTCTGACTATTGGACTCATCTCTATTTTCATCAGCTCTGTAGTCCCTAAATTCTCTGTTATTTAGATCAATATCCTGCTTAAACCTATATCATTTGCCACTTGCACAGCCAGTTCTTTCCCTCGCCATGTCTGATCTGCACTGGTATTGACCACATACTTCTATGCTTTTGAGTCTTGGTTTATGCTTCTTCATTTGCCTAGAATGCCTACCATATTTTTTGATTGAAAATGATCTACTGGCTTTTAGAAGGTATAACTTTAATCAAGTATAACTTTAAATCTATTCCAACACACCAGACTTAGTCTGTACAAATGGCTTAATAAATGCATGTAAATATGTTATTAGATTATATCTCTATTATTCATTTACAGATAAGCTTCCTTCAAAAATGTGTCAACATTTTTGAATCCCTAGTAATTAAAATATTGTTTGATCCATAGGGCCTCATTATATGTTTGCTAAGTGAGTGACTGTCTCCTTCAGTCCATCTTACATGTGAAAAACCCCCATAACAAGACTCTGGGTACATGAAGTATATAAATATTAAATGTTAAGTGATGTGATTTTGCAAATAGTTTTACTAATTCTTAAATGTCAAGAGTGTTAGAACAGGCTTTCAGTATGCCCAATTTTCAGCAATATCTTAATTTGTGGCTCACTTTTAAACATTGCCAATAGCACTGCTTGAGAAATTAAAACATAGTTTATTATGTAAATTTGAGTTCTTTAAAGGCTGTCTTTCAGTTCACTTTTTAAAAATAAAACTAGTATATCTCCAAACAACTTACAATGGGAATCCAGGTAGACATTTTTAAACTCAGGAGTTTGTATCTGTACCATGAATGAATAAAATGAAAGAGATAATAATTCAAGGTTTGGATAACATATTAACTGGAGAATTTACTGAGTCCAATTTTCCACTCCAGTTTGATTCAATAGTCATCATGAAATATAAAAGATTGAATTTCCCAGGAGCAAATTAAGATTACAAAAGCAATGACTCACATGTTTCAAATGTAGTGATCTCAAAGTGTGGTTAAATAATAAATGTAATTTCATAAGGCAATAGTCTATCAACTTGTTGGGCACTAAAATTTGATGTATAAGAGTTTATAAACATCAGTGATCCTGTATTCCTGCAAAGAATTACTCATATCACCTCTGCATTCTGTAGAATTTAGAGAACAGCGAATGAAAATCCCCAGTGTGCAGCCATTTCCATTAGACAAGGAATCTGTGAAAGTCTGGTAGGCTTTTACCTTAATGTTTTTAATGCAAAAGCTGATTGTAAGAGATTTGAATGGAACTAGATATTAATGACTACATTCATCACACCAAAGGGCTCTTTTCAATTAAGCACAATTCAGGACTGCCTGGATTTCTTAAAATGTACCCTTCTTATTCCATCTGTCAAGGTCAGGCTTGTAGTTGCAAAAACATGTTACACTTTACTACCTTTCTAATATGAGAAGGGAGGCAATAGGTAAAAGATAAAATGCAACTTTAAACAAAGTCAGGAACAATAGACTTAGTCTATACACTGAGGAGGAGAAAGTTACTCTTGGCTTCTGATATCATTTAGATAACAATGGAAGCACCCATAGGAAGAAGGAGAGGTCTAAGTTATTTCAAAATCGAAGAGACTAACGTTGTAAAATACTTTTAAGGTCATATTAGTTTGCTAGAGCTACCATAACAAAATAACACAAACTAAGTGACTTAAGCAAGAGCAATTCATTGTCTCATATTTCTGGAGGCCAGAAGGTTGAAATCAAGGTGTTCCAGAGTGGGTTCCTTCCAAGGGCTGTGAGGGACATTTCTCTCCAGGCCTCTCTCTTTGTCTTGTAGGTAGCTGTCTTCTGTCTGTGGCCCTTCAAGTCATTTTCCCTCTAAGCATGTCTGTCTCCATGTCAAATAACCCTTTTGAATAAGGACACAGTGATATTGGATGAGGATGCACCCTAATGACATCACTTTAACTTGATTTCCTGAATAAATATACTACTTTCCATTACAGTCACATTCAGAGGTACTGGGGGTTAGAACTCAAACCTATCTTTTTTTGTGGCGAGGATACAATTCAATTAATCACAACAGTGCCATATAATAATTACTTTGTCAATAAATATTTTCAACTTAACTTTTGATTTGTTTATGCAAGATCTTTTCCTCTATCTTCCCACTATTGTCACCTGAGTTAAAATAGCTCGTACTTTCACAACCATAGCAATACCCTATTTAATGTCCTCTCTCGATTATTGTACTTCCCCCAACTCATTTAACAGGACACAGCAAGAGAAGTCATCCCAATATGTTATGACCTCCTCTGCAGAATGTTTTCTCACTGGACTGCCTCCAATCTTACCTCCAAACTCCTTAGCCCTAACTCAGTACCTGTTTCATGACACTTAACACATTACCTCACGTTGCAGTTATTTGAGTGATTCTTATAAAATTACTGGCACTGGGAGCTGGGATAAGGTTTCATTTATTGGAAAATTCATGAGACAAACTGCCTTTTGAAGAATATGTTTTGAATGTCTTTTATTATTCAGTGGAGAGGTACCTCTCCACTGAATATGTTTATCATTAGCATCAAAAGTTTTATCTTTATTTAAATTTTTGTGCTTTGTTGCATTTCTAACATTTGTAGAAGACAATTTTGTTATTATCAAAATAGAATAATTCAAAATTACTGTTTTTCAACTTAATATGGATAAAGATCATCACAGATCAATGAGCGGAAGCAAAACAGAAATTCCCTTATAAATAAAGCATATTTTTCATAAGGAATTAAGAAATCTGGGAAGATACAGCACAGGAAAACCATGCTGGCCATCCTCTGAATGCAGTTCTCACCTGAATTCACTTTATTTGATACTCACATGCTTCAGTTACATAATGTAGTATTTGAGTATTTCTTTAAATTACATTCAGAGCTAATTGCACATATTTTAGCAACACGCAATATGCATTTTAGGGTTCCACTTCTCTCAACTACTTTCATGAATTCTAAAATACGTTTTCTGAACGCTCTGACTTCTCTGCTAGCTGGATGTGTTTCACAGTCTCTCTCAGTTGCTGTTGGCCATGCAACCGTAGGCATTGTCTGTGAATGTTTGAACTTGATAGAATTATTTAATTGTCAATTTAATTGAACAGTGTTCATTTTGGTAATAACCACATGAGTTTTACATCCATTTAAAATGTATTCTAGCCCTGGCTGGTGTAGCTTAGTGGATTAAGCGCGGGCCTGTGAACCAAGAGAGTGCGGTTTGATTCCCAGTCAGGGCACATGCCTGGGTTGCAGGCCAGTTCCCAGCAGGGAATGCACAGGAAGCAACCATACATTGATATTTCTCTCCCTCTCTCCTTCCCTTCCTCTCTAAAGATAAATAAATAAAATATTTTTAAAAAATGTATTCTAAAATGTTACTTCCTGACTCAACATTGAACTAAATATCAGCTTTATTAAGATGTAATTGACATATAACAACATATAAGTCTAAGGTATACAATATACTGATTGGATATATGTATGTATTGTGAAATAATTACCACAATAACCTTGGTTAACATTCATCAAATCCTATAACTACCTATTTTTTCTTTGTGCTGAGAACTTTAAGATCTACCCTTTCAGCAACTTTCAAGTATACAGAACAGCACTGTAGGCTATGGCCATCATATGTGCATTAGGTGCCCAGAATTTCTTTATCTTATGGAATTTAGTACCTTCAGACCACCTTTACATGTTTTACCTTTCCCCCACATCAACAACCACAAATTCCATTTCCATTTCAATGAGTTTGTTTTTGTTTTTATTTTTGTTTTTTCAGATTTTGTATGTAAGTGAGCTTATACAGTCTTTCTCTGTTTGAAATATTTCATGTAGCATAATGCTCTCAGAATCCATCCATGTTTTTACAAATGACAGGATTCCTTATTTTTTACAGATGAATAGTATTTCATAATATATTTTTTCTATTCATTCACTTGCCAATTTATTTATTCTTTCACTTTCTTTTGGATGTTAAAATTGTTTCCATGTCTTGGCTATTGTAAGTAATGCTGCAGTGAACAAGGGTGAGCAAATATCTCTTTAAGACAGTGATTTGGTGGTCTGACTGGTATAGCTCAGTGGGTTGGGCATTGTCCCGCAAACAGAAAGGTCTCTGCTTTGATTCCTTGTCAGGGCACATGCCTGGGTTGTGGACCAGGTCCTCAGCTGAGGATATGTGAGAGGCAGTGGATCAACGTTTCTCTCCCTCTCTTTCTCCCTCCTTTCCCCTCTCTCTAAAAAACTATGGTACATTTACACAATGGAATTCTATGCAGCTGAAAGAAAGAAGGAGCTCATACCCTTTGCAACAGCATGGATGGAACTGGAAAGCATTATGCTAAGCGAAATAAGCCAGGCAGTGAAAGACAAATACCATATGATCTTGCCTTTAACAGGAACCTAAACAATAAAACAAAGAAACAAGTAAAATATAACAAAAGACACTGAAATAGAGGACAGGTAGTCAGTGACCAGAGGGGAGAGGGGAGGGAATTTCAGGGGAGAAGGGAAGGGTTTACAGGAACAAATATAGAGCACACATGGACAAAACTAAGGGGGTTGGAAAGGGGAGGGAGGAGGGGAGGAATGGGTGGGTGGGCTGGAATGGGAATAAAGGATAGAAACTGTACTGAATAAACTAAAATTAAAAAATTTTTAAAAAACTAAAAAAAATAAAAAGTAAATAAAATACCTTTGTTAAAAGATAGTGATTTTGTTTCATTCACATATATACCTGGAAATATTTCCTTGCACAAAAACGAGGTTTATGGAAACTAAGGGGGGACAGAATTCACAGGAATATAAAGCTTTGTTAAAATTTTCTTACTTGGTAATGTGCAAAAGTGACATACATCCCAACACACATCAAACATGCAACTAAGACAGGATAAATGGTTGTGTCCTGAGAAAGGATGAAAGAATATTTCACAGTAGGAGAGGCTGGTGTGACTAATTAATCAAAAGTATAAGAACACTCTCAAAAAATCATAAAATAAAAAGTCTCAACAAGAAGGCATGATTTTGTTGTACTTTAATTAGAAGGGGTTTTTTTTTCTATTCTTAGTGGAAATAATATAAGCTCTCCATCATAATTGATGTCAGCTTAGATTGAATGAAAAACAATTAACTGCCAACAGAAGAATCCAGGGAAATATTTTAAGATGAATAGCCCTTTCTCTATAGCCCTTGGAGGCTGCAGAGTGCCCTAGGACTGTGTCCAGCAGAGTGGATCTGCCACGGGGCTTCAAAACTCGGCACTTTGAATACTTCACCAACGTCTTCTCTCCTACTTCTCCATCTCAGCCCTCTCTCATTTGTGCTGGCCCTCAGTGTAACACATACTGCAAGTCTCTGCTCTGCGTAGTGAGGATCTACTTATTCTGACACACTTTCCAGGTCATGGGCTGTTCCTGTTTGTGCTCAAGGCCACCAATTAATTGACCTGCAAGTATAAAACTGCCATCCCCGCTCAAGGCTCATGGTTCTGCTAGTGTCTTGGGTAAAAGTGGAATAAATACATATTTTTCAATGACTGCATGATACTTTTAATAAAAAACTCATTTTTAACTGTCTCCATTTTAAAAGTTCACCACGTTTTACAGAATTGTAAATATCCCCTTTATTTCCCCTATGCCTAGAATTCATGGTTAATCAACGACAGTTCCTTGGTGTGTGGGGATTTCCATCCTTTGCATAGTTTCACCTCAACAAAAAAGTTGCCATTCGTGGGCACGGATTGCCAAGAATCATGCCTGCTTCCTGGAAAAAGCGAGGTTGTTATTTCTAATTTTTTTTCTTACCTTGCTTCCAGGCTTGTCTTACAAAGTACACACAGATGTTAAAATTACTGGGCTGGGAGAAGTGAGAGATGGAAATCCTACCTACTAAATGGGCACCCTGCCTGGGGATCGAGGGAGAGAACTTGCTTAGCAATCAAATGCTTGACGGTAGAATCAGCATTGGAGCTATCGTGGTATCACACTAGAGATCAAATGTTTACCTTAATAATTACCTGCTGTCTCAGCCTGAATATTCTCTGTACCAAAACTTAATCCCCAATCAATCCACTCAATTTAATCATCCCATAGATGTTTACATCTGACACAAAGTGCTGAAAAGGAAAAGTCCAACAGCCTCTCCAGTACACATTCCACAAACAGAAAAATAACAGAGGGACTCATCTTCATCATAATGATCTCAGTGTCAAACCGCTGGAGGAATGGGTTTTATGTTGAATGAAAGCCAAATAAATGCAGTCACCCAAATAATGAAACATGGATTATTGATGCTGATTTTCAAGCTGAGGAAATTACTCAAATCAAGTAAATACACTCTTTACTTTATCCATTTCTCTGTTTGAATAGCATCTGTTTTCTGCCAGCAACTTTAACCACTCAATTTGAAGTCTCTCCAGGAATGAGCCCTTGAAAAATTCTAAAAATATCAATAAATCAAACTTCAAAAAGCCTTGAAGGGAAAGAAGATGGTTTTGTAGACAAAGGGGGAAAAGATCAAAATTTTATAGAATCCTTTTAAACGTTTCTATTCTTTCCCCAAATTGTCTGCCAAAGCAGGACCATCTTCTCTGTTCATTGTGATCAGCTATGGTTTTTCTCCTAGGGTCAATCCACAATTCTTCACATTTTTACAAGTTGCTAAGACTACTGATGGTGGTTCTGTATAGATATGGGCAATGATCCTAACTGTTTTTGAAATTACAATATTTGCTTATTGCAATTTCTAAAGAGTTTTTGTTTTACCCTTAGCATGGCTATGTGATAAGGAATCAAATGGTCAAGAAACCACTGGCACCCAAACACTTCAGTGTTGTGTGAAGGCAACACTGGAGTTAGAGCATCCTTGTACATATGCAAGCCTTATTTAAAGCATTGTCTGAAGTCCCTCTACATCCCGTAACATCTGCTGGCAGTGTTGACCATGGGTGGGACTATCCAGTAATTAGGGTTCATCTGCAGCAGTGCTGCTTCAAGTGTGGTCCAGAGACCACCTGCAGTCTAACTGTTGCCTGTCCCTGATGAGATAAGAACAGAAATTGAAAGTGAACATTCAGACACTTGTGTAGCAATTTGACATTGCCTGATACCCAAGTGTATAATTGGTGAACACACCCCGCTGAGCAGGGTGTGAGCCAGTTTGCTGTTGTGTAATGCAAGCAATGAGTCACATTTGATGTGAGCTGATACCAATGTTGGTGTGCAACAAGTTGGGGAAAAGTAAAGTGCTTCTGAACCACAGAAAGTTGGAGACACTCATCCAGAGCACCCTTCCACCTCCTTTTTAGGGATCATTTATCTTTTATGCTGTCCCAAACTTTCTGTCCCTGCAGAATCTCTGTATTCTCCTGAGATACTGTGCTGAGGAACTAATACATATGGATCCAAGTCTACGTTATGAGTAGATGTTACGAAGATATCGACATTCTTAACATAATGCCTTAGTGGATGCATATTTATGTACAAGTATTTTCTCTGATTTGGGCCTTTTACAATACTGTAGGAACGTGGGCACACCTATAAATGTAATTCTGTAGATCCCACACCCAACTTCACCCCAACCCTTCAAAATATAGCTATATTTGACTTACCAAATCTTCAGTAGATGTTCCATGCCTAGGTAGAAGCTCCCCCACCCCCAGACGCACTCACCAGCACCCCCAGACTGTCACCATATCATAGTTACAGTCTCCCAGCTTTAAGTGAAAGGAATCAATTTGGGGAAAAGGTAAAACTAATCTGAGGACAGTCAAGAGTCTGTTGCTCACCTCAGACTCTGAGCAAAGACTATGCTGTGACCCAAAGAAGAGCCAGCCACCCTCACCAAGCACATTATATCCAGGACACATGCAACATGTGCAAACACTCACACACATATACATGTACAGAGAAACACACATAAGCTGCCATGTTCACACTGAAGAAATTGTCTTTTGTTTGAAAATAAACACATAACACAGCCAGCAGGAGACTCAGCTGAGGCCTGGGAACTTAATGAAGATAGCAAATTCACACTTCTATTTAGACATTTTCATTCTAGGTTAGAATAAGTATTAATTTTTTTCCTAACAATTCAAACATAAAAATAGCATATTATTATGTTAATATATATGGTAAGGTTTGTTGTAGTGTGTACAATTAATATATACATAGTTAATAACATAATATAATAAATAACAAATAATAATGAAGTGATAAATAGCATAAATAATAACATAGAAAATAAACATTAAGAAAGACCTTTCATTCCAACCCTTGCTAGCATATGATCTCAAGATATCTGAACCTAATCAACAAAACAAAGAACCAACCAAAATATAACCAGAGACATTGAAATTAAGAACAAACTGACCGTAACCAGAGGGGTGAGAGAGAGGGATAATGGGGGAAAGAAGTGGAAGGGTTGTTAGGGAACATGTATAAAGGACCCATGGAGAAAACAAATGGGGGTGGATTGAGGCTGTGAGGTGGGGGTGGGTGGGGAAGGGGAAAATGGTGGCAGGAAAATGGAGACAACTATACTTGAACAACAATAAAAAATCATAGGTAAAAAAAACAAATAGATTGACCTTAAAAAATATCTGTTCAGTTTGAGGATATTTCTCCATTTTTCAAGTCAAGATAATACTACATGCTTCATGGAGTAATGGGGAGACTTAAATTTTTATAAAGTGCAAAACAATCTAGCACAAAATGTGCTCAATAAAAATCATCTCCATTATTTATTTTATTTTCCTAGCAAAATGTCTATTTAGCTAACACATTTTAAAAATCCTAGACCTACCTACTTAGATGTGTCTAGGAAATTCATAGTTGCTGAGTTCTTCATTTACAACCATCCACTATCTCCTCTGGCAGAGTCAGACCACCAATAGGCACAGGAGAAGAGAAGAGAGGAGAACGGATGGGATGGTCCATCTTAACATCATTGTGGAGAATGGTTTCCTGCTCCTTCCCAGATTCTACTAATCTACCTCAGGGTCCAACATGTAGAAACTGTAAGGAGTCTGCTCAGTTAGGGACACGACTTAGCTCTTTCTGTGTCAGCATCCCAGAAAGGAGCCAGTATTTGAAAAGCTCTTTGGTGATACTGATGTGATGTCACCCTTGATAAGTACTGACCTGAATGAGGAAGTGGACAGATGCAGAATTATTGTAGCTGATGGTGATGATGCTATAACAGGGCACAAGGAGAACACACAGAGAAGAGATGGGATTCTGCTGGAAGCATCCACAAAAGTTACAAGGAGAGATGGTATTTGGGCTGAATTTGGGGGGGTGACCAGCCCAATAAAATATATCCAAGGAAGAAGCTTAAATTGAATTTTCCACTTAAAAAAAATCCAGGTGGAAATGAAACCTTGGTATTTAGATTAACATTATCAGTTTGCTTTTGCATTGATATAAGTTTCAAGAATATTAAGAAGATATTATAGAAGTGTTGGCCTCAGGCAAAATGTAAACTTCTTTCCCAGACACCTGGCAAAAAGAAAGATCATTTCCACTTATAGCTCTTTGTAGAATAATTTTGTTTGAGTTTTAATGGTTTCTTTGTTGATTATTGCAAAAAAATGAATATTCTTAAATGCAGTTAAATGAAGGTATTATGATCTTTAGAAAAGCTATAAATTAACTTAAAAACTAATTTCAGACACTCCTCATTAGAATGCAAATAGGTACATATGAGGGACTTCCAACTCATGTAAACAAGTTGGTCCCTAAAAGTTCCACTCTGAAAGAGGGATTATTGCACTTCTCAAAATGCATTTTATCTGGGCAGTACCTTCATGCTGGCTGAAATGTTTTTCATTAGTAAAGAGGTACTACTCAGTGGACAGACTGGTAAGAGGCTTTATATACATATCAATAGTTGTGGGCCATTTTAAATTTTAGGCTGAAAATTTTACTTACATATGGTAAGTAAACTCAAATTACTCATTCAAATTATCCACTTTCTCAATAATAATGTGTTTTATGGTGCTTATGCAGCTTTTTATTGATAATAAACTGCAATTTATCAGGCTTTACAGCACTCCCCCACCTATTTTAATTATTAATATTACCAGCCTTAAGATGAAAAATTAAACCCTTAGGGTATAAGGTTATGTTAGCATCACAGTGAAGAAGGACAATGTAAGAGAAAAAAACAGAAACATGAGGGGGGAAAAGAAATATGAGGAAATGGAAAACTCACAAAATTGTACTCTAAAACTACCTTCTGCAAATGGCAATAGTCAAAATGACAGAAGCAGGTGTTGCTGAGGATGTGGAGAATTGGAACCCTTCTGCATTGCTAGTAGAAATGTAAAGCAGTATAGTTGCTTTGGAAACTGTTGGACAGTTTCTCAAAAGGCTCAATAAAGCGCTGGCATATGGCCCAACAATTTATAAGTACATGTTACAAGTTGAACGTGTCTCCTCAAAATCCATATATTGCAGTCCTAACTCCCAGTACCTGAGAATGTAGTCACATTTGGAGATAAAGTCCTTAAAGTGATAATTAAGTTAAAATGAGGTCTTTAGGCCAGGTCCTATTCTAAAATGACTGGTGGCCTTATAAGTATAGGAGATTAGGACACACCAATTGAGGAACGGCCTCGTGAGGACACAGTAAGAAGGTGACCACCTGCAAGCCAGGGAGAGGGGTGCCAGAGAAACTGAACCTACCGACATCTTGGTCTCAAACTTCCAGCCTCCAGAACTGTCAGAAAATAAACTGCTGGTGCTTAAGCCACCTGGTCTGTGGTATCATGTTATGACAGTTTTATGAAAATAATACAGTATATATCGAAGTTACATGAAATGAAATGTATGTTCACAAAAAAATTAATTAATGTTCCAAGTAGCATTACTCATAATAGCCAAATGATGAAATATACAAATAACCACAAATTAATGAATGGATAAACAAAATGTGATGTTTCCACCCAATAAGATATTATTTAGCTATAAAAATTAATGAAGTACTGATACATGCTAAAACATGAATGACCCTTGAAAAATCTGTGCTAAATGGAAGAAACTGAACACAGAAACAAAAGGTCACGTAGTATCTGATCTCATTTATATGAAGTCTCAGAATAGGCAAATCCAGAGAAGGACAAAGTAGATTAATGGTTGCTAGGGGCTGGGGAAGAGAGGCATGGAGAGTGAATGCTAATGGGTATGAAGCTTATTTTGGGGGTGATGAAAACATTTCAGAATTAAATGTTCTGATAGTTGCACAACTTTGTGATATACTAAAAGCCACTAAAATAACATGTACAATTTTAAAGGATAAATTATATGGATTATAAATGATATCTCAGTAACAGTTTAAAATATAAAAGAGAAGGAAAGGAAATCAGTCCTGGCTTATTCATACGTTATCCAGAAAGAAGTTAATTGCTTCAAAAGAGTTAAAGGAAAGGAAAAAAATAGTCCACTCTAACATTTGGAAATAAAATGCAAAATTACAGTAGGCTAATGAGATTATGGCTTATTATTTTATGAATTTAAAATAATGTTTTAAAAGTCTTCTTCTGTTTTAACAAAAAAAATCACAAAAGTAAATGTGAATGACAAGAACAAATGCTAAACAATTAAAAGAAAACAAAGAATGAACAAGAACAACTTTACCTCCTATGAATGTGAGATCCTGATATTAAATAATAAAAAGAATTGAAAATGAGGGAATGGATATTTGGGGTGAACAAAAAAGCTATGGAACCTAAAAGAAACATATCAGTCAGTTATTATTGCAAGAGATGATGGGAAGCTCAACTGGGTTTTCTCTTAGCATTAAAACACAAATCAGATGTCTGCCTTCTCTGAACTTGACACCTCTGAATGGCAGTGTCTTTGGGTTATTTCTGAAGGTTTGCCTGTCTACTAGACATCATCATCTTGTCTTCAAGGTACGTAGACAAAATAAATACTGTGGACCCTTTAGGGGAAATTAGCAGAAAACTACTAGTCTCTATGGTGCTTCCCCTTCCATAAAGCAATCCTGAGGACCCCATCTCCTTTCCCACTCTCTCTTCTGCCCCAGCTGCCCTGAGTAAGAAGGCCATGTTAGGTCTCTAAGTGCGTCTTCTCCAAATTCCATTTCTCAAGACCAAGCATGTTACTTTCCTTGCCATTTAGACACTTATTTTCTAGATTATGGCTGCCTCTCGGGGTCACTTTGATGTTGCGAGGTCACTGCCACCATTTTTGCTTCAGCCACCATCTGGGCCACACTAAGCAGGCACATGGTGGCAACACCCTGCCTGAGCTGGGGCAGTGCCACCCTCTTTTCTATGTCGGGGTTTTTGTCGGGGTTTTTCTCTGGTCCAGAGCATCAACTGTATGAATACTCCCACATCCTGGTCACCTAACCCCTCAACCCCACCACAACTTCTCTTTCTAAAAGAGAGCTTGCCCTGCCTTTCTACCTGGACCACACTTGAGACTAAACAATCATTCTTGCTTCTTTCTAGACTTCTACTTATTGATAATTGTGTCCCTTCTGACTTCTTTTCATATCTCAAAAAGCATTTCTTTATGAAAAGCATCAATGAGTAAAAATGGACTTAAAAACAGCAATAAGTAAAAATGCATCTGAAAATGTTTCATGAATCCAAAAATTATTATTTTTCCAAATCTTCATATTAAAATAAATATTTCCCTCTCTTTGGCCAAAGACTAATGAAAACTAGATACATATACATCAGGCATCAATGCAAGGTGGATACAGAGTACACTAAGTTTTTAAGCTCACAGGATACCTTTTATTTCCTTTCTGGTATAGCATATGCTTAAAGTCCCTCTGTCTTCTTTTTTGCTGTGTTATTGATTTCTATTATAAGATGCCACAGGGTGTTTATGTGATAAGTTGCCCTATAAATGGCTTTGTACTCAGACAATGAAATGAGAAATGTTCATCTATCACTATGGTCCAGATGCTTCCTTGAAGATGTTGGAAGATGTTGCATTTAATGCTGTCAAAAAACCTTTGTTTTGGAAAAAAAACGACAACCAACTAGCTTCCCTTTAATTGGCATACCTTGTCCTAGGAAACCAGTGTCACACAAGTGCTAAAACTTCATTAAAGAAAATGCATTTGCCAGAGGGAATAGGGAAAAAAAAGTAAAAGAAAATCCCAATATTTAAATTCTGATTAGTCCTTTTGTAACCAGCTGTTGAGATTAAACTCAGTGTTAGTACTGTTTAATATACAGCCACCAATAAAAACATCATTCCTAGTGTCCAGATATTACAATGACCAGATTTAAATTATTTGTCACTTAATTATTTGGCAACTTTGTTGTTGGAATATTTCAGAAGGAGATGGAGTGCCTATGGTGCATGTGCACTGAGGAGACTGACAAGACTGTATATCTGGAGAGTCCCAAAGCCTTTAAAAAAGCCCTTCCACAAAACCAGTAAGTTCACCATGAAGGACAGAATAGAGAAACTGCTTTGTCATAAAAAGCCTGCTTTCACCTAAGAAAATAACCAAAAGCAGTGAACCATATAGATATTTGGCTGTTATTTCAATTAAAAATACAGAAAATCTATTCATTTCCTCTTTTTGTCCAGCACAATGAGAGAAGACCATACCATGCTTTTGAGGCACAACAATGGAACATATTCCCCAAATAAATGTCAGAAATATACCAAGTTCTATTTCTGTCCTACAATGGGGAGCCTTGCTGCTGTATACAGCTACATATGTTTGGATTTGGCAGAGAAAGTAAAATATGCAAATCTCTTCTTAATGGAACAAGGATAGGAGGAAGGCATGACTTAATAAGGGGTGGAGTCATCTCATGAAAAGGGTGCCGATTCTGAGGGATGGAATAGTAATTAAAACTAACACATAGAATGCTTTATGTACATTAACTAGTGCTTTATTATTATTATATACATTATTATTATTATATACATTAACTAGTGCATTATATTACATATTTAACATATGTAATATATAGAAGAGAAAAATGAATACTATGTAAGCCAGTGACCAATGTGTAAGAGCACATTAAACCCCACACAGGGACATATCCACACACAAACAAACTTAATGAACAGTGACAATGAAACTCATTATAAATTTTGTAAGTCTAGATCAAGGTCCCTCAGAAGATTGATTGATAACAGGGACAGACAAGCAGTGTTTGATGAAGAGATAGGGGACATTTGATAGCCGAAAGGCCTGGGCTTCAGAGGAGCAGCATGCAAACAAGCTTTGAACAACAGAGATACTTATTTTTGGAAACCTAAAGTATAATATATTTTAGAAAAAATATAAGTATTTCCCCCAAAATAAAAAATACCCTTTAGGAACCCTGGTACACTGTTGGTGGGATTGCAGACTGGTACAACCACTAAGGAAAACAGTACGGAATTTCCTCAGAAAACTAAAAATGGATCTGCCTTTTGACCCAGCAATTCCACTGCTAAGATGATATCCTAAGAACCCTGAAACACCAATCCAAAAGAACCTATGCACCGAGTGTTCATAGCAGCACAATTTACAATAGCTAAGTTCTGGAAACAACCTAGCTGCCCATCAGTAAATGAATGGATCAAAAAACTATGGTACATTTACACAATGGAATTCTATGCAGCAGAAGGAGCTCCTACCCTTTGCAACAGCATGGATGGAACTGGAAAGCATTATGCTAAGTGAAATAAACCAGGTGGTGAAAGACAAATACCATATGATCTCACCTTTAACAGGAACCTAATCAATAAAACAGACAAACAGCAAAATATAACCAAAGACACTAAAATTGAGACCAGAGGGGAGAGGGGAGGGAATTTTAGGGGAAAAGGGTGAAGGGTTTGCAGGAACAACTATAAAGGACACATGGACAATAACAAGGGAGTTGGTGGAAATGGGAAGGGAGGTGAGAAGGGTTGGGGGGTTGGGCTGGGTTCGGGGGAAAAGGCAGAAAATTGTACCTGAACAACAATTAAAATAAAAATTTAAAAGAAAAAAAACCTTTATTATAAGTATGTTGTTTACTGCCAAAGTAATTAATTGGGAATATTATTTTGTGATGGTTGATTTTATTTGTCAATTTGACTGGACAAATAATTCCAGATAGGTGATGCCAGATAGCTGATAAAATATTATTTTTGGTTGTATCTAGAAGTTTTTCCCAAAGAAATTAGTGAACTGAGTAAAGCCTGTGACCCATGTCAGTGTGGGTGGACACCACGCAATCCCTTAAGCACCCAAATAGAGTAAAAAGGCAGAGAACCAGAGTGTTCATTCTCTTTCCTTGAGCTGTGGCATGTGTACTCTGCATTGGGCATTGGCATTCCTGGTTCCTGGGCTCTCAGACTCATGTGGGGCTTAACACCAACAGCCTGCATGACTCTCAAGTCTTCAAACTTGGACTAAACTACACCACCAATTTTCTGGTTCTCCAGCTTGCAGCTGGCAGACTGTGGGATTTGTCAGCCTCCATAACCGTGCGAGCCAAGTCTTATAACAAATCTATGTATAGATACAGATTTGAGCCTCTGGCTCAGGGTCTTCCACACGTCTGCAATCAAGGTGGCAGCAGGGACTGGAGCCATCTACAGCCCCAACTTGGGGAGGATCCTCTTCCAAACTCACCCACATGGCTGTTGCCAAGGCTCAGGTCCTCACTGCCGTTGCCAAAGACATTAGTTTCTTGCTATATAGGGTCTCTGTAGGACTGCTTACAACATGGCAGCTTGCTTCTCTTAGAGGAAGGGCTCAAAGACAGAGAGGGAGAAAGTGCTACCAAGACAGAAGCCACATTTTCGTAACCTAATTGTGGAAATGATTTTCCATCCTTTAAACTGTAATCTCTTAGAGCCTAGAAGTGCAGACTTCCCCTAGGGGGAGGGGCTAATATAAGGTTATAATTACCAGAAATCCGGGATCACTGGCGCCAATCTTAGAGACTCCCCTCACGCTCACCTTCCACTTCTCCTTCCTTTGCTCCCTTCTCTTCACTTTCTTTCCTTCCTTTCCTCTCAGAAACTCAGAAATCAGCTCACTGGCCCACACATAAAGCTAAATGAGAGTGTGTAGACATTTGGCTAAGTTTCACTCTCTTTGGGTCACTCTCTTTATTAAATTACCTGGGCTTTTTATTCTGACATCTCAACTTTTCCTGCCTCCTTGACTACAGGAGAGTGTATACAGAAGAGGGTCCTTATGGCACCTCTTTATTAACTACTCTTTAACATAGTATTTTCTGTGTGTGCCTGCTCTAAAACTGCAACCCTAATAAAAAAGGAATAGAGGAAGAGAGAGTCACATAAATGGAGCTAGAAAGAGTTAATGAATCAAGCAAATCCTTTCAGCTGCTCAACCAAAGACTTTTTCACTGTTTTTACAGGCCATTAAAAATAATTACCTGCTTTAATACATGTCTCAGTAAAAGAAGGGACATTTTTACACTGTTTAATTTCTTCCCTTTGTATCCAACTTCTTGTCAAGTCATCACTCCACAATGGAACTTAGAATCTTCCATGTCATTGAAATTTGTATTGAATTAGTACATTTCCAGTTTTCCTGACCAGCTGCCTCCCCTGGGTCCTCAGGGTGTTGTTAGTACCTCCCTGCCCCAAGCACTGATACACTGGAATGGAGACATCAGCATGGCCAATGGCAATTTATATTATTGGCACCACAACAGCTAGTTTGTCTTCCTATTCTAGCAACTACCACACCAGCCATCCTTATCTTGTCTTGTAGCAGAAATTGGCATTTGGTAAGCATACATATTTTTTAAATGATATGTAATGAAGGGCTGACTGTGGAAGCTAAAATCCAGTATGTTTTTGAAGGTAAAATTTGGTGATTAGCCTTTAGGAAGCCAACAAGGCAGAGGGACACGTATGTACATATTCAAACATATTTTGAAAACATGCTGGTGATGTATTTCTAAACTTGCTAGTAAATAATTACTGATCATGATGCAAAAACTTTTCTTGGTAAGTGCACGCACTGATGAATAAGTGAAATGTTCATTCTAAATATTACATCTGATAAATTTTTAAAAAAGAAAAATTCCTTAACTACTAAAGCATTTTAGATGATGAATGGCATGATACTTATGCATCTAATTTGGGGGAATGCACAAATTGTAATTATTCTCCCATATTAATCCTGACCAGATATTTTCAATGCTGACCTTGCTGTTCAAATTTTTGGCCCTTTACTAACACGTAGAAATGGAAGCAAATAAGGAAGGGCAAGAAAAATAATGTGGAACAAAAAAGGTGAAAGGGAAACAAAAGGGAAGCATGTAAATGAGCAGCAGGAAAACATCTCTGGGGGCACAAAAGGACAATGGTTGAAACTCAAAGGTTTTCATTTAACTTTGTTACTTTCTTAATTTCCAATACAGTATCAGTGCACTCAGATGTTTATTGGGAAGATCCAAGGTATAGTTATAAGTGATTAACTTCTATCTTGTGAATATTATGTATTATAGGATAGATGGTTGAGTCCTCTTTCATTGGTTGCTGTAAAGCTCAGACCTAAATATTTAACCCACCTCTAACAAATGTACATATTTTGTACAGTATATATCTTATTCTAAATTATTTTTACTGTTTTATCTTATATTTTTTCAACTTCTATTTTCATTTGGGGCGGGGGTTGTATTTGAAGACTTTTTTATATTTTTGATCAGTTTTAGATTCACAGCAAAATTGAAAGTCCAAAGGTTTCCCATACACCCCCTGCCCTCACACATGCATAGCCTCCCCCTTTCTCAACATCCCCCACCAAAGTGCTACTTTTGTTACAATTAATGAACCTGCACTGGCACATCATAATGGTCCAAAGTCCGTAGGTTACATTAGGGTTCATCTTGGTGATACTCATCTATGCATTTAGACAAAGGTATTAGGGCATGTACTCAACATTATGGTATCATACAGAGTGTTTTCACTGCCCTGAAATTTTTCTGTGTTCCTCCTTTTCATCCACTTCTTTCCCCCACCCATGGTGACCATGGATGCTTTTCCAGTCTCCGTAATTTTTTCTTTTCCAGAAAATTGTACCATTGAAATCACTTAGTATGTAGCCTTTTGAGATTGGCTTTTTTTCACTTAGTAAAATGCATTTAAGTTTCTTCCATGTCCCTTCATGTCTTGGTAGCACTTTTTAAAAAATCACTGAGTAATATTCCATTGCCTGTATGTACCACGATTTATTTATTCACTCACCTACTGAAGGACATATTTGTTGCTTCCAAGTTCTGGCGATTATGAATAAAGCTGTTTATAAACACTTATGTGCAGGTTTTTACATGGACATAAGTTTTCAGCTCCTTTGAGTAAATACCAAGGAGCATGGTTACTGGATTGTATAGTAAAAATACATTCAGTTTAATAAGAAACTGCAAAATAGTCTTCTGAAAGTGGTATACCATTTTCTATACCCACTAGCAATGAATGAGAATCCCTGCTGGTCCACACCCTCGTCAGATTTTAATGTTGTCAGTGTTCTGGGTTTTAGCCATTGGTAGTGACGTGTAGTGATATCTTGATGTTTTAATTTGCATTTTCCTGATGACATATGATGTGCAGTATCTTTTTATAACCTTATTTGCCATCTGTATATCTCCTTTGGGGGTGTCTATTAAGGTCTTTGGCCCATTTTTTCATTGTTTTATTTTTTACTGTTGAGTCTTAGGGGTCCCTTGTATATTTCAATTCAGATGTGTTATTTTATCAGATGTGTTTTCAAATATTCTCTCTCCGCTTGCGGATTGTCTTCCCATTCTCCTGATACTGTCTTTTGCAAAGCAGAAGTTTTTTTTTCCTTTAAATTAAGTCCAGTCTACCGATTATTCTTTTCATGGATTGTGCCTTTGGTGTTATATCAAAAAAGACATTGCCATACACAAGGTCATCTAGGTTTCCTCCTATGTTATCTTCTAGGACTTTTATAGTTTTATCTTGTTTTCAGCTCTGTGATCCATTTGAAATTCATTTTTGTGTAGGGTGTAAGATCTATGTCTAGATTTATCTTTTTGAATGTGGAGGACCTGTTGTTCAGGGACCATTTATTGAAAGACTATTTTTGCTTCTATGTCAGAGATCAGTTGACTATATTCATGTGGGTATATTTCTGGACTCTCTATTCTGTTTAATTGATCTATTTGTCTATTGTTTTACCAATACCATATTGTTTTGATTGCCAGAGTTTTATAAGTCGTTATATTGGGTAGCATCGGTCCTCCAACTTTGTTCTTCTCCATCAATATTGAGTGGACTATTGTGGATCTTTTGCTTCTCCATATAAACTTTACAATCAGTTTGTTGATATCCTCAAAATAACTCTCTGGGATTTTTATTGCAATTACATTGAATCTCTATTTTCATTTTTAAGGATGATTTTGTCATTTGTTTTAGTTGGGTATTACTGCTTAACAAAGCACCAAAACTCAGTGACTTAAAACACTAAGCCTTTACTATTTCTCAATGGTATATAGATTATTTGCTGATTCTTCTGGTCTAGGCCACAACTGATTTATCTCAATTAATTTTCTCATGTATCTGAAGTCAATCAGAATATCATGTGGGGGCTGACTGATGTAGGACACCTTACACACATGCCTGACATTTGGCTGCCAGGCCAAATTCATTCACATGATGAGTACCAAGAGAGAATACAGAGTTATGCAATGTCTTTTGAGGTCTAGGGTTGGAACTGCTACAGCACTTTGTGCAATATTCTATTCACAAAACAAGTCACAAAGCCAGCCAAAATTCAAAGGGTAAATAGACTCCACATGTTACAAAGGTACAGATGTCAAAAGGAGTAAAGAATTGAGGAGATAAGTAAAAATGTATGTGTGTATATGTGTGTATGTATGCATACAATAAAATATTTTAAAATATATCTCAAATAAATTTTAGAAAGATGAGAGAAATAAATTAAAGTAACACAAATAGCACTGACTGGTGTGGCTCAGTGGATTGAGTGTCATCCTGTGAACCAAAGGATTTCTGGTTCGATTCCTAGTCAGGGCACATGACTAGGTTGTGGGCCAGGTCCCCAGTTGAGGACACGAGAGAGGCAACCACACATTGATGTTTCTCCCCCTCTTTTCCCCTCTCTCTAAAAATAAATAAATAAAATCTTTTAAAAATTAATGAATAAATTTTTTTAAAAAATAATAAAGTAACATAAATAAATATATAATTCCTCGTCTGTGAATGGCTTTCTTGTCATGCAGGTCTCAGAAAATTCTTTCCTGTCTCTCTGTCACTAAACTAGAATCCATTTAAATATTCTCTTTTATATTACCCAAAAATACTCATCATAATATGAAATTATCTTGTTTTCACATAGATTTTGTTTTCCTATTAGAATATAAGTTTCACAAGGACCTTCTCAGCTCATTCACTGCTAAATCCACACTAACTGAAATAGTGTCTATTATATAACTGGTGTGAAGGGAAACAAATCATATACAGTTTTAGTTGTCTGTGGGGCTTTTGTCCTTCCCCTCACCTGATGCCCAGTAACAAGCCAGCTCACCTAGACCAAGACATTTTACAGGGAGACTACAGGGCTTTGGGGTGATGTCAATATTGTTCCCAGGGTTCTCGGTATGCAGAACTTAGCCCCCTGTCTGCATAATGCCCAGAACTGTTCTGGGGTCCTTTGTTCTGTTTCTCATTACTTGGAGAAACTAGTTGCCCCCCTACTCCTTCATTATAAGCTGAACTGTGTCTCTTCCAAAATTTCTAATCCCTAGTAATATTTCAGAATGCAACTGTATATGGAGACAGGATCTTTCAAGGGGTCAGTAAATTAAAATGAGGTCATTAAGGCAGGTCCTAATCCAGTAAGATTAGTGTCATTCATTATGAGACAAGAAGGTCAAGACACAGACATGCATAGAAAAATCTATACTATAAAAAATTCTATACTTTCTTTTATCTTTGTAAGTTAGCATAATTAATAAATGTTGTTGTTACCAGCATCATGTGTTTTGGGGGCCTCAAAAGTCTTGCATCTTACACAATAGGAGACATACTTAATATATCTTAATTGAATGGATAGGTAGACACATAAAAGGGGTAGTGCATAAAATTGGCAATTGGATGAGGTCATTCTGAAATGTGGAAATTGATCAAGATAATGGATAGAAAACTTGTCAGCTCTACCAAAATAAATATTTTAGTTACTTGCTTGAATCCTGATTTGTCCTATGCTGCAAAAAGAAATTTATGCCTTTAATGAAACTTGCACTGAAGCAGAGGAACAATATCTCTGCATGAATTTTAAAAATCTGTTTTATGGGATAAATTTGAGCATCTCAAACCCCACATTTATTAGAAAATGATAGATAATCCTAATATATAATATAATGATGCTATGATAAATTAGAGTTCTAAAGAAAAGCACAAATCAGGGGAAAAAAATGTTTCCCACAGAATTAGTGAACTAAAGGGATGTATTGAATCAAAAATATCTAATGGAGTAAAATATATAAATTAAGAAAATCATACATTCTCCATACTTAATCTGAAATAAAGATATATATTGTAAAGTAGAATAATGAGCTTTTATTAGCTGTGAAACAAAAAAGAAATAATTAGTTGTTATAGAAGAGCTTCAAAAAGTACCAGAGAGAACAAAGTTCTATCATTGTTCCCTAGGAAGAGACTCTGAAGTGAAAATTTGCATGAAGGAACTTAATCAAAAAGTGCTTTTGGTAGCACAATCTGTGAGGAAGTGAAGGAAATCAAGCTATGCAGTGAGAACAATTGAACCGAGATTAAGCCCCTACAAATGCTTTGACAGATTCCATGGAGAGCTACAAAACTAAGATGATTATTCAGAGCCATTTCCCACTGACAAAAGGAGCCAGAATTTTGATCATCTAAGATACCAACTGGATATAAGCTTCTCCAGGAGAGGATAAATAACCTGAGAAGAGGCAGCTCCTTTGGCTGAGGGCAAGTCCTCAAGAGGGATTCAGATTTGAATAGTTGGGGGCATCACTCTCAGCACCTGGAGGAATGAGTGCCTTGGTTCTGAGGGGTGACATCACTTCACCTCCAACAGTTCACCCCCTGCACTATTAATTGCTACTTCATAAATACGGTGACTTATCAGGGCACATCTCCTCCAAGATGCAAGTTTGTCTCTTTTCCTGGAGAAAACTACAAGAGAAAGGATAGTGGGGTGAGCTACAGACTCCACTGCTGCTGGGTACAAACCCGCAACTGATACTCATCATCTTCCTCTTCTGTTGTCCTTTTTTGACTTCCCCTCCTCCTTCACTAGCAATATGCCCGGTCTACATAGCTTTCCTGGTAAATTGACCTATACCCTCATCCTGAGAGGCTTGGAGGTATGGTCACCATGCCTTTATCAGGTTAGAGGACTTCTCCATCAGGAAGAGGATTTCAAAGAAGATGAGCCATTTGGTACCAAATATATTCCTTCTGCCCTTATTATATAATAACAACCCTACTTACGTTTGATATTTAGAGTCACTGACTCCTAAAGGATTTTCATTCTTTTCCTTGCCTGACAGTCATTTGGCATAAGAAGTTCAAAGGGACGGTTTGGAGTTACTGCTTAATATTTAAGAGGACTCTGTTTTTGTCAACTAGTAGGAGATGTTCCCACAGGATAAAGAACCTTTATCCTACAAAGTTTAGAGCTACATGGCTGAAACATACAAAAATCTCCAAGAGGGTCAGTGGGAGCTCAATAAGCAGAGCTAATCCTATTTCCACCTTTGGTTCTCAGACCATGTATCCTGCTTATTGGTGACACAGTGTCATACAATTATCACTAACTTAGGGCATGTACTATATTTTGGAGAAAAGATAGCACCTCATTATCACAGAGTATCTGTATTTACAAAAGTTGTTTCTAGATTCTGCATAGTGTATTATGTAGTAGAACCAGTGGATGTGCCCTCTGTCACACTTCTGCAAATTTCATACCTGGGTCCAATGTAATATTAAATAAGAACCTGCCTCTGTGGATTGAATCCTCTGTAAGCCCTGAGAGAGTGGTGCTAGATCTACTTCTATGGGAAGGGAAAATAAAATTCCTGGCATATATTGTTACTGGAATAAAGAGGTTCGTTTGCCTGCACACATCAAAGCCCATAAGACATGAACAGGAATTTGCAGCCTAGAAAATAAGGACTTATTAAGGAGATGGAGCCATGCCTGGCATTACAGGTAGCTAATGCTCAAAGACCTTGCTCCCTGATGGCTCTCAGGGGATGAATTATACAGGGGAAAAATCATTAATTATGGTGACTAGAGAAGTTAGGGTTGTGATCTCTACTAATTGGTTGGTGCTAGGGCACGGGGTAATTGATCATCTGGTCCTAATGTCAGCCATGGAGTTGTTCTGTCCAATTTCAAAAAGATTTGTTCCGTGGGATTGTTCTGTTTTTCTGGGTCCAGAGTTCAAACACAACAACTAAGGCCAAGACATGCTTAGTTTGATTGAAAACTCTGTCTTAGTAGTCAATAGACTCAGGACCTTGTTTCTAATACTACTGGGTGCTGACCAGAACCTCACTGTCCCGAGGGCTTAATGATTAAGCAAGGAAGAAGGAGGTGAGTGAGTCAGGATACATGGATGAGGCCAGTCAGAGCCAAGAAAAAATAATCAAAATAAAAAGCCAGATTAAAGAACATAAGGTTTCTGTGCAGTTAAACATATTGATTCCATCTAATATCAATTGCTGTCCCTTCCAGGATGAAAGACATACCTTATAACCAACTTGCTGTAAATGGCTGATTAGTCTCATAGAACAGAGTCCTGTCAGGGGCTCAGCAATGGTCTCTTTTTCTGTCTGGTTGGACATTAAGCAGTGGACTAGCTACATCAGCCTTTGTGAATGAAAGCTCATTCTGTTGGGTCTATGTGCTGTCTTTCTCCACCACAACGTCTAATCTGTTCATGTGCCAAATGCACCACTACTGGAGTGGCCAGTATCAGAGCTGCCTGAGATATGTGGTTACGTCCTTCTGTCCCTCTGTCAGGGCCTCTTCTGTAATTAATGCTCTCCAGTGAGAATGAAACATGTGATCCTAATACCTTTATACTTTATACCTACTCCCATAGAGACATCCATATGACTTCATAAAATGTCTTTGACCTTGACACACCAATCCTGATATTTCAAGGCCCATGAATAACCAGATAAGCCATTCATCACTTCTCTTGAGTCTGCATAGACTCTAATTTTTAGATGTTACTTTTTCCATGTGAAGTTGATAGTCAAGCATGCCTCACAATGTTCTCCCAAATTAGAGCATTTCATCTCATTGCCCCTTTTCAGGACCACGTCAGATGGGGGCAATAGTGCAGCTCCAATCCATTTTTGGTACCAGATTATAACAATGAGCTAACCATAAACTTTTACACTCTTCCTATTCAGTTATATGGTCATAAGAACCCCTCCTGGTAGTCATAGATGTGATTGATCTAAGAACGAGATGCCTGTGCAACAGTGGCAGACGATAGTGGGTATTACAGTTCTTGCTTATTTGTGGCTTCTGGATTGCTCATGAATGACCCAAAATATATTGCTTCCACCTTACCATGATTTACTGCTTAAATGTGCATTATCTTATGACTTACTATGTCTGCTAGAACCTAACTTTTTATGGGCACCTCAGGATACACATTGACTTGTGTTAGTTATTTCATTTCTACCAGGATCCAGAAGCAAACCAGAAACTGAAAAGTGTTAACTTTTCATTGAAAATGGCAAGATCTTGCCTTCAGAAACCTGAACATGGTGCAAGGGCCCTTGCCTTGCAAGAGAACATGTCTCTTTCCCACCATCTGTCACAATCTACATAATATAAACTACAAATGCTATTTTTTGCCTCACAGATGTACCTCTAATACTACAGTGTCTAACTGTAGTGGCTTCAAGTGGAAGGTCTGTTGGTACTGCGAGTTACACCAGCTGTGCAGCCTCACATGTCACTGGGCAAATGGGTCAGAGCAATATTTCTAAGCTGTAGAACATGCTATCTGTAGTTTCTGAACCCCTAGTAGTCATTGCATTTTTTTTCTTGGAGCTGGAGGCCTGAGATGCAACAATTTGCCTTTTACTTCATCGTGGATGTTTCAACATACCTCAGATGGCTGAACCCCTTAAAAACGCCAATGATGTGGTGATTTTCTTGCCATATGGTTTATTTCCTTACCTCTGAGTCAATATGTCTTGTCAAGACTTGTAACATTTTTCTTGCTTGTATAGTTGCTTTGTTATAGTAGTCTTCATTGTTCCTTATTGATCAGGGACCCCTTAAAGCCACACCAACCTTGCCTTACTGATTATAATTGTGTCATCCTTGTTTTTGGTGGTTAAGTTCTGCCATCTGTCTTCTCTTTTTTCCCATCATCTTATCATCTCATTGGTATTAGGGAGCCCAGTCCTATAAGAATACATCTATCATCACATCCAGTGTTCGTAGTACAGTCACTACTGGGCTTCTCCACAATGTTGGTGCTGTCCCAGCAGCACATACCTCATAGCTTTGAGGACTTGGAGTGTCTTCCATGCCATTCCATAGTATTGACTGCTAGTGAGATTTCCCCATAATATATCCACAAATAAGGCCTTCTCATCTGAGATTTTTGTTCCTTTCTTCCACCATTTGCACAGAATTATGGCATTCTTACTTAGTATGAACCATAACTTTCCCCAAGCTTTCAACAGTCAACCTGTAAAACATGTCAACAATATCTCCTGGTATCCTTGCCAAATAGTTAAATCCTATATCATGGGAACACCCTCTCTTATCAATAAATCCCCCTTATCCACATTTATGTTCTGTTCCTTCCTCCACCTAGATCCAGCCTCTCAGCATACAGCCCTGTACATATTCTCCTGGCTGTTAGATGTTGGCGAAGTCCTACTGTTCCACTCAGGGTAGAGCCTATTTCTTCCCTTAGTAGGTCCAGCATGTGCCTGCTGGGCTGTACCATGACTTAATAATCTTAGTTATTTGCCTGGAAGCTAGAAGAGAGGTAGGAGTAGATTGTGACAGATGGTGGGAAAGAGACATGTTCTCTTGCCAGGCAAGGGCCCTTGCACCATGTTCAGTCAATGAGGGAATGTTAACCTTTAACAGGGAGGCTAGGAATGTTAATACTAGCCTTTAAAATGGACCACTTCTGCAGATCTAAGACAGTCAAGAAAAACTAGGGACTCGAGACTGTGAAGAGCATCAACTCAGATGTCTCCCATCGAAAGTCTCATGATCCCATACTTAATCCAATCTGCTAGCCTTGTCATAGCAGACTTTCTGAGGTTGAGAATTTCACCTTCTCCAGAGCCCTGGCACCCTTATAATTATGTTTTAGTACTGATCCTTAGGTTTTTCAGCTCTTGGATTCTAGAAGGTGAGCCTTTTAATGTATCCAAGGAGGAAATGTGAATTCACATTCAAGCTTGAATGGGTAATCACCCTACATGTTTTATTTCCTTTTGCTAATATATCAATAACACTCATCATGAGCCATTCTATTCCAAGTCCAATAATTACTAGTTATCATAAATGTCACAAATCTCTGCCTCAAAAAATACTGTGTTCCCTTTGACTTCATATTATCCCAATTCCATACTGTTGAAAGTTTTACCATTGCATTATCACTATGTAACAGTTACAGTGGAAGACTCAGCCTATGTCATAAAAGCCCTGGGAATGAGATGGTCCTTAAGAGGGGGCCTAATTCAAAGAAAGAAGTCCAGGCCTTCAAACCCCTTATATCAGAGGGCATTCCATGTGACCTTCCTTCAAGAGTGCATATCACCTCCATGAGGCCACTCCCTTCCGCTGCAGGCAAGCCTGAGCAGGAACTCAGCTATGAACCATTGGCAAGCAACTAGGGCAATGAGTGCCTTGGAATCTGGCTGACACACCATAGTGCCTACTATGCAAGGTTATTGGTAAACATGTAAGGGACTGAAATCCACAATGAGACTAAATAAATTTAGTACTGCGACAGAATGAGTAAATCTGTTTTCAATAGAAAAAAGTGTTATATAAGCAGTTTGGAACAATGGCAACGTTAACACTAACCTGAAAAAAATAGGTAATAGGTTTCTAAAAGTCTTACAAGATGTCGAAACAGACTACATTAAACTTTAAAGAATATGTTATTGGAAGAAAATTTAAGTGGCAATAAAAAGAAAGTCAAAATTTCACAGAAGATATAATGGAATAAAAAGTCTTTTTAAAAATCTTTATTTTACAATTAAACTCTATCCATTTATCTCAATTCTTCAAATGGACTTTTTTTTAAAGGCTATGTTAATCCTTTCTCTCTCTGCCTAAAAGGTCATTAATTTTTCTATGGCAGCAATCAAAGGAAAAATATTACAAAATAATTTCACCAGAATGTAAAAATATTGAAAACTTGTGCCACATGTAATATATTTAACAGTCGAGAACATTCTTGCACACAACAGATGCCCACTAATTTGCGACTTCTTTGAGAACATGAATTACATCTTATTAATCTATATGTACAAAATAGCTGCCACAATACCTTGCAAGGAAAAATGCTTGATAAATATTTTGTGAAAGGGAGTCAATTAAGGAATTGATGAATATCAATCCTGTGCTTATACTCAAAATTGATTTCAAGTGTCTAGTAAATTATGTGTCTAAGGTTGTGATTTTTAAATAAAGTTTTAAACATTAAAAATATTTTCACAGGCTTTTATCATAGGAATTATATAGTTTGCTAAAGGCAACTTAAATTTTTTTCTAAAAATCAGTATTTAGTAGCCTGTGTAATTTAATAAATGCTACTAAAGTCAACATAAATTAACTGGGAATGAATTACATGACAGGATGCTTTAGGTACTGGGAGGCAGAATAAATTCACAATTCCTTCCTGCAGGGAACTTAGTTTTCTAGTGATGGGTAGGGTTTGTGTGAAAGCAATTATTAACCAGCAAGATAACATAAAAATTAGGTGGAAGTATGTGGTTGATATTGATAATTCCTTACTCAGCTACCATTTTTCCCACCTTGAGTCACAGAACCCAATTTTTAGCTGGATACATGATCCCCCAGAATAATGATCTCCCAGACTCCTTTGCAGCTTCAGTACTCGTGTTATAGACTGAATATTTGAGTCCCCCAAAATTCATAGGTTGAAAGCCCTCTAATGGGAGAGTTTTAGGAGACAGGCCTTTTGGGAGATGATTAGGTCATTAGATGGACCCAGAATAAAACAGACCCCAGAGAGCTTCCTCATCACTTCCACCATGTGAGGACACCGTAAGAGAATATGAACAAGGAAGAGTCTTCGTCAGGCTCCAAATCTGCCAAGGCCTTGATCTTGCTCTTTGTAGCCTCCAGAACTGTGAGGAATAAATATATGGTGTTTAACCAATTCATTCTATGGGATTTTTGTTATAGTCATCCAAGCTGACTTAGACACCATGTGTTCAATCTCTGGTGAATGGAAGGTAAGCAAGTGTTCAGTGAGAATTCCAAGAAAGTCTCTATAAAGGGAGCTGACTTCTTGCCTCCTGCTGAGTCCTTAGAATAAGAATATGATGACCAGAAGTCTAGAAGCCCTCTTGGACCCTGAGGTAATTTTAAGGAAAAAAGCCACATGCTGAGAGCAATCAATGGTAAATGGCCTGAGACCCTGGTGATTATGGAGCAACTACACTATCTATGGAAAGAAAGAAACTTCTATCATGCTTCAGGCACTTTATCCTGTCTACATTTGTCTGTATACTTTATTAAATAAAGGCAAACCTAAATCTAGTGGATACCAGAGGAGTGAAAGGCAGTTGTTTATTATTAGAGGAGAACTGGGAGTCTAAGGGAGAAGGTATCTTTTGAGTTTGACCCAAGAAGATGAGAAAAATTTGTTTTATCAATTCTGAGCTGAACTTTTATCATTAGCCTGAAAAAAATAGAGCTGTCCCTTAAAATATTTGTGTAAAATCAATTCCAAAGGAATAAATAGTAATAAGACCTGTATTTATTCAGTTCAGTTGTTCCAAGTTTCATGTTTAGCTACGGCTATATTTAAAAGTTATCTTTACATCCCTGAAACAAAGCCATATTATTGGCCTGTGAAAGACAAAATTATCATAAAGCAGATTACATTTTTAAAAGCACACTTTAAAAATATACATCAGAGCAAATTATGCTTTCAAAGCAATTAATTTTGAAAGGAGAAATATATAAATATATATATTTTTTTATGCATCTATGAAGATGACCTACTTAATACCATTAAACATAGAGGACATTATTTTGGTATCATACTAAATGTATAATAAGATATGGGACAGGACCTTCTGCAGGTACCAATGCAAAAACAATAAAAGCATGTCTGAAACTTTTTCACACTGCTGGCACTTAGTTATTTGTAGATTGCAGCAATTTTTGCAAAGTAGGTTATTGTCTTCCTTCACACATATTCCTAAACATATGAATATATAGGTTGACATGCATTCCTGGAAAGACTCATGTGAGGTTTGAAAGAAAGGGAAAGAAGAATGTTGGGGAGCTATTGCAAGTCATATAATACTGTAATAAGTGTTTGCTTGGAAAGAAACTTGAAGTGAATATTTTGATAAAGCAAATTATGTTTCTGTAATTTTTAAAAATTGTTTGTCAAAATCTGTTAAGAATAGTTAAGAGTCTAAGATTTACCCTACTTGTAGGGAGACAAAGGTAACCACAGTTTGTTTCATTGATGCTGGTGGATGACGCAACACTCTGGGTCAGAGTTCAAGGATTTTATTGCTGGTGGCACTGCAAGGAACACAAGTGTCATGCTCTTGTGCATCCTTCTTGCCCCTCGGAGCCCATGGAGGCAATGCAAAAAGGCACAGGGGGATCCTGTACACGCAATAGGCAGCTGTCACAGAACCCAAATCTTTTATAATATGCTGCAAGCAAACATGCCTGACCTTGACCAAAGAGGAATGTAATAGCTATACAATAGTAAACAAATCTGCTTTTTCCTGTAGAGGAGACAGTACCGTCTCTGTCTTCCAAGGCTATACAAACAGCCTTAAGAAGCCAGGCAGTGCTTCTGATTATAAGATGTGCAGAAACGTGATAGACACAGAAGAATTGCCTCTCTGAGAAGTACATTCCCCATTGGAACAACACAACTTACCACATCTCTGGGAGGGGAGTCAGGCTTGCAAAACGTAATAGACCCAGAAGAATTGCCTCTCTGAGAAGTACATTCCCCATTGGAACAACACAACTTACCACATCTCTGGGAGGGGAGTCAGGCTTGCAAGTATAAGGAACTGAAAGAAGGCCAGGAAATCTATATCTGGAGTCAGTATGAAGGAAGACGGTATGTAATAAGGTTAGAGAAAGATGCAAGTCACATAGATCCTATTGAGACTTTTAATGCATAGGAAGAAAATGGGTTTTATTCTGAAGACAAAAGAGAATCACTGAATGTTTTCAAACAAAGGAAGATCACAGTGTAATTTGTAGTTTTAAAATATTAGAAGTATTGGTCAAAAGGTGTTATTTATGCAACATGAATAAGCCCTAGAGATCTATTCTACAGCATAGTGCCTGTAGTTAACAATTTTGTACAACATACTTAAAAATTTGCTGAGGGAAGCTCTTATGGTAAGCATTCTTATTACAACATAATAATAAATAACATGGATGGGAGGAAATTTTGGAAGTGGTAGGAGAAATATTACATTGGCTGCTGTTTGGGGAATACATCACACAGAAAGAGCAAAAAGAACACCAGGAGCAGGCAGACCAACTATGAGGGGAAAAAAATGGTTGAGATAAGGACTTGCATGGCTGTGGGGGGATGGGAACAAAGACGGTATCTCTTTTGAAGTTGGAATTGAGAGAACTTAGTGATAAAGTGGATGTGAATCATTGATGAAGAGAAGTAAGTCAATAATAACGCCTGTTGATTAAGTATTTTTGGTGATTACTTTAACTTGAATGATGGAAAGAACAGGGAACTTGCAGGAGATGATGGGCATTAAGAGCTCCATTTTGGAAATATTAAGTTGAGAATTCTTGTCATGCTTTTAAAAGAAAATTATTAAATAGACAATTGGATATACAAATAGTTAAGGGATAGAGTTAGTAGAAGATATAGATTTGGAATATGATTTCATATTGGAATATAATTCCAATATGATTTCTAAAGACCTAAGAGTACTTGAAGACACTATATGCAGAAAAGAATAGGAAACAGAACCCTGTGGCAAGAAGACTGACGTTATCAGATAGAATAGATTAGGAGGAAGTCAAGACAAGAAACAAGAGAAGGAGCCACTAATTAGGTAGTTCAATATTTAAGATAGCTTGGTGTCATGGAAACAGAATAGAGAATATTTCAAAGAGCTGTGTCAAAAGTTTTAGGGAAGCTAGGTAGTGCAAAGACAAAGAGGTGCCTGCTAAATTTAGCAACATGGACTATTTAAGTGACCTGGGCAAGATTGGTTTTACTGAAAGCCACAGCCAAATGAAGAGTAGATTTAATTGTTCCCACAACTAGAAGTAATAATAATTATGTGGCATGACAGAGGTATTAGTTCATGCTACAATGACAACCATATCCTAATTCAAAGGAAGCAAATCAATATGTTGTACACTTTAAACTAATACAATGTCCACTGTACCTCAGCAAAAAACAAGAAAAAGGTAAAGTTTGAAAGTGAGCATTTTAAGAACATTTCTATTCAGTACACTATAGTATATTGTCTATTATAACATAGTCCCATATACTCTATCACCAAACTAAGAGATCTTGGAAGACAGAGGCTGTGTCTTTCACATGTGTATCCAAAGCTTGATGTGTAATAGACATTTAATACAGATTTAAATGAACTAAATAAAGAAAGAGTAGATTAAGAAGAAAATAATACATAAGTAGGTGAGAACAGAAGAATAGTAAGCATAAATAACTCCTTTCTAGAAGTCAGTGCTGACCTACAACAGAGAAATAGGGCTAGAGTAAGGTATAAGGTCAAAGAATTATTTCTTCATGGGAGGCGGTAGGGCATATTTTCATATTACTGGAAAAGATCCAGAAAAAAGTGTGATGTTGAGACCTAAGGTGCCAGTCAGTCTTTGAAAAGGCAAAAAGGAAAAGTGAAGAAATTTATATTCCAAAAGCTCAGAGGCAATTCAGCTACAGCCTAGGAGAGTAAATGCAAATCTGTGCACAGGAGAAATTATACCTGTAGTTCCAGCAGAAAAAGGAAAGGGTCTTACTCTAATGAAACATCTATTCTCAATGAAGTATGTACCTCATATTTTTAAATGAAGGGTCATATTTTCTCATGGAAAAATTGAGGTCAGGTTTGAATGTATGGGTGAAGAAGGAATAGGGACAGTTGGGAGGATAAAGAAAAAAAGATGGCAAAAATCAATATACTAACGAGAAATACTCTTATAGAAGGTTATGCTTTTGTTTGTTCCTCAAGAATCTAATCAAAAACATCCATAATAGTCTTTACATGAAGAATAAATAAACTTTTACTGTGTTTAGCCACTTAAAAAATGAGGATAAACAAAGTTAAGAAGGTTGTGACAAAAAAGTATACAGAAAGTCTAGTTCAGAGTGGAGAAGTGCTTGCTCATATGGGTTGTAGTTACTGTCTTGCTGCACTGTGTAAGGTGCCCAATGTATATTCTAATTCTGACAAATTATGAAAAAGGTACAATTCATGCATTTTACAGTTAAGAAGATAAAGGCCTAAAGACATGATGCAGCTCTCTTAACATAAACCATGATCAGTCAATAGTGGAATTTAAGCTCCAGCACAGCTAAAGAAAACATCAGCAAAATAAAAAGGGAACAAACTGTATGGGAAAACATATTCGCCAATGATACCTCAGGCAAGGGTTTGATCTCCAAAATATATAAAGAAATCACACGACTCCACACCAGGAAGACAAACAATCCAATTTAAAAATGGGCAAATGACCTGAACAGACACTTCTCCAGGGAGGACATACAGAGGGCCCATAGACACATGAAAAATGCTCAACATCACTCGCCATTAGAGAGATGCAAATTAAAACCACAATGAGATAGCACTTCACACTGGTCAGAGTGGCCATCATTAACAAATCTACAAACAATAAGTGCTGGCGAGGTTGTAGAGAAAAGGGAACCCTAGTGCACTGTTGGTGGGAATGCAGACTGGTACAGCCACTGTGGAAAATAGTATGGAATTTCCTCATAGAATTAAAAATGGACCTACCTTATGATCCAGTGATTCCATTGCTGGGGTTATCCCCTAAGAATCCTGGATCACCAATTCAAAGCAGCATTATTTACAATAGCCAAGTGCTGAAAACATCCTAAGTGCCCATCAGTAAATGAGTGGATCAAAAAGCTATGATACATTCACACAATGGAATACTATGCAGCAGAAAGAAAGAAGGAACTCTTACCCTTTGAGACAGCATGGATGGAACTTGAAAGTATTATACTAAGTAAATAAGCCAGGCAGTGAAAGACAAATACCACATGATCTCACCTATAAGAGGAATCTAATCAACAAAACAAATGAATGAGCAAAATAGAATCAGAAACATTAAAATAAAGAACAAACTGACAGTGACCAGAGGGAGGGCATAATGGCAGATATAAGAGGAAGAGTCAAGTTAAGGAGCATATGTAAAGGACCCATGGTCAGGGACAGTAGGGTGAGGATTGTCATTGGGATTAGGAGTTGCATGAGGCAGGGGTGAGCAACGGGGGAAGAATGGGGACAACTGTAACTGAACAACAGTAAAATAAATACTTCCAAAAATAGCAGAATTTAAATTCAATACCAAGTCTGACTTAAAAGCTGATGTTCTCACAGCCATAGGAAGCCATCAGAGACCTTAATTCAAGGAAAGTTTGTGAAGAGACCTCTGTTTGAGAAAGACAATCTTTATCAAAGTGTGGATAAATGGGAGGAATAGAGACAAGAGGGAGCAACGGGCTTTGAAAGTGTTGCAGTTGGCCAGCTATTTGATGAAGGCATAAAGCAAAAACAATGATGGAGGAATAGACACTACTCGTCTATAGGCATGTTAAGTAGAGATTGAGGAGGAAGACCCCACATGTACCTAATCATTCCCTCTCTACCATATTAATTTACATTTATTCTGCTACAAACGGATGGCTCTAAAAAGAAGTTAGTCCCATTTCTTTTTCTTTCCTTTTTACCTTCTCCTCCAACTCAGAGTAAGGAACTAGGGGAGAGGAATAAAGAGCAGAGGGAATGGGAGGAGGAGACATACAATGCCACACGGCAAGCTATGTCACATTGCCTCTGCAAATTTCAGGAATAAGTCGGCTTGAGTAACCTGAAGCAACTCTAAGTATGAGAAGGCAGAGTGGTGACACCCTAAGACAGTCACTTCAAAACCATCCTCCTTTTGGGCTTGTGTTGCTTGAAAAATATCTTAGCTTTTCACTTATTTTGGGTGTGTATGTGAGGACTATGAAAAACTGAAGAGAACAGTGTTTGAAAACAAATGATCCAGTATTGATTTACACACAATTGCCTTGCCCTGGCTGATGTGGCTCAATAGATTAAGAGCTGGCCTTCAAACTAGAAGGTCGTAGGTTTGATCCCCAGTGTAGGACACAGGCCTGGGTTACAGTGCATGTCCCCGGTTGGGGGTGTGTGAAAGGTAAGTGATTGACAATTCTTTTGCCTGTTTCTTTCCCTCTTTCTTCCTCCCCTCTCCTCTCTCCCTCTCAAAAAAAAAAAAAAAAAAAAAAGCAATTGCCTTATGCGGACATGGCCTCCATGTTATCCAAATGTTTGCAATAAGCAAAACTGTTCTTTTAACAAGTGCAGATGCTGCAATGAACCTCACAGTAGTCTCACTAGGCATTTTACCTGCAGTGGGTCATTGGAACAAAGTGCCGAATAATGAAAATACATGACTGCTCGGAAGTATTTGGAGAAAATCACTTGCCTGATGGTACTGATGCTTGCTGAGGACAGGGAACACAAGGAAAGCACTGATTCACCCCCATATTTCTGTTACCATGTGTATAATGGAGCCTTAGTCAGAAAATAAATAAAATGTGAATTTGCCTTTGGGGCGCTATAAAATTTCACATAGTTTTTCCATCTTGGGTTTCCTTTTATTTCTTTTTCACATGATAGCGTACTTTATTTTTTTTTAATGTTCCAAGTAGTATACATTTATTTTTCTTTTTTTCCCCCTCATGGTGTGGGAAAAGAAATCCCTGAACAGATGTTGCACTAAGATTGCCAAACTCGTTTTGCTTTTCATGTGACATGCTCAAAGCTACTTTTTGGAGAGGACAGTGGAGGGATGTTTCCTTGTTGTGTACTGTACATTTAATAGCAGGAAGACAGTTGGAACAGGATTGCCACACAGTTCCTGAAAACGCCAATGTCGTTGAGCTTTCAAAGATGAGCAGAAGGAAAAATCTGGCAGGGTTCACATGATGAGCCACCGAGGTTGCAGTTACAAGTCTGTTAGCTATTAAGAACAGTGTTATATTTTTTAAAAAGTCATCTATAGTGATGAAAGGCTCAGGGCAGGGAGGAATTTCAAAACAACTCAAAGATGTGGCTTGGTAATCATTAAAAATTAGAATAAAGTGCATTAAAAATTCCCAAAATAAACAATGATTAATAACAAAGTATCTTATAAAACCAGTGGGCAGTGAGACTGCAGAGGTTAGACCCTGCTGAACAAGCTCACAATGGCACACACACACACCTCTCTTACACATTCTTCCTAGCCAAGCTGATATTTGACACTAAAAGCTATGATAAGAATTCAGCTGAAGACGGCCATTGTATAGCCAGCTTATACATTTGTCTGTATTCTCTATAGTGAAATGGGGAATTAAAATAAAGCCATATTAAAACATAGTCTATCCTTATTAGAAAACTCCACCAGCCTGGCCATTTTAACTGGAAAGATGCTGGTTTGATGGAAAAGGAGGTGAACCAAGAGCCAGGTTAAGGCTGCCTGCAGGTTTTATCAAGAACTGCGTTACACAGAGAACAAAACACATTGAGATAAAAGAAGATGATTATGGAATACAGATCTTTTGAATGCTTTGGAGACAGAACTGGTGGGAGAAGTATAGAAATGGTCCAAATGTGTCCTGGTAGTGAGCTAGGGCTGCCACACAAAGTACCGTAGACTGCTGCTTACACAATAGAAATCTATTTCCTCACAGTGCTGGAGGTTAGAACTTCAAGATCAAGGTGTCAGTAAAATTGGTTTTATTCTGAAATGCCTTGTCTTGCAGGTGGTCATCGTCTCCCTATGTCTTCACATGGTCTTCCTTTTGTGCTGTACCTGTGTCCTAATTTCCTCTTCTTATAAGAACATCAATCATCTTGGATTAGGACTCACCCCAAGCACCTCATTTAACCTTAACTATGTTTTTAAAGACCTTATCTCTAAATATAGTTACATCCTGATGTTCTGGGGATTAGGACTTGAACAATGAATGATGAAAGAACACAATTAACATAAATAACACATAACATAACTATTAAGGAAATACAATTGTTTGAATGAGCAAGTTAATGAAATCAAGGAAGCCACAGAACATGTGACATTTGAGCTGTGACTTGAAAGTTGAGCAGGAATTCACTAAACAGAGAGATTATACATCTGTCAGGGAGGGACTGTGATAGGCTGCCAAAGGCACAGGTGCTTCAGAAAGCCTTAGTCTAGGCTTACGATATCAACAAGGAACTATCGAAGCAAAGGTAAATGAATTAGTACAAACGTCTTTGAAATGCTCCCTCTAAAAGCTATAATATATTCTAGACACCCAATGGAAAACTTAAATTATGTATAAAATTCAACTTTAAGGTTCAGTCTGCATAGATTTTTGTACCAAACTGCTGCTTCAAATGTAGAGTCCAAAAAGAGTAGTCAAAACATGACATCAGGAATTCCTGATCCTCCAGGAATTTGGAACAGAAATGCATTTAAGTCAGAATTAGGATCAAACTAACACAATCTCTCCTGTTTGTGAATGTGGCTTTATGTACACAATCGACTTATTTTTTCAAGGCCTCTCATCACTATTAGATGTGGCTAGAAAGTTTTGTGACATTTTGCTCTCATTCATTTTAGAAGGATAAACTCAAGATTTGACTGTCTCTTTAACCAGAAAGATAATCTTTTTAGTAAAGGTGATGAATATAGCCATATGATAGGATTGTAAATTTTGTAAAATCATCAACTAAGGGCATACTCACCTTTTTATGTTAATCTATTCCAACTCAGTTTATTTCTCTTTCCAAGGTCAATCACACAGTCCTCGGGAGGCTATTGATGTAAGGTAAATGGAATTCAGAGACATTGAAAAGAGTTAAGCTTCACCTTAATATTTGATTTACATCTGATTCCTGCCTTCAATATGCATATTAATTCCCACATTCTAGCTCAATCTCTCAAAAACCACATTTTTTATTTGTAGCACAACTCATGTCAAAACACCAAGAAGAAAAAAGAAGCCTAGTTACTCATTGCAGACAAAGAGATACCTAATTATGTGTGTATTATGAGACATACAGTTTCTTAATTATGTGGCTATTCTTGTGTCTATTTAGTCTGTAGATATTAATAATTAGAAAGGTTCTCTCACCAGGACTCTATGACGTAACAAATAGTAGGTTGAGAATAATTGAACCTTCTGTGTCCACAAAGATCTAAGCATAACAAAACATTAAGATATAGAGTAGATTTTAATGTCATTCTCCAAGTTCTTTTTTAAGAAGTACAGTAGCTAAAGGAAAATTTTGATGTCAGGTGTCTTCTGTATTCTGGTCCCATGCTGTCTATGTGAGATGCAAGATTCTTGCTTTATGGCCATTTACGGAAAGCCTTAGATTTTGAACATGCACTTGTTCCAAGTACAGACTTTGACTATTGGATGTTTATAAGGCAATTTCTTCAGGATAAGTTGCTTTTGTCTAATGAACTCAGCAAACTAATACACATCATGATGATGCTGTGAGGCTCTTTCTCTCATGTGGCCAACCAGATCTGGGTCTCCTAGACTTGGTAACAAAGTTAGATGAGCAAAGGGTAGGGAGAGTGTGTAGTAGCAATGAGGGGCAAAGAAGGACAGTTGTTGAAAATCATCTGAAGATCTCCGTCATTGTCTATATGCCCATAAAACATGTCACTGAAAAGACCATACACAGACTTTAGTGTTATATTGCCTTGACCCACCTGAAGGGTCCTTCCAAACACTAAGGTTTGGTATACTACATTCAGTAAGCATCCACTGATTTTTTTAAATGTCAGGATGTCTCCCTGGCTGGTGTAGCTCAGTGGCTGAGTGCTGACCTGCGAACCAAAAGGTCACCAGTTCTATTCCCACTTTAGAGCACATTCCTGAGTTGCAAGCCAGGTGTCCAATAGGGCACTTGCAAGAGGCAACCACACATTGATGCTTCTCTCTCTCTCATTCCCCCTTCCTTCCCCTTGCTAAAAAAATAAGTCAATAAAAAATCTTCAAAATTTTAATATGTCATTTTTGTCTTCTACCAACAGATTCCAGTTTTTTTTGTTAACAAATATCCCATCACCTAGCCCAGTCTCTAATTGTTTTGTCCAGACACAAGACATTTTAAAATGCTAACAATGCTCACAGATATTTCAAATACAATAAAAATATTGTATGCATATCTACATACAAAAAGATAATTATTATTTATTTTTATTTGTGACAGTATTTTTGTTACTGATCAGAAAAATAATGCTACCTTGTTAATTAACCAAATTTCAGGAACAAGTGGGTTTTATATTTTTTTAATTCACAAAGTTACTAAAAATAAAGATAAGCTCTATCTAACTAGTCAGTATTCAAATCAACTATTTGAGAACATGGAATAAAAAAAATACGATAGCATCCCAATTACCTATATACAATGGTCTTCTGATTTGTGCTATTATCCATTTTTGGCAGCCACTATTCTAAAACTGCAGTCCCACTTAAGAAATGAAAGAAGAAAAATGCACAGACCTGTAAGCTGAATTGAGAGACTGTTGTGAAGGGAGAGTTTCTAGTTGCTAGGGAAACCAGATCCTTTGTATGTCTATTTAAAGGGCTTTTTTCTTGGTAAACTGAGATTGGCCTTGTGACTTTCAGTGAAAAATAAAAGTTGAAATTATAATATATAAACATATATGTACAAAACGAACAGAACAAAGTTGTGCTTACAATCTATGGGCATTGATAGCTTGTTCAGTACATTGACTGAAATCTGTTACTATTGTTCTTAAATAAATATAATACTAGTGATCATACCTAAAAAATTATAAAGTATTATTTGATGTTCTTTACCACAAGTGAATAACATTTATTTTTCAATCAGCAAACATTTCTGAGGCTTAATGTGTCAGCACAGAACCAGTGTAACATTTATGGTTTGTACTGCCTTTTGCAAGGGCCTTCTTACCAGCTACCCACTATCAAATAAAGTACAACCGAGGAGAAATTCAGGGCCATATAAAGCACTATGAGCATTGTCCCCTGAACCACAATCAGGTCGACATTTTTATTTTATGGTTAACAAAGCAGATGGCCAGAGGTAATAACCAAGGGTCTCTGTAATTATTTTGTGCATATTAGCTACTTCTCCAACTAGACAGTATGACTTCTGACAGTTTGAAGAATGCCTTACACCAAAAAAAGCAATTAAATCTATCTGTTGATTGAATTATGCTTTCTGACAATGTGTCTCATCTGGTGGTTGGGTCACAGATTCAGTGCTCCATTCAAGACTATGTCTGGTCTTTATCTTTTTCTTCTCCTCCCCAAATTTCTTGCATATCCCCTACCTACTTAGTCTAGCCTCTAGACCATCCTGTTCAATTTGAACACATAGCTAATGTTCATCATGGTTTGCTATATTTGTATGCTTCAAAATTCTACGAAATTTCTTATTCTTCTTATTAAATGAAATCAAAAGCAGAGTTGCACATTTCCTAGGTCAGCTCTGAGAATTTCCAAGCACTAAATAATCTCCTCCTATGCTCTCTTCCCATTTGTTTTAATATCCTTCATTCTCAGAGTACTGCATTTTTCTGCCAGATCCATAATGTTGTTCTTCAAGTTGAAGATGGGCTCCATTTGAAGTCTTCGCCTAAGATAAAGATTGTTGACGTTGATAGCCTGGGTTTTCTTGTGGAGAAAAAATTCCTATAATATGATGATTATTATTTTTTACACTATTCATATGAGGTGTCATAATTGATTACTTAGTGAAAAAAATAGTAATGGTCCATTCAGAACAGAGGTATTTAGGTCTGCTCAAATAACTTAAATTTTTGTTCATATGGGCTCAAAGTGCTTTTGTGTGAGGGGAAACTTATTCCTACATAAGAAAAAGGAAAAGAATAGAAAAAAGGAAAAAATAAATGAAGGAAGTAATAGAAAAAAAACAGATATGGGTCATTTATACAAGGGAAAATAATGGCCTTATGTGGTAGAATCGTTTTTCTCTTTTTGCTATGTGACTTGGCAAGAATAGAAGGAATTGTGTACAAAGAATATGAAGGTAAAAAGAAAAACCTTTCTAAGAATGATTTTCAAACAGGAAATTTTCATTTCTTCTCTGTAAATAGAAGGATCTGGTACACTGAAATATTCTTCAATCACGCAGAAGGACTTGACCAGAAACGTGAAAAGTTAAGGTGAGCTGACACTTTCAAGCCTGTAAAACAAATGGAGAAAATTAAATCATGTGAAGCAGCAATTTGTTAAAGCATAATTTGCAAAAATAAAGCATTTTAAACATTTTGCCTTTCTATACAATTTTCTTTAACTGCTTCATTTTATTATAAATGCAATATTTTAATGTTATGCTCATTTCTTATAAAATTATGGTATTTTTCCAATAATTAAGCAGTTAATTATTACATTTCAGTTACAGTTACTATGCGAGTAGTTACTACACCAGGATGTGATAGTGAAAAATGTACTGTCCAATCCCTGACAGTGAATCCTAATGGAACAATCAGAATGATATAAACTGCCTTAGTGGTACAAGTTATTCAAATACAAGACAGGAAATAAAAACAAACATTATGCAGATCAAGTCCTGTTCTAAAGCTGAAAATATGTATAGTGTAGAAAATCACTATGCAATATATACAGCTGTAGGGGCCTGGAGAGGTGGAGGGATTAAGCAAAAAAGAAAAAAACTAATGGACACAGACAATAGCATGGTGATTGCTACAGGGAGCAGGTGGGGAGGAGTATTGGGGGAAGGTAGAGGATAAATGATGATGTCGAAGACTTGACTTGGGGTGGTGAACACACAATACAGTGTACAGACGATGTGTTATAGAATTGTGTGCACTTGAAACCTGTGTAATTTTGTTAACCAGTGTCAACTAAAAAATTCAATGAAAAGGAAAAAAAAGTATGCAAAATCTGAAGGCCGTAAATGTACAGGGCATTCCTGGCCTCATATGGTATTATGTTGCTGTACCTGGGGCATTTAACCCTTCAGAGTTAAACAGTAACAAAGTCAAGCTATAAGAGATATAATTTTACAGCTATTACCACCTAATAAATGTCCAATAAACTTTGAGTTACTTGTAGGAAATGTTTTCTCATAATAAGAGTTACTATTTATTGTAAATCACGAAGTCTTTACACATAAATTACAATGAGTAGCAACAGTCCAAGTGCTACTACCCTTAGTTCATAGTTCTGGAAAACTTCCTTGCCCTTCCTGTAATAAGGGAAGTAGCCGTGTTCCTGGAGAGACCAATGGTTCATCATTCCTCCGGAGGCCAGAGAAGATAAAATTGGGCCAATTTCTGCAGGTCCCATGTCAAGCAACTCCTTACTTATAATTTCTTTTTATGCATACTGTTAAGTATAAATTAACGTGTATTTCAAGACCCTCACATTCACCCGCTCAGCACTATACAGTCTCCTGACCTCTTGATCCATATCCCTTCTGGGACAGCTGCACCTCCACAGAGCCATGAACCTTCTCAGAACCTGGAAGCCTATTCAACTTCTCTAGGAAAGAAACTGTGGTTACTAGTGGGGGGTGTAATTCTGGGTCTATGGAAGTGCCTGAGCTGTTTTGGGCTGTTCTGACAGCTTTCCACTCTGAAGTATAGAAATGTTTTGAACTCAGCTGAGACTTATTTATTTCTGTTGTAGTGACCTGAAACACTCAAGAGATATGGATGTTGAACACTCATAAGAATATATTATTTTTCCATTATTTTGAAATTTAGGTTACCTTGAATAGAAACAATTTGCCATTTGGTGGGATTCTTGAGTTGTTGGTAACATCCTCAGGGATTTATTTGTATCTCTACTGAAAAAAATATTGTTTTGCTCCTGAAATTTTACCCATAATTTTATTAGTAAAGGAAAGAGAATGAGCCTAGTCATGCACACTGGTTTGCTGCCCCTGCTTCTCCCTCTACCACCTGACTGACACTAGGAAATTTTCCTAAATCTCTAAAGTTTCATTGCAGCACCTGTAAAATGAGGCCTTCCTCACAGGACTGGGGAGCATTAGGTAACAAATGACAGGAAAGGGTCTAGTGGGGGGCCATCATACCCCTTTTCATACATGAATAGTTTCACAGTTAACGTTTTATTATAACTACTTGGTTAACTTTATTTTTTTCAGATGGAAAGTTTATAACAACCCAGGTCTTAAAACTAATTACTATCTTATGGGAAAACTAGGATACTGCTGGGTGTAATGCAGACACTGATACACTCCTAGTAATGGCAAGTCCAAACCAAGTGCAACCCAACAACTCAGAGTCTCCCCTAGTCACTCCTGTATCCCCCTCCATTCTACATCCCTGCCATGGTCTCCTGGGAAATGACTCCAAGAGACAGCAGGGGCATTAGTATGCAAAACGGGGGGAATTTGAATAGTTGCAGTGTTCAAAAGCCTAACATCGCCAGCTCCTGAAGGAATAGTAATAGAAAAAATGAGGTGTTTAAAAGTCTCCACGCGTTGGAGAAAGGTGATAGAAGAGCACCCCGGGTCAGTTTTCAAGTATCCCATAAATGTGCCCTGTGCAACTTCAGCCCCAATACAAGAGGCTTCTGGAAGAAGAAAATGATCATCTCTTTTCTCAGAAATCTCTTCTTTTTGTTATTAACCAAATTCCCCAATTATCCTCAGAAATGCTTATTACATTCTGAAATACAGTCAGTATTAATGACAAGCTATTTTAAAAGAAATGAAAAATCTGAGACACACTGATGTTGCTTTCCTTTCTCAAGGTTATTGAAAAGTTGGGACTAGAGCCCAAATGGGTTCAGCTCTCTAAGCAAATTTCTCTTCATCAAGTATAAGTTATTAATTAGAATGGCATTAGGACTAGAAAAATGATTGAAAAAATTTTTAAATATTGTGAAATATTTGAATATATATAAGCACACACCTATATGTATACATGTATACATACGCACATATATACACACCATATATATTTATATATGTATATAATATATAAAAGTGATTTGTAGTGAATCCATTATGTTTTCATAGTAAATATGATAATCAGATATATGAAAATAGTCAAACTTTAAACCCATGTGATGCCAGTATTCATTAGTGTTTAAATAAATACTTCAATTCCAATGATTTATTTCATAGCAAATATACTTCACTAATTTAATTTTTGTATATTTGTTTCAAAAACAAATTTTAAATAGAAAAAATTATCAAGTAAATTACAAAACATTTTCACAAAATTAAAAATAAAACTGTTTTAAGTTTGGTAGCTGTTTTTTAGGAAGTTTTCATTGTGTTTCAGAATCAATCTAATTTACTGTGAATCACCCTTAGCAAACTTATGAATACAATAAATTTTATTTCATATACGAATGTTTGTAATGTGATATAGTTAAAATCATCTTTCAACCATACTTCTTGCTTATTTAAACAGAAAAACATAATAAAGTGTATGAATCATAAATCAACTACAAATTGTAATTTCTCTTGGTATGTCACAATCCCATCTCTCCCACTTTTTATTTGCCTTGAGTGGTTTACACAAATACGAGGATAAATGGCTCCCTCTGCAGGTTGAAAAGGTGGGGAGACTCAAGGAATTATACCTCATACTTCCCCTTCCTGAAACATCTAACTTTAAAGATGTCTACCCTCTCTCTGCCACTGGATGACCACCACCTGCCCACACCACCATTGTACCTTAGGTGCCTCTGGTTCGTGTATGTACATAATCACTAAGCCTCCTAGTTTACTGCATTTCTGAAATGGGTGGAGCTATAATTTACTGTGGCCACGACAAGCTAATTAATTTCTCTGAACCACATTGCAAATAAGTTCCAGAAGAGTTGTGGGAAGGGGAGTAAAGTGCAGACTGGGTTACTTCATTCCCAAACCCTCCCCCAACTCTTCAAATCCACTGTGGTTAATTGAGGACAGATCTAATGGCTGCATGTGACCATTTGCTCTCTGATTCAGGGGAACATCAGAGAAACTTTCTGTTAGCAGATGCTCTCCTGTCAGGAATTCATTGCAAAGATAGCTAAAAAAGATGCAAAAAACCTGCTAGCTTCTATGGAGATGTTTGAAACCGAGGAAAACTCTTTATTTGTCTGGAAAAAGATTTCAAACACCAAGAGACTTTCATTTTAATGAGTTGTCATGAGGTGTTAAGAGGTACAGAGATCTGTGCATTGCCAAATGTGCCCTTCCTCCACGCCTCCTTCTTCCAGATTTTGTGCTGATGGAACTAGGATTTCTTTCTTTTAAGGAAGTTATTCTTCATCTTGTTTTGGACAGTAAAAAAGCAAAAACAAAATATACCTCCCCAGAATTAAAAAAATGCATCTCACAAAACTATAACTTGGTTACAAAGCCTCAAACATCCACTCTATCTTATTTTGCATAAATTTTACTTCTGCTTTCTCCTTTTATGCCTTGAAACATAAATTTAGGACCACTCTCTTCCCACTGCCTAGGTTAAAAATCAGACTATGGATTAAGATTACAACAGACTGAACTATAATTTTTATGATTAGTTCCTAGAATTGGCTTGAATTTTACCCATATCATTCTCACACTTGGCACTTTTAATTCACTCAACAATATCTGTCAAGCACTTAGGATGTGTAAAGCGCTGTGAGTTCGGAGAGGGCCGGATGGAAGGCCAGTCCGGCAGAACAATACTGAACTAAATCCAAGGACACAAAGGGCACATTTATGTGGGACTCCAATGGAAAGCCGGGACTCATGCCGCTTGTCAAGCTGCCTCTACATCCCTGCATCTCCCAAACCCTCCCAGCATCTCCACCACTCTGTGTCTTGCACCAACTGCATTAATCTGTGAACTTTATCCCTCTTTATCCCAGTCACTACAAAAGACCCGTGACTCCAAAGTCATTCTTCATTCTCTAAAGTTAATCCTCACCTGGCTCCATAAACTTCCTTTTCTGACCTCATCCCCTACCTTCTACTCCTGAAAACTTTTTGTTCACTGTGCCCCTCTATGGGTTGAAACTCTAAGTCAACCACCAACCCTATTCCTTAACTTTAACATTCTGAAAGTCCCCACCGAATTCTCAACCTGAGTGAAACCTGGCTCCCTTCTAGCTCTCTTGAAGAGTGGGTGTTTGTCTTCTACTCTCCATGTACACATGGATCTGAACAGAGAGCCCCTCTTGTTCCTCATCCTTTCCAGAACATTGTCCCTCCCTTCCCTATCAAAACTCCCAGCACTGGGTCATTTTATCAGATACTTGCATTCCTGTGTCAGTCATCCCCTATGTTCACAGGACTCCAGCTCTTGCTCTCTTTCTAAAAGAGTTTAACTTCTGTTATTGTGCTTCTGCTACCATCATTCTCCCCAATATTTTCCCATCATGATGGAAACTCACATTGGTCACGCTTCCAACAACCTGGCCTCTCACTTCCTGAGTTTATTTACTCCAAAGGGCTTCCCTTTAGCCTCACTTTGGCCACTTATTCCCATGGTCATACCCTATTGTTTCCTGAATTTCAGTAATTTCACACACCAATCCCTACCTCTTAACTTTTAGCTCACACTCTTGTAACCCAAATCTAATATTATGGACTGAATTTGTATGTCCCTTCAAATCCATATGTTAAAGCACTAACCCTTAATGTGATGGTATTTGAAAGGGATCCTGTGGGAGCTGATTAGGTTTAGATGAGGTTATGAGAGAGAGTTCCTTCTGATAGGATTAATGTCCTTAGGAGAAAAGGAAGAGAGATTAAAGCATTCTCTCTCTCTTTCTCTCTCTCTCTCTCTCTCTCCTTCTCTCTCTCTCTTTCTCTCTCCCCCTTGTGAAAACACAGCAAGAAGGCAATCCAGGAAGAGAGTCCTCACCAGGAACAGAATCTTCAGCTACCTTGAACCTACACTTCCCAGGCTCCAGAACTTTGAGAAACAAATGTCTATTGTTTAAGCCACCTAGTCTGTGGTGTTTTCTTACGGAAGCTCAAGCTAAGATATCTAACAGTTCTTCAGACCAGCTATGGACTCAATCACCGTTTTTACTTTTATTCACCTATCATAGCCTCTTCTCTTCTCTCCTTATCATACTCACTTACCTGCATACACCCTCATCTCTCTTATTCATTCTCTGCTTGTGAAACCAGTATCCTTCCATTATTTCTTGAACACTCTCCCATTGTATTTTGCTCTTCACCACTCCACGGAAACTGTCTTCTTGGAGTCACCAGCATTACCTGTGTGCTAAAGCTGATGGTCATTGGTGAGTCCTTATTGGCCATAACCGAACAACAGATTTTGACAGAATTAATCACCAATTTTTCCCTTAAAACAGTTTCTTCTCCTGGTTTCTAGGACACAATTATATTTGGAGGAGGGGGGTGTTCTGACACTTCTCTCAGTATACTTTGCTGTCTTTCCCAATCCCCAGATTCAAATATAAGAATTCCCCAAGACTTGCCTGTTGTACCTTTTTGATGTGCACTCTTCAGTTGATTTCATTCACCCTCACAGCTTCAAGTACATCAGTCTGTACACTGATGGTTTCAAATTTTATATCTCCAGCTCCAACTTCTTCAATCAAATGCTAGCCACACCTCCAATTATTTACTTGATATTTTCTATAGGATACTAAGAAAACATCTCAAATTTCACATGTTCAAACTAGCTTCCCTTTTTTGCCCAAACCAGCTCCTCCCAATAGCCTTCCTTGTACCAGTTAAAAGTATCCCCATTCTTCCAGTACATGGGCCACAAATAAGTACTTATATTTGACAAGGTTTTTTTTTTAAACATAATTCTAATCTTTTGAAAATTCTGGTTTTCTACCTTCAATGAATTTGATCATTTCTCAAACATCACTCTCTACATAGCCTGAAACACCATAATTTCTTGCCCATTTTACTGCAGTAGCCTTGGATTTAGTCTCACTTCTCCAACCCTCTCCTCTCTATGGTCAATTTTCAACTGAGTGCCAAGAGCAGCATTATTAAAGCTGTAGCAGGCCAGGTCCTCCTTTTGCTCTAAATCCTTGAATGTCTTTACATCTCACTTCGAGTAAAATATAAAAATCTTATAACTTACAGATGCATACATTATCTGGCTCCCTATTACTTCTCTCACTTGTTCTCTGCTCTCTGTCACTCCAGCTATGGCGCACTCCTTGATGTTCTTCAGACGTACTTGACCGTGTTATATAGCAAGGGCTTTTTGCGGGCTTTTCCACCTGGCTGAATGCCTCTTAGCCTAGATATCTGCCTGAATGTCTATCTCAAGTGTTTTATTCAAAGTCACCTCTCAGGGACATCTTTTCTGACCATCCTATGTAAAGTTCAATGATGTTCCTCATCTGTTTTATGTGTCACCTCAGATCGTGGCACATGCTTTGCTTTCAGCAGGAGTAAACCTGGCAATGGTGAGACTATTTCCATGGTCATGGATCCAGTTTGTTGCCATAGCTGCAGATCAAGGAATCCACTGCTGTGGTAACCCCCAGGAGTTCCTGTTGCTTGCGGCTACTGTCCACCAACATATTGCCTCTTTCTCTCTCCATGTTCATCTCACCTCCTTCCTTGCAACTTCCATGTAGCCCCTAAATCCAGAGAAACACAGGACCTCATCAGTATCCTGAAGGCACAACCTGAAGCCATCAGCTAACCTCATCCCCTTCTCCTCTTCCTGATGCTCAGCTCAGAGACACAGTTCCTTCACAAATCCTCTCTGAAGAGGTGCTGGAAGAACACAAGACTGCTCATCTACAAACACTAGTCAGTTCTGTAGTACAAGGTCTGTCCAGAAAAAGCCCAACCACTGTTAATATAGCAGGAATGGTTTGAGCAACATCAGTGTAACCTGGCAGCCAAAAAGAATGGACTAGAGTGCACATATATAAACAACAACGACTTCACTGTCATAGATGCCATTGAGTGAGCATGTGTACTGTGTGGCCATCACATTAAAAAATGACTGAGCTAGTAGAGTAACAAATCTGCAACAAATTTTGCATTAGGCTTGAACATTCCTCAGCAGAAACTTTTCATATGATTCAGAAGGCTACAGCTATGGGTAACTGATGATTGGCAGCTTCATCACAACACACACACTCGTGCATCACATCTCATGCAGAGTTTTTTGGCAAAACATGAAATCACAGAGATGACTCAGTCCCCCCAGATTTGGCATCCTGCAACTTCTGACTTTTCCCAAAACTAAAATCGCCTTTGAAGGGGAATAGATTTCAGACCGTCGATGAGATTCAAGCAAATACAATAGTGTAGCTGATGATGATTGGGAGAACTGTGTGAGGTCCCCAGGTGCCTGCTTTGACAGGGGATGAGGAGGCATCTTTGTCTTATGTACATGTTTCATGTATCTTGTATCTTCTTCAATAAATGTCTCTATTTTCCATAGTTCATGACTGGATACTTTCTGGACAGCCTTTGTACACCCTCTTACATTCACTCTCCTGGAGTAGTCAAGGTTATATTCTAAAACCTTCACTCTGAATACCTTATTTCCTGGTTTAAAATGCTCCCAAAGTCACCCTTTGCCTATAGAATAAGCCACCAGGTCCTTAGGGTGGCACTAAAGTTTGGCAACAATCTCCAGTTTTGCCTCTTGCTCATCATGTTTTAGCCAAAAGAAGTCCATCATCATTCCTGACTATATCGAAAGGTTCTTAACTATGTGTCTTGGCTGAGAATTTCATGTCTTCCAGAAATTCTAAGACCCTCATTTCTTCCTATCAAAATCATTTTTATATGTTTATGACCAAGGTCAGATGTCATTACTATCATTAACACTTTCTTTTTCCCCCAAAATAAGGTATTCGCATTTTCCTGTGTGACAACTTATAATGTACTGCCTGTTATTTTTTGTGATTTATACATTCATTTCTAACTTCTCTCTTAAATTCTAAGCCTTTTGAAGACAAAGAGAGGATTGCCTGTTCCTACCTTCCTTGCAGTACCTAGGTCAGCAATTTTTCAACCTTTTCCATTTCATGGTACACATGAACTAATTACTAAAATTCTGTGTCACACACACACACACACACACATATGCAAAATATATGCATATATTTGCTGATCTCACACAAAATATAGGTATAATTTTGATTGATTTACAATAAAAAATAATTACCTAATCTTTTTGCTCCAAAGTGACTTTTTAAAAATCGTGCCTATACTTGTATATAAGGGTTTCTGGTTCCAATAACTAACCAATCAAATGCAAACTTGTTATATATTGTGACCAATAAGAGGCAACTGCATTATATGACCTATATATTCATGGTTCAAGACAGGGCATTCACACCAGATGGCTACTGTTGCATTGGTTGTAGTCGTTTTTTTAATTTGACAATCTGAAGGAAAAGAGGTCAGTGCCTCTGACTAAATAGTCAGGTATTGCATGTTTTAAAAATTCTTGTGGCACACCAGTTGAAAATCACTGACCTAGATAAATGACATGAGTATATTACATTTGCTTTAAAAAATGTTAATCCTAATTAAGTAGCAAGGCAGAATATGTGGCAACATTCAAAAAGATGGGTGTTGCAGAGTGTGTGAGGCCCAGAAATGCTGCAGAGTCAGTTGGAAAAGACCAAGAGGCCTGAGGTCACCTTGATTGAATTCTGACTCTGCCATTTAACATCTGTTCAATTAAGGACAAGATTTTTTTTAATTTTTATGAATCTATATTCCCTCTTACCATATATAGTATGTATAAACATCTATACCACTTACAGATAATAGTATTTACCACATACAATTGTGTTAAGTATTACATGAGACCCAGGACCCCAAACCTCCTGATCCTGCATTCTAAACACCAAAAGCCCCAGGCTTCTGTGTCACTTCTGAGACAGCAACCTTAGGTCACAAAGACACAATCACTGTGTCACAAGGAGGTTCCTTCTTCTGTTAGACATGAGGTGCACCCCACTGACTGGTGTCTCTTCTCCCTACTCACAGGAGCCTCATGGGGCTTGCCGGTGACGGCAGAGGGTGGCTTGAGTAGAGGGTGGCTTTCCTCTCCCTGTTGAGTTCTACATAGAAACTCAACTACATAGAAACAGCATATGTCCAGAGAGATGTGGAGCCAGCAAAGGAGGATGTGCCTTTTTAAGCAATCAACTTAGTAGAGAGTGTGGAAAATAAACCCTCAAAGGGAGGAGGGAGACTTCCCCATGTTATTCATATTTATTTCTCTGAAAATGGCTAAGCAATCTTACGTAATTGTGCAGCATTTCTGGGAGAGAAAATGAAGCTGAATAATGTTAGTTCAGAGCACGAAGTAGAATGCAAAGGGGAAGGAGTTATTTCTTGTCTATAATAAGGAAAACATTAGAACTGCTTTTGCTTTCAATAATAATGTTAACATGCTGATATAAATGCATCTTGTCTACAAGCTTGAGACTTCATGTCATAGTAATAGAGGTTTGGGTGGTGTTTATAATTATATAAAATTGCATGGCTCAGAGTAAAGAAGTCAGGCAGACTGCACTGACAACACAGACAAGGAGGAAACTCAGAGACAATATATTAGGAATCAATGCGATCCCTTGTGAAACACAGGATTTCACACACAGGGACTCATAAGCCCAGCCCACTGATGACGGTGTCTCCTAATGTCATGGTAAAGGAATCACGCCATTTTGTTTTGAATAGAAAACATCTCTGTGACTAAACTTCAAATATGTCATTTTTAAGTGAAGAGAAATCAGAGTAATTCAGCTAACTCTGAAATTCCCCAAACAAGAATTTTACTGGAAGTAATGAACAGTACATTTTCTGAAGTCACTTTATTTTGTTGGGAAACTTTCTGACCTATGTGATTATACTTGATATACTCAAAAAACAAAAGCTAAAGTTGTTGCCCAAGAGTAATATTTAAGTAGAGGGGGAAGTTAAGTACTTTTTTGTTACATTTACACACATATTTATATACATATATGTATTTGCACATACATCCATATGTAGGTATATTTATAACTAAGACTTGCTCAGTCATTGATCAATAATACACATGACATGTGTACTGTTTATCTTGGAATTCAGCACAGTGCCTGGAATGTAGCAGGTGATCCATAAATTTGTTCCATTGACCTGTAATCTATAGGTTGGGCTCCATTTGGGAATTTAACAGATTTAAATATGGCAACTATTTTAATAAAATAGGTAAAAATTTAGAAAGCTACAGGTAGGGAGTTTTTTTCCAACTAAGAAAAATATTCCAATATTTTTCAAAAATATGAAGTCATGACAAAGATGGGTAAAAACCAGCTCCAAAATGCACCAGACACATCCTTCTAATCTGTCCATTTTTGATTCAATGAAAACCAACATCCAGAAATATAGTTTTTGTACCCCCTCCAAAACATAATCTAGGTTAGTCCCTGAGGAAGCCAAGAGACAGAAGCCATACACTGAGGTCCTCAGTCAGTGTGCTGTGAGCTCCAGACCGGGCATTGCAGAAGGACAGCAACACCAATGGTCCCTTTACCAACTGGCTGGAGGGAATGCCCAGTGTGTGTGCAGGGCAGTCAGCAGTAATGGGAACAGCTATAAGCGTGAAGTGGTCACTCACTGCTTAGTTTTTGCATACCATGTTTCAGGCGAGATGCATTAATAAACAAAATAAGCAAAAGTCTCTGTCACTAGGCTCTATAGGGGGAGACAGGCAATGAAATATTAACATAATACATTACTTAATTATGTAGTTAGTTAGAAGGTGATGATTACTTTGGAGAATAGAATGAAGTGGAACCAGAAGGGTGGAGGGTGGTTGTAAACATTGATAGTGTTTTCAAGGCAACCTCTAGAGGAAGGCAGCCATGTGAACAAGCACTTAAAATAGAGCAGACCCTTAAGTCTGAGGATGAACTCAGCATTAAGGGGAAATGATTAACTAAAAGAGATGAACGTTTGGATCCAGACCTACAGATACAGCTGGAAGAGTTCGGAAATGAACAGAAGAGATAGTCAAGGAAGAAACTGGAGAGCGTTTAATAGTGAAGCCTGGAGCTGCAACACTCTAAATGAAGGATTTCCTTGGTTGGAGGTCCTGAGGCTGTGGAGAGATGGTTCCTCGTTTCCCATAGCTGGGCTCTCAGGACAGAAGCCAGGGCACTGTAGGGGATGACTTACAGAAATGAAAGAGGGGAAGTTATCACAGACACCAGAGAAATACAAAGAATCCTGCAAGAATATTATGAAAGACTATATGCCACCAAATTTGATAACCTAGAATAAATAAGTTCCTTGAAATATATAACCTTCCTAGACCAAATCATGAAAAACTGAAAAATCTAAATAGACCAATACCAATAAACAGTGAGGAAATTGAAACAACCATCAAAAACCTCCCAAAAAGTAAAAATCTAAGACCAGGAGACTTCACTAGTGAAAATTCTTGCTGAACTAACATATGGATATTCCAGAAAGTCCAGATATGTCTGCATAGCATATTAATTTTAAAAAGAGGAGTAAAGCACTCTATTTTGGGAAAACTAATATTCCTTCAGACTGACCTTTTTAAAGCAGCACCAGCTTTAGGTTGTAAAGTCAGTGTGTCTCAGGGACCTGGGTCTCAGTGAAATTTTGCTGTCTCTCCATCTGTGTCCTTCATAGCAAGCAGGAGTAAGCCGTCTTTTGCCTGCCTTTGTTGGTGTATCCAGCACTTTTCAAGCAGTGTTTCAGTGTTCATTCTGTGTCCATCACTGTGAAGCTCTAATGCCACTGCAGTTCCTGTGTTCAATTGTAAATGTAGTTATCATGGAGAACCACAGAGCATGGTGTCTAAGGGAACCTGGAATCTACATTTTGTTAATGGGGCTCCCTGGAGACTAACTGGAAAACCATAACAATCAACAGATCAAATAAGGAGCTGAAGTTGCTCTTTATTTTTTATTATTCACTTTCAAGGCCTAAGAGACAGAGATTCAAATTGCAACTGGCCCATCAGATAGCTGACTTACATATTATGCATTTAGGGAGGTGCTAATTTTGGAAAGTTAGACACAGATGTGTCCTCAATGTGCCAAGTCCAACAAGAGAGTTAAGAGTGAGCAGGTATTTATGAGTACAGAACACCACAAGAGGTACGTGCATACATTGCATCTTCAGTCATAAATGGAGAGAGCTGTAACCTGGTGGAGGACAGGGGAGAGAAGAAGAATACAGAAAATGGTCTGGACAAGGCTTGAAGAATAACTAGTTCACCAACCAAACAGAGAAGAACATTGTAAATGTGTGTGTGTGTGTGTGTGTGTGTGTGTGTGTGTGGAGATGGGTGTGTGGTGGGAATGTTGTTAAGTACAAAGGCCAGGAAGTGAAAAGTGCATGACTAGAAAAAAGTAAAGGGCTTAGTACAAATATTTCCCTTGTTCAGCCTATTTCAAACTTTATATTAAGGGCTTTGAATAGATAGGTGTTTGAATTTTATTTTTAAATTATTAAAATAGTTTGATGTGTGTTCAAAGATATACCATGCAAGTGTTAATACCATGTTTCCACAAAGCGAGTAAACTTGCAGAATTTGGAACAATGTTAAGCATTGTCATTTAATGCCTCACACAGCCACATCGAGTTAGAGAATGAACTCTGCTCCAATCCATCTTGTCTCTCACTTAGTCTGGTTGATAAAAGGCAAGACATCAATCAGGAAAGAGCATAACTATCGAGCGCTTTAGGGAGAAATATGGACACCTTAGCAAGAACATGAAACCGTTACGGAATAATTTGAGTTTGGATGAGCGTAGGTCAAAAACATAACTTCTTGAAAAATGTCAGTGGCCTAGAAATCAGACTATGCTGGAAGGATATGATCCCTAAAAAGTTTCTAACTTTATTCCTTTTAAGGCTATAATGTTAAGTATACTCATAAAAACTATGCTATTTAGACACACAAAATCAAAATGTTTGATTAAAAAATTGAATTGCATAAATGCACAAACCCAACAAACCCACCCATATCCATGTCCCCTCCATGTCCCTTCTTGTAAATGGTGTTAGCATTAATCCAGTTAATCAAAGAAGGTGACTTCCAACAGCTCTCCTACCCCCCATAGAAGTCACTCCTCCTTTGATTCTTTTTTTTAGAGCTTCATGCCCAGGTAAGCAAAGTGTGCAACTGGTATGAAAGGCAGAAGAGTAAGGTGGTTAAAAGTTGATGTTCCTGGATTCAGTAAACATGGATTGAAATCTTGGTCTGCTACTCACACACCATGTGAGCTTGAAAGTGATATCATCCTCCTGGGTTTCAATAACTAAGATAAAAATAAAACCTACCTTATAATGTTGCCGGGATAATTAATGCAAGTAACATACATAAGAAATATGGCACATGTCAAATATTTGATAAAATTTATATATTATTATTGAATTTACTATTACTCCTAAACGGTGAGCTAGAACGGAGTGTCTGGAAGCTTCAGCTTCCTAGTTAATCTGGCTCAGTTAGATATCTGATCCCCTTCTCTTTCATCAGTACCAACTGGCTGCCTACTATAATAATGTGGTTCCTCAGGTTCTTGAGAAAAAGACAGTTCCTGAGCTGTAAAACAGGCAAAAGGCTACGGGAAGTTTTACATACATATTTCAAAGTGCAAAGAAAGAATTTACAACTCCAAGTTTCTAAAGAAAATGCTTTCAGGAAAGGGAGGTTAAGGGCCTAGAGTTAGGAAGAAATATGTCTAAAGTTTATCCAAGCTGAAGAAAATGTTATGTCTGTCATGGTCAATACCGTATCATTAGAATAGCTGTAGATGCATATATTTCCATCATTAGAGCTGCCCACTGGATGACCCCATTATTGAGCTCCTGTCCTCACTTCCATGAAATCATCCATTGTGTCTTGCATGTATTCATGTGTGTGCATGGGCCTGTGTGTCTGTTTATAAAGTGCCATTTGGGATTTTGAACAAGTTGCTATTGCTTTTCCTGCTTACAATGGACTAGACATATGTATCCTCCCCAAAGTCATGTGTTCAAACCCTAACTCCATGGTGATATGTAAAGGAGAGTGGGGACTTTGGGAGGTAATTAGGTCGTGAAGGTGGTGCTCACATGATGAAATTTCTACCCTTTTAAGAAGAAGTCAGCACGCTAGCCAGTTCTCTTTCAGCCATGTGAGGCTACAAAGCATTCAACCTGGAAGTGGGCCCTCCCCAGAGCCTAATCATGCTGGCGGCCTGTTCTGGGACTTCCAGCCTACAGAACTGTAAGAAATCAATGTCTGTTGTTTAAACCACCCAGTGTATGGTATTTTGTTACAGTTACTGGAGCTAACTAAGCCTCTGCTACAAGCTCCAATGTTACCTTATTAGTAGCTTTCTTGTCTTTCATATTATCACCATTACCTTCAATATTATCATCAATAGTATTAATATTGGGCTTCAATAGTGGCCTATCAGACCTCTTTTAGTAATGATCCCAAGCCCAAATTTCAAGGACAGCAACTCCACTGAATTCCCTCTTCCCTGGCGCACTGGGCCTGTGTCTGTGCATGCTGGCTGTAAAATCCCAGTGGAGTTCACAGGGATGCCCCTGGAGCACCGCAGGTCTTGCAACTCATAAGACTACATTCGATTAGCTTTCTCAAATTGAAAAGTCACTGCCAATTCTGCAATTTAAGTAAACGAGTGCCTGAGGAAAGAAGGGACACAGAAAAGGGATATAGACCTTCAAGCTGTTCTCTCATTTTGTCTGAGCTGATGCTGTAGAGCTGAGATAATGGTGACGTATGACCTCATGCTTCTCCAGAGAACTGAGGAAGATTGTAACCCCTCAGACTGAGAATATAGCCTCTTGAGTTCAGAGGGCACAGCACTAAGCCAGCCAGGACTTCAATAGCTGACCTCATTTTCTATCTATTCAACCAAAAAAGTAACATAACCTGTCCTTCCAAATTAATCTTCTAAGTCATTAAAAATATAAATCTCCTACAAGCAGATCATTAATGTAATGGTGAAATTAATTGGATAAGGATGAAGGAAAGGGGTCCTCAAGTTCTTAACAAAGACATAACTATATATAGGTATAAATTTATATATATGTATATATCTCCTTTTTTATAACCTTAGCTCATAATCAATGTCAGTTGACACAGAGAGAGAGCACTCCTCACCCATTAGCTAATTAATTCTGACTACAGCTTCCTCAGACATAACCAACCCTGCCAACCCCTGCACCTGCCCATGTGAAGATAAAGCTGGGCATTCAAAACATGTCTTGAAATTATAAGAACTGGAAATTAAATTAGATACTTCTGTGAGTGCCTACTGATTGAAAATTTGGATTTCAAGTTTAGGATGTTTTCTGAAATTGGGCTTCTCCAACGCTTATTTTTGCAAAATGCTAAAAACTGACACCAACTGATGAAACCTCAAGCAAGTACTAACTAAGCTGTTTAACAACAATGTGAAGAATTTCACTGGATGTAGAGTTCCAGTTGGCTTCATATCTCTATGCCTCCTTTTCACAAAACTAATAATCAACCAATTGTTTGTCAATGCAACTGAGTATATCAGTCCTTTTTTTTAATTAGTTTTCTTCTCCAATAATAACAGCATAGCATTTGAAATCAATTATACCATCACCTTAAATGAACCAATAACTCCGAACATAACAGCAATGTCAGAATAAGTGTACATTACATATGGTTTTCAGGGTCAAGATTTCACCTCACCTAAAAATTATTACTTTCAGCTAACATTTCTTAACTGTCATAGGATACTATCTGTTATGTTATGGATATAGAATTATGAAACTCATGTAAAGGTATTAAATTTGACTGGGCTACTAAATTTAGTTTCTATCCCACCTTATATATTTTACATTAAATTATATATAATTTTTAAAGAAGAAATGAGCCCTGGTTGGTGTAGCTCAGTGGATTGAATGCGGGCTGCGAACCAAAGTGTCGCTGGTTCGATTCCCATTCAAGGCACATGCCTGTGTTGCAGGCCAGGTCCCCAGTGGAAGCCACATGATATTTCTCTCCCAAATACACATTGATATTTCTCTCCCTGTCTTTCTCCCTCCTTTCCCTTCCCTCTAAAAATAAATAAATAAAATCTTTTTTAAAAAAAGAAGAAATGAAGTCACATGATTCAAAATAGAATATATATATATATGAAGAGCTTTTTCAACCCTCATCCCAAATCCACTCAAATCCCACCACCATCTTGTATCACAACAGATAATTGTTATTTATTTAGTCCCTTTGGATCACAGCAAAGTTTCTTTTTGCACATCCACTACTATTAATTTAATAAATGTTTTTTCTGCTTAAAAAGCTGATGAAAAACAGAGAATGAAGCAATATTTCAAGAGAGGCAAAAACCAATTTGATGACAAAGCATCCTTTTTTAAAAAATAGGTAAACTTTTTCCACACCATTTTTCCTTAATACAACTGAAGCTTTATAATCCTTATTTCCCAGGACTCCCTTCTTAGCTAATGGCTCAATAAAAAAACATGCCCACTTGTTCCCAAGAGGTGAAGTGGAGTTTGGCAAATGACTGTGAGTCAGACCCGAGGGGTGATCCATTCTCTGGCTGAGAAGCATAAATGGGAAAAAATGTGGAATGTTATTCTATATTCTAGCATTGGCCTTGTACAGGGATGCTAATTAATTACAGTGTGAGACCTTATCAAACCTGAAAAATCCTTTGAGATTTTGTGTCAAAATAGAGTTCTTTCTTAGTTACACTATTTACTGAGACTGCAACTACTGAACGGCTAAAGAAATTACTAGTAATTATCAGCTAAACTGATGTAAGAAGTAGAATTGTCATAAAGAGAAAGTAGGAACACTTCATACTTTACTGTCAGTAAGTTTTTATTGGGCATTAATTTGGTGTCCTGTGTTTGCTGAAACCTTACTCTTCAAATACATGTTCTCCTTGACTTCCAAACAGTTCCAGTCTAGATACGTGAGTGAAAAACTGAAATCAGTACAAATGTCTTGAGAACAACTTGCCAAAAGTCAATATATGTGTGTCATAAGAACATTGTTGTTTTCTAAATTAGTGATCATATTGGTTAGCTATTGCTGAAATAATGCCATGTAATGAAGCACCTTCAAATTCAGTGGCTTATAACAGCGTTTATTTTTTCCCTGTATTTTTACAGATTGGTTAGGATGGCTCAATTTAGCCTGTTAGTGAGCTGAGCTTCCATCTCGCCTGCAGGCTGAATTCAGGTCTGTGCCATTAATCTCTTCCTTGTCTTTGGGCCAGTGTCACCCAGGGCATGTTCTTCTCATGGTGAATGGCAGAAGTGCAAGGAAGCAAAACAAGATAAAGTCAGTATATTTAAGCCTTCAGCTCATGTCTCATCTCATTGAATAATACAAATCACATGGCCAAGGCCGATATTGATGGGGCAAAAATATATGTTGTGCCCACTGAAGGGGGCACTGTAAACTTTTATGGTAAATAATGTGAGTACATAATTGATAACAAGATAGTGAGGAATTAGAGACAATATTCCAATGTACCACAGTGGTAAAGAAAATAAGGATGTTATCTTAAAAGGTTAAAAAGTTTTTAGGGAAAGTTTTGGCATCCCTTGCCTGTCTAGCTATAGAAAAATGCTAAGAATTGCATATAGAAAGCAGGGTTTAGGTTAAACACTACTGTTGACCTAAATATATATTTATTACCTTTTTTCAGACCTTTGCTCTTCTAAAAACTTCCAAAAACTGCTCTTGGTTGTTGTTATGTTTCTGCTGCTATTGCTTTGTTAGTGACTTTCCTGAACTACTTAAAGTCTGATTCTTAGCCATGTGTAGCCAGTGAGGTCTCTCCTTGGTGAGCTTAGTGATCAGCTAATGATTACACAGAGGTTTCTTGAACTTTCTGGAATGAACAGGTTTCCTGGCTTTTGCCAAGGGGCTGGTGTGTGTTGTGTGTGCTAGGGCATTCCTTAGGCAGACAGTTTACAATTCTATCTTAGCCTTCACTTTCTGTTTACAAAGAGGCTCAAGATCATCCAGAGGTGAGAACATAAAGCTTTCTCAAGTATATTCCCAGCATGCACATAGCCTTCTACATGAGCATGGCCTTCCAGACTCCTCAAAATACGTTGGAGCTTTTCAAAGCCTTCCTTGGACATGTAATTCCTCAACTTTTTCTTTACTTTTTTTTTTAGTGAGCTTGTTGCTTTATTAAGCAACGGGCTTAATATTAAACAATTAATACTGTCACTAGCAGCTGCAATATTAAACAATTGTACTTTGTTTTTAACCAACACTCCTGAGAAATGAAACTTAGGAGGCATTCTAAAAGGTCTCTAGCTATAGATGGTCCCCTGAACATTTGCAATACATCTGTGCAAAAAAAGGACTCAGAGGACACACTTATGTTCATTGCAGCATTATTTACAATAGCCAAGAAATGGAAGCAACCCAAATGTCCATCCACTAATAGATGGATAAAGATAATGCAGGATATGCATATAATGAAATATTATTTAGCCTTAAAAAGGAAATTCTATCACATGCTACCACATGGGTGAATGTTGAGGACATTATGGTCAGTAAAATAAGTCAATCCCAAAAAGACGATTCTGTATAAATCCATCTATATGAGGTATCTAAAGTAGTCAAACTCATAGAAATGAAAAGTAGAATGGCGGTTGCCAGAGGCTGCGGGGAGAAGGAAATGGGGAGCTGCTATTCAATGGGTATAGAGTTTTTGCAAGATGAATCAGGCAAATTGGTTTGCAAGATGAAGCAGGGCAATCGGTTTTGCAAGATGGAAAAGTTCTAGAGATCCACTGCATAGCAAGGTAAATATATTGATAGTACTGAACTGTATACTTTAAAAAAGTAAGGTGGTAAAATTTTATGTTGTGGGGATTTTTTACCACAACTTAAACATTTTTAAAGATTAAAATGGAAAAAAACTTAATCACAACAGCATATCCTTTAATAACTATTTGATGATTAAACATCATGCCAAACTTGATTTTAATAAAAAGTTCTTAAGCAAATAAACTAAATATAAAAAAAAAGATCATAATAAAAGAGAACCAAAGACCTACTGATAGAGCAGAGCTTTGCAGCTCCCTTGGGTCCGAGAGGAACCTGATGACATCTTCAGGCGTGAGGAGTGCAAAGAGGACAGGGTCCCCGTCAGAGGTTAACAACCACTGAGCTTACTGATATGTCAATCAAGCCCTCTGCACTCGTATTTTCTTTATTGTTTTTTTTCCACTCCCTAGACCCGGGCCTTAAAAGCAGATGTGATGGATACTCTTGTCATATTGTGAGCTGATAACTGTCACACTACCCCTCCTGTTCTCACTATAATTTCCTTTAGGACCTTTGGCTTGCTGCTGGCTGAGTTTAGAGAGAGCCATTCTTGTCAAACTTAGGAGGAAAAAAAGAGAGAAGAAATATGGATTTGTGACTCCATTTTAAATGAAGAGATAGCACTTTGAAAATATTAAATTAGAGGTTGTGATTCAGGCTTCTGGGTCTTACTCTAGTTGCTCAGCTTCCTCTTAAAAAGCAGAACTTAGAAGAAAAATGTGATCTCAATGTTTACCAAAAGCATTCAGGGAAAACCATTGCAGTTCTCCTGCGAGAATTAATAAAAAAAGGCTAAAAATACATTTCATTTCACATAATGCCAACTGTCTCAGGTGCCCAAGGCCTTAGGAATTATTAATTGTGAGCACGACCTTTCTGGAGGGATATGTAAGCTTAGGAAATAAGCACCCACAGGGCATGTCTGGCCAATCACAAAGCATCTGGAAACGTCATGAAGGGTATAATTGATGAGATCGCATCTAACACAAGTCTGGGAGGCAGATCAATCAATCTTGTTGAAAAATTCAGGACAGCTCTGACAGCCAGCGCAAACGGACAAAATAAGGAAGACAAGGTGAGTTTGCTTCTGTTCTTAAGCTATTCTGAAAGCAACTAATCAAATGATGTTCCGCAAGTGGTTACAATTTACTGTTTAGGTGCTACTGGAGAACATATTCCGTGCGAAGTTAACAAATATGGAAGCGATGCAGATGGTCATGCCAGTCCAACAATCAGACACAGGGACACATTGGCTTCCAGGAAACTGAGGCAGAAGGTGCTGATTCTTTAGAAGGGGTAAGTTCAAACTGAAAGGATCATTTTAAAAGGCTCAGAGAGTTTGTTCAGGTAAGCCCCGGTGGCAGTATCTCAATCCTTTTGGAGAAACAAGTTTAGGCCGTAAACCTCATCCAGAGGAAAAAATTCCCAGAAAGATGATCTATCTTTCCTTTTTTTTTTTTTGGACATATTGTTCTTTTTCCTAGAATTATACAGATTTTAATACAGTGTGGACATAAAACATTAATACCAAAGTTGAGTTCTTAGAGGGGAAGAGAACCTTGCTTCAGTTTCTCTTTAGACCTGGTACATCATTACACAATTCCAAGTTAAAGACTCCATCTAAATACAGGCAGTAATTTTACTGCAACTGCCTTTGGAAAGTCCACAGAAGGCTGTGATCATAAATATTTTCATTAGAATAATGTGAAAGGTAACACACCACACAGAATAAGATAAGGATTGACTGCTGCTTACCACTCTCTTTTAATTTCCCAGTGTGCATAGTGGGAGTCAGAACTCACCAGCTGACCATAGTGAATAGACGGAAAAGAAGGTTCCACTGGGCAGAGAGCACAGTGCCTCAGAAGCAGAAATCCAACAGAAGTTAAACATTCTCTCAATTTAAACAATGACAAAAGCATTTGCCCAATCCTGGTCTGAGCCTCTGAGCCTGGCTGAATATCTACCAAGAGTATCTGAGACTCTGTCCTCACCTAGAAGTCTGACAGCGAATAAAATGAGGTAATTGTGAAGTGTCCAGAATACTACAGCAAAATTCAGTAATTGTAGCTATACTCATCACTGTATAAACCCTTGATAAGATAGACTTGAAGTGCTTTGTAAGCACTTAGAAACAGTTAGGGCCAGTGGGGTTAATAATATGTCAGCCATAGAGCTTCTGTTTGGGACACTGGGCCTTGATTTCAGCAAGATTTTTAACAAAACAAACCCCCCCACACACAAACAGACTTGTTGGCAATATGAAGAAATATGTGTTTGATTAGTAGATAATTCATTAGCCTGAAGGTTAACTAAGTAATTCTGGTGACTCTGTACAAACATCATGGATTGGATTTGATAACAAGCTGACACTGAGTCTCAGTGGGACCAGGTGGCAGCAATCAGCACAGCCTTGGGATTGCCTGTACCTGCTCGGGAAGCAGCCGTCTTTCTCCATTGTTAATAGCTGCTCACTCTGAAGGTTTCCTGTCTCCTCCCTCTCGTCCTGGGCTTCTGTCTTATTTATTTTGTCACCAGTAACAAGGGAAGGGATTTGGCCTCTGTGGGAAGGATGAACCTGCATGTCTGGAGCATGGCCCCTGCTTGGATTATGTCCAGTGACAGAGACCCACAGTGTCAAGGTTGGCGCTCTTGGCTGGTATAATATTTTATGGAGGCAACTTAGACCAAACCCTCTATTAGGACTGCTTATGACACCTTCTGACCTTGAGGTCTCAGTGGGTGATATGGTGTGGCCAACTTTTTGTACCTAGCAGGGGGTCCATCCCCAGGCCTTTATATGGAACCCTTTTGTCTTTTGGGAGTTCAGTGGGAACGGCCTGGAGGTCTAGACCAGCCCTCGCTAATCTGTCTCCATGGGAAGCTTAGCGTCTGCTGTCTTGTCAATCTAGTACCTGCAGAGAGCAGGTAGGAGATGGGACCCCTCAACTACCCAGCTCTGCCACTTTGCCGCCTTCTACAGGACTTCTCTAATGCCTGTGGAGCCTGTCTGCAGGCGCTGCCACTGCACAACTCCAGGGGAGACCAGACCTCTGGCCCTAAGTTCAGAAACAGCACAGTCTTTAGGCGAAAAATGTACAGTGGCTCCTCCCTTGGGAAAGAGAGAAAAAGGGCAACTCCCCACATTTGGAAGCTCTCAGAACACCATCTACAACCTTCTCTTCCTAAAGACCTCTCCCCTTCTTTCTTAATATCTTTATTTTAGTTGTAACTTTATTGTGTCAAAAAACAGGTAACATGAGATCTACCCTCTTGGATTTTTAAGTGTACAGTATTATTTTGTTAAGTGTAGGCACAATATTGTACATCAGGTTTCTAGAACTAGTTCATCTTGCATCACTGGGACTTCCTATGCAACGATTAGCACCTCCTCATTCCTCTCCCCGCCGCCTCTCAGCCCTCGGCCACCAGCCCTCTGCTCTCCTGGGAGCAAGGGAAGACAGTGAGGCCGCCAGCCTGTTCAGCAGTGTTGGCTCAGGTTGACAAGGTCTCCTTGGAGCCCAGACATTCCAAGTCAGCACAACAGTGGTCAGGAGCAGTGTTTAATGTCTCAAGTTACTGCTACAAAAAGCCCTTTATAGCACCTAATCTTACACAGCTCAGTGCAAGTCCACAGTGTGATACAGCTGCCTGTTAGCTGCATGCTGTAGCAGTACGGAACTGCTGATATTCATCAAGGCTCTTCTCCCTGCTCAACATAAGGCATATGTCAAATTCCTTTTTCTTTAAGAGGAAATCAGGAAAGCAGAGACTGCATCTGGATTGTGTGTAATAGGGAAGGATAGGGGGAAACCATCTGGTGATTGTGTCTTGGTCCTTTTCACTTAGGTGTGGGGAGGATTAAAGTGGGCCCAGCCCACTGCTCTTAAACCACAAAACACAAACCCAACTCCTGTAATAAGCCTCCCCTGGCTCCCTCTTCCCTGTTTGCCCCATGGTTCCTCTGACATGCATTTTCTCACATGGTAGCAAGCTAAACACGCCTAACCTTCCTCGACTCAGGTGTGTTCCTGTTGATCTTTGGTTGAAGGATGGTCAGGGAAACACTGTTGATTGTGATATATTGACTGGAGAGTCTTTCATCCTCTCAAATGTCAATGCCCATAGGACTCCTCTAAGGATCTAATTTAACTACAGACCTAATTTAACTAATTTAACTCTGGTTTCTCTTCAGATCGTATAAATCTTTTGCCTTTTCACTACAGATTTGGACTCAGTAGAATGGGGATGGAGCCTGAGCTTCTGCAACCCTAATAAACTCCAGCGATGTCCATCCTGCTGGTTTGAGGTGCACAGTTTAAGTAGCAAGGCTCTGGTCCACGGGCTCTCAAGTCCTCAGGCTTCCCATTTACACCATGCGGAGGGCTGCAAAAACGCAGAAGCATGGGTCTCACCCCTTAAGGATGATCCCATCATGAAGGAAAGTATGAGGAGAAATTATCTACCCTTCTGTGGTGGGGCGTAGAAGATGTTGAAGAGGTAAAAGGACAATTTTAAAGGAAACTGTATAGGTGAGCCAAGTTTATGTCAAGACGGAGACAAAACAAGGACAGAAAGAATCGGGAAGTAGTTTGCATTCTTAGGATCACAAAAACAAGGAAGATGAGACAAGAATAGTGAAACACTGCCCTGGCCAGGTGGCTCAGTTGGTTGAAAACCAAAAGACCACAGGTTCAATTCCCAGTCAGGGCACATACCCACATTGTAGTACGAGTCCTGCTTGGGGCACATACAAGAAGCAACAAAACAAAGTTTCTTTCTCATGCTAATGTTTTTCTCTCTTTCTTTGTCTCTTTCTCCCTCCCTTTCTCTCTCTCTAAAGTTAATAAACATATCCTCAGATGAGGATGAAAAAAAAGAATAGTGGAACTAAATAAGGTTAGAGGTCTAGGGCCCATTTAAAGCATGTTTACTCCATTCTATGTTACCATGATAGTAGGGCTCTTACCTTGTGGTAGTAAAATAATACATAATCTACATATGAATTAAATGAACAGTAATTAGAGACAAAGTTCTAACAGTCTAATCAGCCCCATGGAGATAGGTCAGGGAAGACAATGGAGGTTTTGAGCCACAGAAAAGAATGAAAACATAAAGGAGAAGAAGATAAATTATGTATGAGGAAGCTCAGGACTCTGTATTCTTCCAGAGCTTTTGGATTCTGCTGACCTACAATTTCTGCCACGTCCTCAGGTCAAATCAATATCTGTAATAAATTATGTAGTTGCATGTCTTATCTTTCTACTCTTCAGTTAATACTTCTGGAAAGCAAAAGGCGTGTGCTTACCTTTGGTGCCCTGCACAAGTGTGCTCCCAGGCTTACCGCCTCAGTCTTTACCTTCACCCAAAGTACTGGGCTTGACCGGAGTAGGGATTTGAATCAGGAGTCAAGAGGATTATTATGGAATACGGTGAGGAGTCCCCTCTGACACACACACCAGGATGTGTCACACCTGTTCACTCAAGAGCCCAGAGGCTGGACAACTGTCTTCTCTTGGACACACCTCTGAAGAAATGCCCAAGGTGAATTTATCACTCTCCAGGAGTCTGTATTTTGAATCATACTATCCCAAACATACATTTCAATTTCAGTAAAAATCTGTCATCTACAGAACCAGATAAATGAACTGATACCAATACCTGAAGAACATTTTTACATTTAATATCAGATTCTGGTTGCTATAGACAGTAGCATTCTCCCTACTTCCTTCCCTGTCCCTTTTCTGGGACCCTGGCCAGTCTAAACCTCTGGCTCATCCTTACACAAAGCAACAGAAACAAGAAAACTATCTTCTTCCAACATCAAAGGCTTTCACTTGCTCTCAGAGTAGAGCAGAATTCAGTTAAATAATTTCCCAGGACTTCAGCCATTTAAGGGAAATTAAAGGTGACATATTTACTCTTTACCATTGTTCTTTGCCCCAATTCTCATTTTCTCTACTGACTATATGTACAATCCCGAGAATAACACCCACAGGACAAAGAGCTCTGATCACAACAGCCAAGATCAAGGCTTATTTGTCTTGACAGTGTTGTGGCATTGATCAGGATGACAAGACCAGCCTCATGGTGGGGTTGGGGTGGCAGGTGAGGCACAGATCCTGGCTGCCTTGAGACTCACATTCCAGAGCACCCAGGCCTCTCAGCTCCTTCTTGTTGATTGCTTCTATTCCATTCTTGAGCAATTGTCCTTCAATCACATGAAAGCTCACATTTGTGCTGTATCGTTTATTGAGCCTGTGTTTTGATTCTACACTGGCCTTCAAGGACCCCAGGCTCCCTGAAAAGGATGGCACCCAAGGCTTGCCAGACAGAAGACACAGTTTTGACAGATGCCACCTTCCTCCCAGTCCTCTCAAAGGCAGGCGTCTTCAGAGCGCACTGATTCCTTCTTCCTTCCTTCCTCTCATCAGTCTTCACCACTTGTAGTTAATAGAAAGGCGAAAAGCCTCGCAAGCATAATCAGAAGTAAAAGTCTCATCAGCAACCACTCCTCGGCTCCCTACTGTGCCCTTGCCCCTCTCTGCTGTCATCTTGCTTACTTCCCATACATGCCCTTCTGGAAGAGGACTGCTAAAAATAGTTGTGAAACAGCATTTTATGTGTTGTTCCAGATCAAACTCTGACTCCAAGTGGAGAAAGCATTTCCCAGCAAAGAAATAGTGAGAATGTAAAGTGAGCAACTGATGGGCTTGATCACATGCAAATGCTAAATGTTTATGTAACAGAAGTTGTCGAAAAGCAAAACCTGGAAAGCATAAACTAGAAGGAAATGGGTACACCACAAATACCAGATAAGGGGTCATGATTTCTAAAACAGACATAAAATGCTCTTCCATGGGAGAAAGAGATGCATATGCCAATAAGAAAATTGGTAAAATTAGAAAAGCTGATGAACAAAAAATAAAATGTACATGAACAATGAAAATATTTAGAGTTCAACTTATGTGCAAGTTAAAGGGACTTTCAACACCCTTTTTAACCCATCATATATGCAATTATTCTAATGATAACACTCAGTATTAATGAAGTTAAGAGACAGTGGATATTTACCTACCTTTGGTGGGAATGTTAGCTATTAACATTCTTTTCACTAGAGAGCACGCCAATATGCATCAAAATCCTTATGAATCTATATAATGTTTGTTTTCCTGATACTACCTATAGGGGTTTATTGTGAAGGAATAATCAGAGATAAAAACAATCACTTATTAATAAAGATGTTAGAAACAGGATTATTTATAAGGAAGGGAAACAACTTAGAGGTGTATAGCCTAAATCTCACACAGACATAAAGATGATGAAATAGCCATAGCAAGGAACATTCCTAACTCATTAAATGCATGTCTTAAAAGAATAGTTGATGACATGGACCAATATTCATATTATGAAGATGAATTAAAAAGTTATAAACAGTATGAACCATAAACTAAATTTTGTATGTTTATTTGAGTGTGTGTATGTGTGTGTATCCCTAGAAAGTTCTGCGCATCCCCAGTTCTACTGAGTGATCTGACTTTTCTTCTCTATTCCCCAATCTATAATGAATGCATTTCTTTTATAAATGTTATTAGAAAACTAAGTGGTACTTTTAATAATTATGTCATTGATCATGATGCCATCCTCCATTATATTTTGCAACAGATTATTCAATCTATTTTTATTGCATTATTTCAAAATGCCTACTGTAGATACTGTGACCCTGTAGGAAAAGAATAATTCTGCCTGACGGACCCAGCAAACACTACATCCACCGCACAGGGTCACACAAGCAGATAACTCTTAGAATGTTTGGAGCAGCTCTCAGCCTCCAGAAAATGGATGTGGCCTACCCTTAATATCCAAATTAAGGTTTATAAATGACCATTATGAAGATCTCAAATATATTTGACATACTGCCTATTTAAAATCAAGTTACAGTGATAAAGCCTTTAATATATGGTAAAAGTAATGCAAGACTTAAAAAACACATTGAAATCTATAGGAAAAACATACCCAATGTAATTGCATTGTGATGCATCTGTGTTTCTTCCTCTTCATCTAGGACTCCTTGCCTAGAACTATCAGAGTGAACTTAGGCCCACCCCTCCACGTGGTGAGGAAGCAGACTGTAGGGCAGGTGCTGTGGATGCATGGCGTCCCTTAGCAGCCTGTGACCACACTCAAGTATGGCAATTTCTGTGTCCTGATTCAGCTGGTAAATAAAAATTATAAGATATTTTACATCTGGCAGTAATACATTTTCCACATGAAATTCTCCACCAGATGTCATTTAAGATATAGTCTCCCAGTTGGTCTAATTTAGTCTCAGTTTCCTCTTCTTCTTCATTCTTTTGAGAAATGGCAGTACCATTGCAGGTTGTCTTTCATAGTAACCAGCACATTTACCAACGGTTCCCCAAAATGTGTTCACACAGTGAGGTTCACCTTTCTCTCCCAGAGCCTTCACTAAATAACCTTCTGGCTTCTGGTGTTATCATTCTAATGAGGAGTCAAAACAAACTTTCAGACACTCTTAAAAAGCTAATGCCAATTCACTGATCCTTTGACATTTAAAGATCTGTCACAAGGAAAGATTTCTTGAGCCATTTCTAAAACTGGTGTAAGAGCTCTGATTTTTCTCTCCCATTGACAACAAGGTTAATTTAGTCTAGTTACAACCTCTCTGGGACTCAATTTCTTCCTCTGAGAAATAAGAGAGAGGTGTGAGTGTATGTGTGTGTGTTTGTTCATTATATAAAGTATAGGCTATGAGAATATATTTCAAAATGTTAGTACTGATCACCCCTGGACAATGAAATGGTGGCTGATTTTTTAAAATAGGTTTCTTACAAATACATAAAATGTTTAAGAAACTAAATAAGAACAAAACCCCTCTAGTTTTGCATAATCTACACTAGATCATAAGCCTTTTAAAATATTCATAACTATTAAATGCATTCATTAAGAAAAAATTAACAAAAGTCTTGGCTTGTCCAGAAGGTTTTAAAGATCTATGAGCTGGTAATATAATAGTTGGTATACAGTTTTTATTGTCTAGAAAAAATACAATATTGTAACTGGAGCTATGAATCAGTTCTTAATATGCAGGTGAGAGTTCTGAATATTGAATTAAAAAATAAAAAACTATGTAGGGCTATTTAAAAATTAATTATATACATGGTCCAGAAAAAGACAAAAAAAATTTTTTTTCTTTTCTGTTTTGTTTTCTTTTTACTATTCCTTGTATAAGTTTACCAAAAAAAATCATCTCAAAGTAAATTCCAAAAAAAGAATATGTGGTTTTTTGAAATTGTTTGATTTTAAGAGGATTTGATAAATCTTGCCTCTTTTCCTTGGCAAGTTATGAACCAATTTAAAACTAAGACAAAGTAGCAAGGCAGATAGGTATGCAAAATCTGCCAATATTGCTGATAAAGGTGATACTGGATAACATGGCCTGTCTAGTATAAGCAGCTTCCTAATGCCGAATCCCCAAACTAGACTGACTCACACCTGAGCCACTGCAGGACTCCTGGACCCAGGCCTGAACCACAAGGACAGCACGTCCTGGCTAAGCTACCGCGTAACAGCAAATGATCGAGAACATTCCATCTTGGTGGACAGACCAGCTCCCAAGAGGAAAGGGAGATGAAGCAGCCAGGGTCTAAGGAACCTTCCCTTTGTATTAAACTCCTTACTCAGGTATATTTAATGGGAGGAGTGAATTGGTCAGGGAGGGAAGTCAGGAATATTACACAGGAAATAACATGGCCGAAATTAGTGTGTGTTCTGCCAATCAAAGCAAGGCATTATCTGTGCTTAGTTCTTTTGTGCTATTATTAATTAAAACATTCCATATCCATGAATTTTCCATCTAGCTGAATCTTTCTCATTTAGTACCCAAATTCATGGTTGGGAGAATGTTCTAAAATGAATTCCACCCTTTCCTGATTTCTTAAATGGAGTTTAGGAGGCGTGATAGTGAATCCTTCTTCTCTAAATCCAAACTCTCCTCAGCATCTGCCACCACCCTAAGGCTCCTGTGTACTTCAGCCAAGTGGCCCTCCTAATGATGCAGGGAGGCTCACCTGTCACAGTGGATTGGATTGGCCGGTGGAGATCCTTCAAAGTCATCTTTACCTAGAACCCAGAAAATTTTGCAGAACCAGGTCTCCTAAAGCCAGTGCCTTAGGGCCCAATCTATCCTAGCCTTAGTTTCCTAGTTTCTACTTCCTTTTCTGAAGATAAATGGGCCCCTGTCTAATATAGTCAATTAGAAGAAGAGAAAAGATTAAGAGAAGACATTTCCCCTCCCTGCAAAATTATGGCCTCGGTCCTCCAGGAGGAGTCTGTCATTTCACTCCTCCAGCCCAGAGTCTCATATCCGATGACCTAGAATGCAGAAGGGGGAAATTCTTCCGCTCCCTGGTGAGACTTTTCTTTTTCTCATGATCTGTATTTTGATGGTGCCTCCAGTGTTGCCCTGTTCCAGCCAGGATCCCTCCCTACTGTGGAATGGGAGAAATAGGAGAAGGTGCAGAATGGTGCCTTGCTGTTCTTTCAAGACCATTGTCAAAAGCGTCAATTAAGCCAATGGGTTGTTTATGTTAAGTAACATGTACAGAGAGTTCTCATGATAATATTGGGGCAAATATTTAAAGTCAGACAAAACTGAAATCAAATTCCTGCTCCACAAATTACTTCTTGAGGTGATAGGATTAACTTCTTTATGAGTTCCTCTTCCATAAAATAGCAAATAATCCCTCCATTTTGGCACTGTTTTGATGATGAAATGACATGGCTTGGAGCATCCAATAGAATACTTAGTGTGGTACCTTTCTCCCCTGCCTGTTACTTTGAACAATTATTGAAATAACAGGCTATCTGCCTCTGCAAGTAACATCCTCAGTTATACTAAGTTTTCCAATTCCTGCCTCCTCTCTGCTGTCAAGGGTTACTTCTTGCTGCTGCTCTGCGTTCCCTCAGCTTCTAACCAGCTGCTCCACTTTCCACGGCATTTTTAACTGATGGCCAAGGGTGCCTCATCTCTCTGCTCCCGGAGTAAAGTTCACAGACGTTGTGACAGCTCATCACTTTGTAGTGGATGTTTATCATATCTGTGCTGTCCAGGGCCTTTTGAACACCTTTCCTGTGCTTCATTAATCTTACCATGGGGCCAGTTACTAAGGCAGTCTGTCAATTACCAACCAACCCTTCTATATTCTGCTTTGTGATGAATAACTGGGACTCTCTAAACCAAATGTCTGTTCTGCCTGCTGCTCCCTGTTGGATTCTGCCAGAGGATTCTCCCTCTACAGGGAGACTGCAAGGCTTGAGTGACAAGGAACACTTCCTCCCAGAGTGATTCCTGCTCTGATTAGCCTCACTGAAGCAATGTTTCCTCACCCTGGCAATAACACTTCATCCTGGTAGTGGCTAGCACTTCATCCTGGTAGTGGCCATTGGTTCCAGTTTGTGGTCCTTCCAACATTTGCACAGCCAGCCTCATGGCTCCCCCAGTCCTCCTGGGACACAGTAAACACTAACCAGCCAGCACTCCCTCTAGGACTCTGAGTCCTTGCAAAATAGGTCCCCTCTTCTAAGCATCGAAGATTCAATAACTCCAATCTTTTCCTTTGTTTGCAAACCCCAGGACCACCTGTCTCCTGCAGTTGCTACATGACACATTTTTGGGATTTTATTTTGCCCTTTCATTTTCCTAGTCAACAATTCCTATACCAAGTGAGCAATTCTTTGTACTAAAATACCTCTGTTAAAATTACTGGTGTGATTGCTCAATCTTAACAAGACCCTGACTGATTAATCTCCATTGTCCGTCCTACCTCTCAAGGTAGGAGCCCAGCTGACTTACCCAGGGGTCATGACAGCCAGAGCTCAGGCCTGTGCCAGAGTGCCCGGTGTGTCCCCGTTTCTTTTGGATGACTGTGGTTTCAGCACCTGAACTCCCACGTCCCAGAAAGTCACAGTCCCAAGAAAACCAGACAGTTGGCCACCCTACCTGTGGCCAAAATGTCAATAATCTGATGTACCTTGCCATAGTTAGAAGAGGGCACTCCAGGAATTTTGCTTGTAATTCTTTGGATTAGAAATAAAATACACATGAAAATCAAAACTCTGGTTCTCTTTATATTTAACAACTTTATTGAAATATAACTGATATACAAAAATCTGCCCATATTTAAATGACACACATGTTTTGCCATGTATAATATGGTCTTTTTGGCCCAAATTTTTGAGGGAAAAATAAGGATACACATTGTATTTGGATAGTACTAATTTTATATCTATATCTATATAAATAATTTTAATTCTTTTATTCATGCTCATACATTAAAACTATAACTCTAGAAAGCACTAACAATATGTGTATGCAAAATAATACTCTGGAATATGAGCATTGGTTTTATTTCTAAATATAAATAAATAAATAATTGAATTTAGAAAATTAAAATGAAAAATTTTTTTCCTAAAAGTTTGGGCCAAAAACATGGGTGCTCACTATACATGGGGGCATGTTATACATGGCAAAATACAGTAGATGTGACTATGTTAGTCTGTTTAGGCTACCATAATGAAGTCTCACTACCTGGGGGATTTAAACAACAGACATTTACTTTCTCACAGTTATGGAGACTAGAAGTCCAAGGTCAAAGTCCAGCAGGGTTGTTTCTGGTGAAAGTTCTCTTCCTGGCTTTCAGATGTCCTCATATCGCCTTTCCTCTGTGCACACAAGGGGAGAGAGGGGAGGGGGGAGAGAGAGAGAGACAGAAAGAGAGAATAATCTGGTTGTCTCTTCCTTTTCTTATAAAGACACTTGTCCTATGGATTAGGACCCCACCTTCATGACCTTATTTAACCTTGACTACCTCCTTAAAGGCCCTCATCTCCAAATACAGTCACATTGGTTGTGAGACTTTAATATATGAATATTCAGGTGACACAATTCAATCCATAACATTTATCACAGATAAAATGGGGAAGGGGGATAGTATTATCTAAAATCTCGAGTCTATCTTTAAATGAATAGATATGAATTTTAGGGTGGAAAACCCTTCTTTTCTACACATAGTTTTTTTTAATGTCAGCATGTTAAACCTCAAACCTTTTCCCCCATTCCACACCAAATAATTATCTTTCCTCAGAGATTATGTTGGGATCCATATTACTAACACATGAGTTGATATTACTAGTCTGGAAGAGCAATACAGTTTTCCAAAAACTGAGAATGAAAGTTTTCCATATCCTTTTAGCAGGACAGGAGCAAATTTTAATGGCTTGAAGTAATTTACAATTCATATTATTATGTGTCCGAAAGGAATAGCATGTGCTTGCCTGGTCTGGCTGTGAATACATGTCTTGAACAGCTCCTGAAATTACTGAAAAGTACCACTGTCTATTGTGGGAAATGCATTATTATGATTACAGCCCTACTTCAAGTGCCATTATGTGGTATTTGTCAATGTGAGGCATCTCATTCATTAATTCTTCGTGAGCTTTCAAGGGTACCAGTGGGATACCATCAGCAGAAGGAAGGAAAACCACTTACCCCATGTAAAATGGGGATAATTCCCACTCCTGCTGGTTTCATTAAGCTGAAAATGAAAATGTGGACATGCTGAAAGTGTTGAAACATTTAAACTGAAGGTAAATCTTGGAGTACATATTTTGCAACTAAAAAGTGTGATGAAATTGCATTTCTGACAAAACTGGGGAAAGAATGATGGCTTAACCTTATTAATTTTGTTTTTGTTATAGTTTAGTGGGGCACGGGGTGGGGGTAGTTTCCATCACTGCAAAGTTGCCATGACCATCCAAGACAACTGCATCTTCCCAGGACTGAATGATTCTTTAAGACAAGAGTGAGGAGTGAAGGCAGTGAGCACTCTGGGATCACAGCCCCAGGGCACTGCGGTTTGATTTTCCCCTTAAGGATGCAGCTGCCCAGTGTGTTAACAACCGAAAGCTCTGACCTACATAATTGTCACCAGTCTCATAGTTATTGTCTTAGCAGGGACAATTGCAACCCACAGATCAGACTTACATAATTATGAGTCAGTTAACTAATTTACTCAGCTTAAAACTAGTAAAAATGAAGGTGCTAAATATTAAGTCAGATAAGAAAGAGGCAATGCAAAATATCATAGCAGTCTTTTAGCTAGCACAGTTTCCCTCGCCTCTTTCAGCCCCAGGAAACCCAGAGTTCCCTGTCTTGTACAAGGTGGTGAACTACTACTCGCCACTAAGGTCTTAATTAAGATAATCCCTTTCTCTGGAAGAATTGTTCTGGCTGCCACAATCTAAGAGAGATGGGGCTCCATAGTCCACTGTTCTGCTCTCACTGCAGGTCTTCCTGTACTGTTTGAATATTTACTTCTCTGAGTCTCCCACAATGGGCTATAACCTTTATGGGGGGCGGGGAAGGGGGGAAGAATGTGTCTGCCTGCTCTCATGTATTAATCCATTTATGCAGAGAGCCAAAAGATATTTATTGAGCGTTTAGGAATGGGGATATCACAGTGAACAAAATGACAAACTCCCTGATAGTGCAAAGTTTGCTCTGTGAGGGGAGGTAAATGATAAGTAAACATGTGCAATACAAACTCTCAAGCAATCTACAGTAAAGGAAGTTGAGAGAGAATTATAAGTATTCTTTTATTCAAGGTCAAAGGAGACCTCACTGAGGAAGCAGGAGAGAGATGCATGCATGATCTGGAGGAAGAACTTTCCAGGCAGACAGAAAACCAGATGTGCTGAGGTAAGTGCAGGCTCCATGAGCTGAAGGAATAGCAAGGAAGCCATTGTAATGTGAGAGCAAGAGGCAAGGAAAATAGTAGAAATAAGACAGAGAGGAGAAGGTCAAGGAACAGACCACATGAAGCTTCAAGGACCATGGGTTTTATTCCAGGGGTAATGGACTTTTTACTGGTTGGGGATAAGGTTAACAAGGGAGAAAGGAGACCCCTCAAGAAGCTACTACAGGAGTCCAAGCAAGAGGGGACTGTAGGCTGGAACAAAGTAGTAGGAACAGAGCCCATGAATAGGAGTCAGATTTGGGATATATTTTAAAGGTAGAGTCAATGACATTGATGGTATATTGGTGAAAAGATATGTGAAAAAACAGAAATTGAAGCTGACTCCAAGGTTTTGGTCTTGAGCAACTACACAACAAAGGTTCTATTTAATGACATGAGGGATGCTGGGATGGATCAGGTATGCACAGGAGGGAAAGAATCAGAAGTTCTGTCTTGGATATGTTAGTTTTGCGAATCCTATTCATATCCAAGTAGAGGTACACACCAGGAAACTGACTATACCTGACTGGAGCTGAGGAAATGCATTTGTGAATCAGCAGACTACAGAGGGCATTAAAAACCACAGGTTTGAGATTACCTAGACCAAGGTTAACAAACTATGGCTTGTGGTCAAATCAGGACACCTCTCAATTCTGATAAGTACACAGCCCCATTTATTCCCTCATGCATTGTCCACAGACTCTTTTGTGCTATAACAGTAGAGCTGAGTTATTTTGACAGTGACTGTGTAGCCTACAAAAGCCTAATGTACTGTCTGGACATTTACAGGAAAAAATTTGCCAACACCTGACCTATAGATAAGTAGAGATGAAGAGAGGAGGACTGAGGACTTGGCTGTGGGATCTTCCAACATCTAAGAAGTCAGGAAGAGCAAGAGAATACAGAAAAAGGGGATCGGAAGGAGCAGTGGTGAAAGAGCCAGAAAACAGATGTTTTTTCACAGTTGCACCTTTCACAACTAGAAGATGCTCTATAAATATTGATAGACTCAAACTAAGGAATAAACAAAATAATGGTATTAATAAATATAAAAATAATTTAAAGCATTTTTTATTTCAAACTGCCAACACTTCAGTATGGTTTTATGACAGAAGATTCTAAGGCTTCCATCAGGTTTTCAGAAAAAAAATTTAACTCATATATGGGTAAGATGAAAACAGCAGGCTCTAGTGCCAACTTTTGATCTTCTAGTTGTCCCTCTTGGTCCTAAAAATACGTTCTGTACACTTTTATCATAGGATCCAAAACATAGAAGAAATTGACCAAAACAAAAGGGTTCAGAATAACACTGACCAAAGTTAATTTGTAGTGTGATGTATTCAAGGCATCCAGCAGAAATAAGTAAAACTCTTGGGCCCTCTCATATGGAAAGATTTGTTAAAGCTGGACAAGCATTTCAAACATATTTCAGCTGCATTGGGTATCTAAAACCATCTGTCACCCAAGGCGGCACGTACCCTGCGTAAAAGGAACAGGCTTGTCACCCAACAGTCTGTGCGGCAGGTGACCTCTCTCTGCTTTCAGCTGACAGTCCTCCTGAAAAGTGACTATTTACAGGGAAAGGGTAAAATAAGAAAAGGGAGTGAAATTGGTAGAAGAAATGTCAATAACTTAAGATATGCAGATGACACCACCTTACTGGGAAAAAGTAGCCATGGTCTGAATGAAATGACGTCTGATGAAAGTGAAAGAACGTGCCAAAGCAGGGCTGCATCTGAACATCAGGAAGACAAAAGTCGTGACCACAGAAAACATATACATAATATATACATAATATATGCATCTCTAACATAAACAAAGAAGACATTGAAATTGTTAAAGATTTTACCGATATTGGTTCAGTTATCGGTTCAAATGTAGACTCAGCTAAGAAAGCAAAGGAAGTCTGAATCTCAGAAGGGCAGCCATGCAAGAGTCAGGAAAGATCCCCAAGAACAGGTATATGTCATTAGAGACCAAGACTAATATTCCCAATCAGTACATGCAGATGCAGAAGCTGCACAGTGAAGAAGGCTAACGAGAAAGAATTGAATCGTTAGAAATGGGGTGTTGGAGAGCTCTACAGATACCCCAACTGCCAGGAAAGGAAACAAGTAGGTCCTAGAAGGAATTAAGTCTGAAACACCACTCGAGGCAAAAATGAAAAAGCTGCCACTGACCTATTTCTTTGGCAGATTTCTTTGGACAGGACAATAATGCTGGGAAAAACAGAAGGCGGCATAAAGGGAGGAAGACCGACCATGAGATGGATTGACAACATGAAAGAAGTCACAGGCATGATCTGCAGGAGCTGAGCAGGGCAGCTGAGGACGGGACAGTGTGGACATCACTCATTTGTAGGGTCACCAGGAGTTGAAAGCAGCTCAACGGCATATAACAGGCACAGATACTCTCAACCAAGAGATATCAAAGTGCATTTCTTTAATCTTTACTAATTATTCTGTTTACTAAGTGAAAACCAAAATTGTTACCCAGAAGGAAGACTTCCTAAAACATGTCTGGTTCTCTGCGGTGCCTCATATACAGTAGCAGATGTCTCCCCTGATCGTCTTCAGGAAAATTTTTCATCTTTAATCTGCAGGTTTAAATCCTGCCATGTCATTTTTTTAATCACCATTTAACTTCTGTTCTTACTGTTTATTTATTCTGCAGTTCAAAGTGGAGCTGCAAATTATATTCCCTAGTGTGTATTCATTTTTTTTAAAAAGATTTTAAAAAACCTCCTCACATTTTTCTAATTTATAAGCTATTCCAAGGTATCTACTTACTCCCCTGCCTCAAGAAACACCATCTTATACCTCTGTCTTTTAAAACAATAGATTTTCTTCACTGTTCCTCCTGTATTCACCAGCTCCCAGTCAGCAGTGCTTAAAGGAAATGAAGTGTGGACTCTCTCTTCTCTCTTCTCTAGTCTGTTAACCTTTTGTTAATTTCATCATAATTCTATAAGATTTTTTCTATTAAAACTTTGTAAAGGAATGGGAAATTTGGTGGATAAGAAATACAGATATTTCTTATATATATATACATATACTTATACACACATATATAAATTACAACAATTTGAAGTTATAATAGAGATGCTTACCTATTTCCATAACCTTGGTAAAAACAATAAATAAAAGTATTTACCTTTTTGGAAAGTCATCCTTTTCAGAGTACTTAACTGAGGTTGGAAGAGGTCACCACCTGTCTATCTGTATCTACTGTGGTATTCAAAATAATGGTCCCCCAAAGATGTCTACACCCTAACTCCTGGAATCTGTAAATGCAGATGTAATTAAATTTAGCATCTCAAAATGGGGCAGTTATCCAGTATTATCTGGGTGGGCCCAGTGTCATCCCAAGAGGGAGACAGGAGGGTCAGAGGCAAGGCCATGCGAGGATGACAGCAGAGAGGGAAAAGGCCCTGTGGCCAAAGAAGAAGAAAGAGAGAGATTGGAAGATGCTGTGCTACTGCCTTTGAAGATGGAGGATGGACCACGGGACAAGGAATGCTCTCAAAAAAGCAAGGATTGGATTCTCTCCTGGAGCTTCTAGGTAGAATACAGCCCTTTTTAGGATTCTGAACTCCAGAGCTGCAGGATAATAAACATTTGTTGTTTTAAGTTTCTAAGTTTGTGGTATAGCAGCAGTGGGAAACTAATACATCTATGAAAGCAGTTCTGACAATTAATAAAGTGACAGACTGGGTGGCTTAAACAACAGAAATTTATTTTCTCACAGTTCAACAAGGTAGAAGTTCAAGATCAAGATTTCTGTAGAGTCTCTTGTTTCCAGGTGGCCCTCTCTTTTCCCTGTGACTTCATGTGGCCTTCCCTCTGTATCTGTCTGCATCCTAATCTCCTTTTCTTATAAGGACACCAGTCTTACTGCATAGGGCCCTCTGAAAGGACCCTATTTTAACATAATAACCTCTTTAAAGATCCTGCTTCTAAACACAGTTACATTCTGAGATACTTGAGGTTAGGACTTTAACATATGAATTCAGGGCACATTATTCAACCTATAACAGTAAGGTAAATTGGGAAAAGAGAGAGAGAAGACAATAAATTCAGTTTTGAACATGTTGAATTAAGGAGGTGTCAAGACAGCCTCCTGCAATTCCCTCCTATGAAGATTTCTAAGTAGCAAACTTATTTTCAACCCCCAAGTGATGATTCATTTGTTTTAGGAACTATAAGTACAATGGAGTGTTGCAAACTCCAGAAGTCAATTTCCTGTGGATCCTTCAGCCCAGAGACACTCCTAATTCCCTCTAGAACTTTACATTTTATTTTATACCAGAACATCTCAGTGTGTTCCACAGACCATTAGCTCTGCAACAACAAGCTTTCTGGGGCGGAATGATTTACAGAACCCTGCATGCTGTAGTAGCCTTTGGACGAACCACAATGCATGTTGATAAAGGCATTTAAGTCTTTCAACAAAGAAACAGCAGAACTAGTTTTCCTAAATCTGCATTGCTGATGGGATTTGACCATGAAACACTTCTTTTTCGTGTACTGTTTACTAATATCCTGCAGAACAGATTTTTTAAAAGCTGTTCTTAGACCTATTTTGAAACCCATATTCTTGCTTGGGTCTCATAAATCAACCCCAAGATTAGGATTTTGAGCAATGACATTAACTAGACATGAGAAAGCCCTCTAACTCTTGACAATAATGTCGTGTGCTGAGAGCACCAACATTATAGAACTTGTGATAGGCACTTGGACTTGTAACAGCCTCCCCAAAACCAGCCATGTCCTATTTTCTAGAACTTATGTATATCTTATGTTATACGGCAAGGGGAAAATAAGTCTGCAAATGTAATTAAGGTTGTTAATTATCTAATTTTAACACAGAATATCCTGAACTATCCAGGTAGGCCCAATGTAATCACGATTCCCCTTAAACAGGAGAAAGACCAGTAAAAATGTCACAACCAGAGAGATTGTAACAGGGTGCAACCAAGAGGGGAGCCCCAAATAGGGATTTGTAATAGGGTCCAGAAGAGCTTGGAGATAATTGGCTCCACACCACAGGGCCACACCGGTCCAGAATGCTGGCAGCTGTGGCCAATTGTGAGAGGAGCTGGAAATGAGGCTGCAGAGGAAGACTGACGCTGGGATTTAAACGGAGGCACGGCAGCCATGGGGTGTCTCCCTTTTTGGGACCACGCATCTGTTTAGGACCATGAGGCTGGGGTGAGAGTCAGGACCACGAGGCTTTGGAAGTGCTCCCTTTTGCCACGTGGAGGGTGCCGGGAGGACTGTGTGCATTTGTGGAGAACTTTAGTTTGTGTTATTTCAAATAAATAATAAATTCCTTTCCTTTTCACTGATCTCTGGTATTAAGAGACATCTTTCCTCAGGCAGTGGACAAAATGAACCCAGCAGGTGGGGAGGAACCCCTGCTCTGTTCTGTAACAAGATCACAGATGAGAAGGACTCGACTGGCCATTGCTGGCTTTGGGAGCAGAAGCAGGCCATGAGCCACAAAGCGCATGCGGCAAAAGTCAGGTCTCCCCTAGGGCCTCCAGAAAAAACACAGCCTCCCCAACGCCTTGATTTTAGCGCAGGGATACCCATTTCAGACTTCTGATCTCTAGAATTAGAAGAGAGGAAAATCATGTCCTTTTAAGCTACTAAGTTTTCGGGAATTTTTCATGGGGGCAGTAGAAAACTAACCCAGAACCTCACCAAGGATCCTTTTGATGGATGGTACAAATTGTTGATTTCCAAGGGGGAGTTAAATATGAGCTAAAGAAGCTACATAATACTTAACTATAAGTGTTTGGTATCCATTTTGCATGTCAATTATATCTTAAATATTTATACTCTGATTTTGATAATATGAGAGCAACGGGAAGGCCATCCTCATTATCAGATATACTTCGCAGATCACAGCATAATGTTTCCACTATTTGGAGATGGCTTATTTGTTGATTGGAGGTAATTTTCCAGAGCAAATCTTTGCTTAACATTAAGATGAAAACTATCATGTCAACTGTGTCTGCCTCATTTGATTCTGTCTAACCAGAGCTCAGCCACTCCTACATTTGTTATTGCCCATGCTGGGTCCAAACATGACAATTCATTCAACAAATATTGATTGTGTTGCACCTACTATCTTCCAGGTACTATTAGAGGTGCTGTTATGAAGTCCCTGTTCCCATGGAGCTTAGCCCCAGTGAAGTTAAACCATCAATGAAGGAAGCTGACAAATAACTAAATAATACTTGCCTCTCAGGTAAAGGGTGGTGTATTAGTTTGCCAGGACAAAGTAACACAACTGGGCAGCTTTAACGATACAAACAGATTGCCTCACAGTTCTGGAGATGAGGAGCTGGAGATCCAGGTACTGGAGGATTGGTTCTATCTGAGGGCTGTGCAAGATCATGCATTCCGTGCCTTTCCCTCGCTTCCGGTAGACTCCAGTGTCTCTTGACTTAGAGATAACATTCTCCCTCTGTCTTTACATCATATTCTCTCTGCATGTACCTGTCTCTATCTCCAAATTTCCCCCTTTTAATAAGGACATAGTGACATTGGGTCGGGGTCTATCTGTTACCAGACAGGGGATGGCCCTGAGTGTGTCTGCCTAGGATGAGCTGTAGTGAGTGGGTTCTTGACTTCATGTAGGAAAGAGTTCACAGCACGAGTCCAGGTGACTATGAAGATCAATTTACTAAAGCTGGGGACAGTGAAACAAGGAGGGCTTAGCATAGAGGAAGCAACAGGAGAGACGGTTGGGCTGCCTTAGCTCACTGGGAAGGCAGAGAAAAGGAGGCTCTGGAGACAGGTTCAGGGAATCAGCCTGGGACAAGCTACCAGCTACTCATTGCTTTAGCAGTTAGGAGAAGCCTGATTGTGGGGAAAGAAGGGGGGAAGCAGAAGGGAAAGGGAATGATATGGGCTGCTCCCCCAAGGGAGTGTGGATGCTGGGTCCTTTGTCATGAGGCTTTTATCTCTCGTGCTGGCAGGAGTCTTCAGGAAGGTCTCAGGGAAGGGTTTTAGCAGAATATTAATCAGCTCTCCAGGTGTGCCTTTTCAGGGTCATGCCCTCCTCTGATTGGTCAGTGCCAGGGCAGGGGGCCTTTAGTCACTGCAGTTGGCTCTGGCATCACCCACCGGGTTTTGCTGCTTTTCTGGGCCCTGAATTGCAACACAACTGAGGCCTAGATGTTCTCTCCAAGGAGGAAAGGCCAGGGAACGAAAAGTTGCCTTGGGGGTGAGGTCCTGTTTTCCAAGTTTTGCTTCTGCCAGGCACTGGTGCCCTGGCTGTGAGTTGTCTGGCTTTTGTGTTCAACTCTCTGTCTCAGTTTCCCTAGTCCACTTGCCAAGGAATTTTCCTAGCTTCTTCCTATCCTATCTCATATCCTAATGACTCCGTTTTTACAGAATCATCGGCAAAGACCCTTTTCTTAAAATAAGGCCACTTGAAATACAGGAAGTGAGGACTTCAAAATATTCTTTTGAGTGGAGGGACACAATTCAACCTGGTAGTCAGGAAGGACCTGAAACCAGCTATCTGGAAGCATGGAGGTGCCAGTTGACTCTGCGGATTTGTCCAGCCAGCCTCCCTGGTGTCATACTGGGAGTGTAGTGGTTAATAGCACCAGCTCCGGCTATTTTACCAAAATGCCTCTTTCACTTACTCATTCACACTCTCCGTGGCATCAGGTTTGCTCAAGTTCTCAGAATCTCTTCTTTAAATTACTGAGTGGTGACCTGGCTGGTGTAGCTCAGTGGATTGAGCTCAGGCCTGCAAGCCAAAGGGTTGCAGGTTCGATTCCCAGTCAGATCACATTCCTGGGTTGCAGGCCAGGCCCTCAGTTTAGGGTGCCCAAAAGGCAACCACACATTGATGTTTCTCTCCCACTCTTTCTCCTTCCCTTCCCCTCCTTCTAAAAATAAATAAAAAATATCTTTAAAAAAATTACTAAGTAGTGAACACCTTCCCTGATGTCACCGTTACTCTGAATCTGCATAATAACATTTAACCTGACCATCTTCCACTGGAAGCAAGGCTTATATACCCACGTCATTCAGATCACAAGAGACATAGATTTGCCTTAAATTATGTTTTCTTGGAGCATTTGTAAGTATTGTTTAGTCATATCTGAAAGTAAGAGGACAGTATAGCAATAATGCACATTTCTATAATGCTTTATAAGAACCTTCCCCACGGATAGTTCACATTGAGTCTTCTCAACAAGTTTATGACATGTTAAGTGGATATACTCATTTAATGAAGACAGTTAGCCTCAAAGACATAACCCCTCACACCTAAGGTCACAAGCTACCACGAGCAGTGATAGGTGTGGGTCAAATGCAAGTTTGGATAATTTTTGCTACTAAAACAAGGCTTAAGATCATCTTGCCACTTGAAATTATTTTGACATTGGAAAAGATGCTTACATAAAGAGTGGGAAACTCGTTGGATAAAATTTTCACCAAAATTATCCTTTCCTAGTGCATCATGCTTACTTTAGGCCAGAAGAGAAATTCCTTCTATAGTCTCAGCTCCCTCCTGACTGTAGAGCTGACGAATCTTTCTTCCCCGTGAGAGACATGTCATGATCAATACTTTCCTGTGTTGAACAACCCTGTGTTTTATCTCAAAAGATGCAGCTTCCATCTTAATTCCATTTAGTTCACTTGCATTCTCTTCTCATTCAGATTTTTTAAAAATACGTATCAGACATGGTTTACAAAGCATAGATTATCATTCCCACACTGGGGCTGCTCTGAATTTGCTTCAGAGAGAGCTTGATGCTGCCAAAGTCACTCAAAAGGCTAACCAGTCAGTAGGTGGTTATTAATTGAGAGAGAATATTATCTGTGTGCTCCAACGGAGGAAGAAAGGATCACTTTTCATTACAGCTCTACCCTCTGTTTTCCCCATGACCTTTGTTGGACCTTGCTGGGTGGCCAGACAGTGCATGGGCTTCAGGCTAAAGGAAGAGAATATTTAGTATGAAAAGGTCAAAGACTGCACAAGCCTCATAAGGAAATCTCAGAGAGGAACACTTAATTCCAATGCCAGAAACTCTAAAAAGGTTAATAGCAGGGAAACTCCATGGGCAGGAGACAGAAAGGTTCGCATCTGGAAAGTGTGCACATGCTTATGTTCGCTGGGAAGAAAGCTCTGTGTGGCAAACCACAGTGTGAAAGCCAGGAATCAAGTCTCTGGAGTGCTTCAGGCTTCTTTATGTCCTTGATTTTTGCCCAAGATGAATATATTCTTTGGCTAAGCTGGCTTCTTAGTTCTCTTTTGGATAAAATGATATGACTCTGCAGTATGAATTGCATTGGTTTCTCCATCATTTTTTTCTTTTTCTGCCAGACGAGAACTTCTGACAAAGGGTGTATTAGAAAATTTTACAAACAGAAAACCTATGCATCATAAAAAAAACATAACTGCACTGGAAATTTTTAAAAATCGCTTCAAGGTTTCTCTTGAGTTGGTACTAGTACAAGAAAGTGAATACTATCCTGTCAACCATTTAGGAAGGAAAGTTGATCATGAGTGGAGAGCCATGACTTGCAAAGATCTGCCCAAATGGTGTGCAAATTACCGTGATACTGTATTTAGCACTTGGAACTCCAACACAAAAAAATGGCATCCAATGAAACCTGAGACTTGAGAGAGCTAAGCTCTTAGAGGCATCAATTTTGAAGTGAATTTGTTAAACAGCACTAAGCAGAGACTGCAGCTCTTTATAAATTACAAAGGATCTGTATGATATCCACTGATTTTTCCCTCTCCATCCAACCCAAACGATAGAGAAGAACAGAAGTATTGCATTTTCTAGATTAGGAAATTGAAGCTCAGAAAGCCAACACAATTTACTTCCGTTTCAGTTAGTAATTGGCACAGCTGGGACTCCAGTCCTTTGTCGAGGCTCCATTAAAACTCACTGATTAAAATTGTTCCCTTAGCAGAACTACCACATGCTCCCTACATTATCTGTTGCTTCAGGTACCATTTACAGATTGATAATGCCCAAATCCACACTTGTGGGCAGACCCCCAGATGGACTTCCTACTGGAAAGCTAAACTTGGATATCCCACAAGCAGCTCACATTCAACATGTTCAAAACTAAATGCATCACCTAAGAAGCTGCTTCTTACAGCACCACTGCTCACCTACTTGGTAAAGATAGATGGTGCAGATAAACTGTTGGAGGAACTTCCAAACACTAGCCGAGTACAGTCCAGTCCATGAGTCCCTCTCTATGGTCTCAGCATTTACAGCTTGTAATATTTACGCCATTCCGGATCTCCCCACATCCCAGTGTGTGTTTACTTCAATGTTCTCATTGCGTCCCCTTCAACGTTGTCCGATCTTTGAGGGCAGGGACTATGTTCCTGTCACTCAATGTACATGCCATATATGTTTGCTAAAATCAATCTGAAATAACACAACTTTTATTTTTATTTTATTTTTTTAATTTGTTATGTATTGGTTTCAAGTGTACAGCTTCGTGGTTAGCTAATCATATACTTTACATAGTGTTCCCTTCAATATTTCCAGTACCCAACTGGCACCATACACAGTTATCACAATATTATTGATGACATTTCCTGTGCCTACTTACTTCCCTGTGACTGTTTTGTAACTCCCACTTTGTGCTTCTTAATCCCTCTTTCACCCAGTCCCCCCACCTCCCTCCCCTCTGGCAACCAGTAGTTCTCTCTCTGTGTTTATGAGTCTGTTTCAATTTTGTTTGCTCATTTATTTTGTGAAGTTAATATCATTTTTAGAGTCTTTTTAAAAACCTTTATATTGCAGAATAGTTTTAGACTTTGAGAAAAATGTAAGAATAATACAGAGAGTTCTCATGTGCCTCACAAACTTTCCCCTATTATCAACATTTAACATTAGTATGACCATTTATCACAATTAAGGAACCAATACTGATTGCAATTAACTAAATTCCAACCTTTATTTAGATTTCTTTATTTTTTATCTAATGTCCCTTTTCTCTTCCAGTATCGCATTCAAGACACCACATCACATTTATTTGTCATATCTTCTTAGGTTCCTCTTGTCTATGATGGTGTCTCAGACTTCTCTGTTTTTAATGATCTTGACAGATTTAAGGGTTATGATCGGTCAGGTATTTCACAGAATGCGCCTCAGTTTGAGTTTGTCTGATGTTGTTCTCATGGCTAGACTGTGCTTATGGGTTTTGAGAGGAAGACCAAGAGATAGAGTGCCATTCTCACCACGTGATATCAAGAGTACATACTATCAATGTGACTTATCACTGTTGATGTTGACCTTGACCACAGGGCTAAAGTAGTGATTACTGTATTTTTTCCATTGTAAAGCTATTATTTCCCTTCCTTTCCTTGTTGTACTCTTCGGTAAGATGTCTCTAAGAATAACCCACACATAAGAGGTGTAGTTATGTTCAACATCCTTGAGGGAAAGTATCTACATAAATTATTTGGAATCCTGAGCAGATTTGTCACTACTCTCCCATTTACTTATTAATACAATTACTTATTTATACTAGTACAGACTCATGGATATTTATTTTATACTTTGAGTTATATTCTAATACTTCTTTATTTTCCTACTCAAATTGTTCTGGCTTTGGCCACTGGGAGCTTTTTCATTTGGAAGATGTCTTATCTTTATAAAAGTAAAAATGTTATTTATGGATGTAAGGTGGTTTTTATAATTTCAGACAATAACATAGGCCATAGAATTTAAATGCTTAGGGCCTGATTTTAGTGAAAAATAACATTTGGCTTTCAATTCTTTTGTCATGCTTTCTCCCTCTTTTTTTTTATTTTAACAGTTGTAAAAATATATAACCTTTACTCATCTTTATATTGTACCTAACTACTCCCTACATTCAGCTTGGCAAGATAATGAAGGATTTTTATCTCTATTTTCCAGATGAGAATCTAAGACACAAAGCAGCTGAATGGCATGCCCCCAGGCTTCCCTGTCACACTAGGGAAATCAAATCTGTAATGCATCACGCCCAGCCCTCCTGCAGAGAGCTGGGTCACCGCTGCCTCCCTCCCTTCTCCAATTATAGTAAGCTTTGCAATCAACGTGGTGGTTAGCATGCCCTTTGCAAAGGCTCGCGGTCTCCAGCAAAGGCTAGCCAGTGTTTTGCAGTCCCTCCAGCATCTTTCTCTTCTGCAAGTAGAGCCCAGCGGTGCCAGCAACTTTCAGCTGCTTCTCAGGACCACCTGGACTCCTCAATTCCCAGCTCCCCCAAGAAGCTTCACAAACAAGCTCCTTGTTTTTGCCCCAGTCCCTCAAGACCTTTACCCAACATCCAGTTGCCTGTTAGGTTTAGTTTTCCTTTCAAAACAAACAGGAATCCTTTCTGTTCTGAGAGCTAAACCCTGAAAGCCACTGTCCAACACTGGAGGAGCTGAGGTTTTGAGCTCCCAGTGCTGTATTACACAGGAATCAAACCTGGGGGGACGAGGAAGGAAGGATGCACCTAGGTGCCGAAACAAAACATGCCTGCGGTTCTGTTCGAGGTTTGCAGATGATTAGCTCTGTGACCTCAGGCCACCCCCCGCACCCGCACCCGCGCCCTTCAGACCTCAGTCTCTGCACTTGTGAAATGAAACAGTTGTGGAGATCAGAGCCTTTGCAGGCTTGCAAATTAAAAACTTCCCAACAAAAAATGTTTCATTTTGTACATACATAATTAAAATTAAAGTATCACTAACCAGTACTTACCCTTCCTACATGTGGGTACTCTGATATTTTCTATGATATTCCTTTTTTTTTTAATGTGGGTGGCTTGGGAGCCAGTAAAATTGATGTCCTGACCCATGAAAGGATCGTGGTCTCCAGCTCTAAAAATCCTGGGACTTGACAATACCTAGGTGTTGCCCAGCCAAACTCACTTGCTGAACTTCTAAACTGGGGCTGGAACAGATGCTGATTGTCAGAGCCACTAAGTACACCCTGCCCTAGATTTTGTCCTGACTCTGCTTTAGCAGTGTCACCTGGAGCAAAGAACTCAACTCTTTGAGGCCCAGTGTTTTTATCTCTAAAACCACGTCTGTTATTAAGAACATATTGATAATGCAAGTAGCAATGCTTCGATATTTCATGTAAAATATATAGTACTATTATTGTGACAAAAGACTGGAGGAAATTCTTTTCATCTAGGATAATGTGTCTTCAAGAGGAGGGAAGGTAAGCAGTGCAGACTTCCCAGTGGAAGGATCGTGGGGACCAGGTGAATCTTTGGTGCACTTCGGGGCATACTTTTCTCTCAGTGTCCCCAGTTGGCTGTATTTTGAAGATGCTGTAGGTTGTGTGGGTGTTCAGACCTACCCCTCAGCTCTGTAGATGAAGCTGCCATCAGAATGCAATCACACTATTTAAATATAAAATTGTATCATACTTTATATACTAGAGAAATATAAACTAAAATAGACAGCAAAATCTCTTTCAAATGCCCTACTGACTTTGCTGAAACCTCTCTCAGAGTATTCTTCTCTCTGTCTGAGCCCCTTTCACATGCCCCGCCCCCATGCTCCTTCATTCCAGCCTGTCCATCTCCAGGTCCGTGGGCTGTTCAGACACGTTGTCTGGTGAGAGAGCAGGTTGGCCCAGACACAGTCATCAGGCTGGCTTGTCAGCAAGAGTCCTCTCCAAACAAACTCTTCCACAGAAGGAGGATTGTCTTCCCAAAACATAACAGATATTAGAGTTAGTACAATAAAAAGGAGGAACAATTCCTCTCTCCTCCCTTTCCTTAGAGCAATTCCTTTGGAAAACTTAGAAATTTAATCCCTGGCCCTCTGAAATATCTGTACATCCTTTTTCAAGCTAAATAGTTCATTTCAGCTTGCAGGCACCCCAGTGTCATTCTCAAGGATGTGGGAGCCATCTTTTTACAATGTGATCATCAAAAGCCCTAGACCCCTGTCTCCAAGTTTCTACAGGAGGGTAAAGCTTCCAGGGAAGGGGACAAGGACGTAGCTCTGGCCTCTCTTCTCAACCTGACATTGATGCCCAGGAAAATGGCCATGGACAAATAAACAAGGGCCATGACTTAGCAGGCTGCTACCGGAAGCTAAAATCATGTGTGAGCAGATAAACTGGGTTTTCACTAAAAGGTGGGCCCTTCGAGAATTTAAATCTATTCAGTCACTGGGAAGTATGTGAAAAGGACCTTTTCTTCTACCCCATCCCTTTTCCAGTCTTCTTCTTTGTCTGAGAGGGTGGCAGCATATAGTAGGGAATCTGGCAGCTAGGAAGGACTCATTTCAAAAGTGTCAGCAGACACAGAATGACCGTGATATGAATCCAGAGGTAAGGCTGGGATCAAATCGAGACTCAAAGCCTGGAAAAAGAACAGCAACAGGCAGCTAGCCCAGCCCAAGGCAGTACCAGGTCCATAGTGGAATAATGGCAAATAGCCACCCCATGTCACCTCTGTGAAATATACCACGTTACTGGATTGTCACAATAAGCCATGAGATAGAACTGTCATTTGTCCATTTTACAAACAAGGAAACTGAAGGTTAGATCCCTTAGGCAACCAGAGCGGGTGAAAATTCTAATTCCAGGCTGGTGATTTCAAAATGCAGGCAGCAACCTCTGTAGGACAGTGCTGGGATTCAGAGACACGGGTTCCTCCCTGCTCGGTGTGAGCTGGTTCTCACTATGTTCACCTGAAACGAAGCATATATCACGAGTGCTGCTGCCTCAGAGCATCAAGCAACACGGCAAATATGAGTGTGCTTGGAAAGGTCTAAAGTGCGCAGTGCAGGCAGAGAGCATTGTTATTTGCCTTGACAGTTCAGGGGATAGGACAGCAGTCCTACAAAACGGAAATTGTATTAATGCACTCACAGAACAACAAGGCAAAGGATCTCCTCAAAGTCCCAGCTTCCCAGCACCGTGGAATTGCAGACCGCATTCCAACCATGGGGCTATGCCACCTCCATTGATAGCTTCAGAAGCAACCTCTGAAGGATGGTTCAGTGTGCGGTTCACAGGAAAGCCCTGCCTGACTGCGAAGATCAGAGCCACCACCTTCCAACAGAGTCCCTTATGGGGATATTGGATATCAGAGATTTTATACCTGAGAAATATAGATGGAAGGTGATGTCCCCAAAGACACCAGTGCAGCATCTTTCAGAGTAGCGAGAAGGTCAGAGCATGGAAAGACTGAGATGGAACTCTGGCAGGTGACCTTCAGCTCACAATTCTGCCCCGAACTCAGTGAACAGGCTGAAGAGCTGCAATAAACAGACCCACCAGTAGGTGGCTGAAGTGAGATCGAAGGTGTTTCTCCAGCGCAGTTAAAGAGGAAGCTCTGCTCCAGGCGGAATCAAGCTGGAAGGGCTGCTCTTCGACACAGCGCTTTCAAGTGGTGTGCCGATAAAAGTAGCCTCTGATCATCAACTTGAGCACAAAATTGATGAGTTTCTGTTCATTGTGTGTTCTGTGGATGCAACCAGTAACTCACAGGAAAACAGATCTTTATCTTTTCAACATATCACAGTCACACAGTATAACCAATCCAGCCAGGCATGAGTAACAGTAAGAAAAGCTTAATGGGAAGGAAGACCTTTAAATAAAAGTCACACTAAAATATACATTGCTTATTTCATCTTGAAAAACATATCTTTCGTGTAAATGAAATGTAAAGGATGGTGAATTCAAAGACATTTTAATTTATTAAATATCCACAAACTATACCCACCATTTTTCTGGTAAAAAAAAATCCTCTGAAAACTTCCCAATTTTTTAGAAACTAGAGAACTCACTTCCACCCACAGCACGCTGGCAACATTGGTGGAGTACAGGTTTAAATCCCCCAAAGGATAGACTTCATTTAGTGTCTCTCCAAACTCTTCTCACAATCAATGACACAAGAAAAAATCATTTTCCACTCTCATTACACTCCAAGATTGTTCTGACAGTGTATTTATTTGATATCTTTCAGAGCTCTCCCCAAATATAACAAGGAAAAAAGAACAGTGCATCAAAGTGTTAGTGGTAAAACGGCACCAGAATGTTACAGGATCTCAGTTCAGCATCCTCCTGAACTTGAGTTCAGCAATAAAAGAATTCAGAGCCAAGAACTCAAAATGTAAGAGAAAGTTTATTTAGAAAGTCCCAGAGTTAGAAAAGTTGAGCCAGCTAGGCTGTGTGGGCTTAGGAAACCAGTTACAGAAGCAAATGAAGGGCCCTTGGAGCTTAGGAGAAAGGAAGGCAAAGGTAACATGCCTGGGGGAAGAAGAGCACACCTGAGAAAGGGGTGGAGAAGGGTGAGGGAGGGCACGTGAGAGAGAGAATGGGATGCCTGCTCTCTGAAGGTGGGGATCTTAGGGGAAGTCCCAGGGGAGAATCTCAATGGGGTATTCATCACCTTTGCTAGGTGTGTCCTTTCAGAGCTGAGGTCTCTACTGCTTGTTAGGCACCGGGGCAGGGGTCCTTAGTCATCACAGCTGGTCCTGATGTCAGCCATGGCATCACTAGCCTGGCCTTGCTGTTTTTTTCTAAGCCTGGAGCTGAAACCCAACTGAGGCCTAGATGCAATCCCTAGTTCGTCCAAAACCCCGTCTCTCTGGTCTACAGACCTGAGGCTTTGTTCCTAAGAGCATTCGATGCGGGTCAGAACCTGATTGTCTTGAGGGCTTAAGGGAGTGATGCTGCAAGGGCTTATCTGGGAATAGGAGGTTGTTCTCTGCCCCTCCCCCCTTTTTCCTCCTGTAAGGGGGTCTACCACATGACTAGCAACACCCCAGGGGAGGAAAGGTCAGGGGAGGGCCTGAACCACGGGGCAAGTGTCTAAACCACATGCCCAGGGATATGCTAGGGGAGAAAATGCTACCATGGGGGTGTATACTTAGGCTCCCACCTTTGTTTTGTTTTATATCCTCACCCAAGGACATTTTTTTCATTACTCTGAGAGAGAGAGAGGGAAGAAGGGAGGGAGGAGGGTGGGAGGGAGGGGCGGAGAGAGAGACACACACAGAGAGAAGGACATCGATGTGTGAGAGAAAGGCCAGTCCCTTTGCCTCCCACACACTCCCTGGTTGGGGGTCAAACCTGCAACCTGGGTACGTGCCCCGACGTGAAATCAAACCTGAGACCTTTCCATCTGTGGGACGATGCTCCAACAAACTGAGCCACACCAGCCAGGGCATGAGTTCCCAGTGTTGCCCTTTGCTAGGAGCCCAGGGCTTCCTGCCCGGGTGACCTTCTGTACCTGGCCCATCATCTTCACTCTGCTCATGCCTGTCAAACTGCCTACTACAAAAAGATTGGGGACATTTTTTGTTGTTCTTCATCCTTTATGATAAGACTAATTAAAAATAGAAAGAGATTCCAAATGACATCTACTCCTGCTACCTTATGATTCTTCTGGGACTAACTTGCTAGTTAATAAAAAAACACCTAATTTGAAATCTACTTCTGCACCTGTTTAAGTTCAAAAAAAAAACGAGACAAGACCCCATGTCTGTTTCTAAAAGACAGTTACCATATAAATCCACTCCACATAAGCTTTGTAAATTTAGAGGAAATTTAGGACCACCTTCATTTTAGAAACTTGTAGAATCTCAGGCCAGATAATTCAATGTTAAACCAAAGGTCTTCTTCCAGGATAAGATAAAATACAGGTCAACACAACTGCAGTTTGCAAAGCCCCATATTTCAAGGACATTTCTCAATTTAATGTGTGCACAAATCACTCTGAGATCTCATTCAAATGAAGGCTCTGATTCAAAAAGTCTGGGACAGAGTTTGAGATTCTGCATTTCTAGCAAGTTCCCAGGCGAGCTCAGACCCCTAAGTGGGGCTGGGACCAGGTGAGGAAAGGGAGGTACTTCCCTCAAGCACAAAAGTTAAGGCTAGTCCCCAAACATCAGTGACCAAAATATACAAACTGAATGTAGTATTTTCAAAGTGAATGTAAAAATATCCTAGATTACAATATATCAAAAATTTTAACAAAACGGAGGCTATTGTTTGCTCTACAGCCCCACATTATTGTGCAACAGGAACAGCTGTTTGCAACCCACACTGCCTCTCAGACCCACCGCACAGGCTTTGGAGGGATGGCAACAGTGTGGGCTTTGAAATTCATAATCTTTTACTACCGTTATTGCAGACAGTTCGTTAACAGGTTCCACTGGGTTTGAACTGTGGTAGGGTATTTGATAAGTGTACATAAAGACACATTTTTTCTCCCTTTGGCCTCAGATTCCAAAATAGCTGGGCTGGGCGCTGTTGCTAGCCCTCGGATCACACTCAGAGTGGCAAAGCTGCCATGGCTGTCTGAGCAGGGACCATCTCTTCCTCTGCGTCTGCAGCCTGGCTACAGCACCTGTGGGCAACTGGCCGGCAGCATCAATATCCCCTCGGAGCTTTGTAGAAATGCAGCGTCTCAGGTCCCACTCCAGAGCTTCTGAATCAGAATCTGCATTTCCACGTGACCCACAGATGATTTTATGCATAATAAAATCTGAGAAGCATGGCTTTATGAATTTCCTGTCTCTTTATTCAAGACAGCAAGCTCTTCTTCCTCTGCCCCTGCTCAGTGATTCTGGACCTCTGCATCTGGGCAACTTCGATAAAAAAGAAAGTTAACACTTACTATCTTTAGCATCCTTATATATTTTATGTACCTTACTGTGTTTCTGAGCCAACAACGATAACTGACCTCTGGAAAGAATCCTATTCTCATGTGGAAGGAAGAGAAGAAGGAATAAAAAAGAAGCAGGCTTTATGGCCACAGGAATGTTTGACATCTGCCCAGCAGCAACCGTTCTCAGGTAGAGAGGTGGGTAATTTTTCAGGATGTCTGATGGACTGCATTAACCCTGAAACATCAGTCCCTCCGGGGTGTAAGTGTCTGCAAGCTCCCTTCTGAATGAGGAGAGGAGAGGCGAACAACCCTGGCCTCAGAAGCACAAAAGAGAGTCTCCTCTAAACCTAAATCTTGGGCAGTCACGTGGACAAGAACACCCATTCTCTCTACCTGTCTCCTGAATGAAATGCAAATATCCATTAGGTAGAAATACAAGAATCTACCACTCCCTCCAGGAAAACATGTATTCCTAAAAATGTATAAAATAAAAATGCATTTGCTCTTTTTCACCAGTGGGGAACTAGAGTTTAAAAAAAAGGAGCAACTTAAAAATCATGGAATTATAGAATTTTCGTGTTGAAGAACCCTTAGATAGCAATTTGCCCCTGATTATTTAAAACCCAGGAATCTCCTGAAACAAAATCTTGGTTTGCATTATAGAGGATCGATATTTTTAGTTCATTGAGGAAAGTGCTGTTCAAACAGTGAGCTGTAATACCGTGCTAATTCTTCAATCTGTATTCAAGGATGAGTCAAAATGGCAGCCGGTGAACAGCCGAAGGGATAGAAACGGGAGAGAAGTTAAACTAGATAAAGAAACGGGGGGATGGGGGCACGGAATGTGACATCAGTGAGGTCATGGATACAATCTGTTTCTCTTGATAATGAAGTAACAAATATTGATGAAAATAATTAATAGTATATAATGTGCCCCAAAGCCACAACTTGATTGGTACACTGCTTTTAGAGACCCCCATCCCCTATTGCACTAGATATAAACTGGTTCTCTAACTTAATATCAGAGTTTAAGAAAATATTAACTGATTTACAGCAACACGAAAAGAATCATCTTCCATTTAAATAGCTACCTAACGAGGAAGGGTTAAAGCTCAGAAACTGCAGCTGAAAACGGCATTTTTCTTTTGACATTTTAGGTCACTAGCTCTGCCGTTGAGTAACTCCACATTTCAGGCCTGAACTCTATTATTTTCCTCCAGTGTTCTGTCCTTTTATTGCAGCACATATGCCACTCAGTTTACTTTGTCTGATATTTGCTTGGACTGTTATCCACTTCATTTCTGCCCTTCTCTTCCTATCTTTTCATATTTTTTTTGGTTTTATTTGCTGCTTGCTGAAGGAGTTGGATTGACAGCCTAAGAGACCAAAATCCTGTTGATCCAGAGGAAAGCAAGGAGACCGTTTGCTTCGCAGACACGCAGCCTGCCCTCTCTTCCTGCTGAGCCCCGCTCTCAGGAAGCGCGTCCACAGAGCACGCTGTTGTTCTCCTTCAAGGCACTGGTGACCTGTGGGGCAGGGCACAATGCTAACTTCCAGAGAACTACTTAATGTCCCGGCATTTAATGTGGCTGGCAGATGAAATCTGCCAGCAGGTAGGGAACAACTGGGCCTCCCAGGTGTCCCATCTCTTACACCCACACTGAAATAGATTAGGCATACCTAGGGTAGCAAGCTTTCAGAACTATTTATACATGTGTTCATGTAGGTGTGTGTGCACCTGTAGTGAACTCTCGAACTTTCCATGTATTCTATCACCTGGGGGTCTTGTTAAATTCCAGACTTGAACGTGAATGATCTAACATGTGGCCTGAAACTCTCTATTTCTAACAAATTCTCAGGCAATGCAACCACCACATTTTTTGAATGAAAAGGGGTATATGTATTTGGGAAAGACCAGAGGTGCAATCAAGTTCCTCCCTCAATCATTTCTATAATTGGTTTCACAATAGAACTAATGAAGTAACCTTGATAAACCACTAAGTCCCTCCAGAGTAAACATCAACACCCTCTGAATCAGTTCTTTTCATTATGGTGACAAACAATGGTGGGATAAGGAATCTATGATTCAGGAAGAATCTATGTTTGCCTGATAAATACTCTCTTATGTATAAGCACTGGACTAAGAGTAACAAACCCACACATCTTGTAAAGGATAGGATGCTCATACCCCACCCTCGTCCTTAAACTTGCCTGAATGTTAACTGCTACAAGCCCTTTGGCTGGTTGGGAGCTTGCCCTAGGAGTCTCCAGCTGACATAAATAATTTATTACCCCATTGCAGCTGAAGACTAGACCAAATTTTATTCTCAAAAAAACTGTATTTTTGTCAGCTTTTATCATAGTGGTTGACCTCAGTATGCTACCATTTTAAACAACATTGAGAAATATGCAAAAAAATTTTAAAATAACTACAAATGACTTGTCTCATAACTAAATGTTGATTTTTAACGTTGGGAGAATTCAATGCCTAGTCTACTGGTCTATTCTCAAGGCAAAATCCTAGGGCCCTTTCTCACATGAAGATGTGACAATGTCTATATTAGCATTTCTTAGTCAAAATTTTAATTTTGTTTTCTCATAATTATGGGCCATAACAAAGTTTGACCCATAGCAGAACTATTCACTGAATCTCTAAAGAATTTCTTTTCCAAAGCAGTATAAAAACCTATAGATAGAAATGCACATTGAGAGGATGTTTATATGGATTTTTTTAAGGTTAAAAGTTGGCTGTTTCTGAATAAAAAATTATCAAAGATTATCACAGTTGGCAGACATCTTTAGGAAAATAATAAGAGACGCCACCTCTCTCCACTTCTATAAACATTGAAAATCCTTACACATACCGTGAGAAAAGAAAATTAAAAAGTGAGAAAAATTCTCATTTTTCTTTTATTGTATTACTAATTTTTTTATTATTCTTATCTTTTTCAGTCCACCATCGTCTTCAGAGCTGATCAACAAGGCACCAATCATTTGTTTCAAACCTCCCGGTACTGCACTTCCTGTCCTTGTATTACCTCCTCTGGGTTTACTCTCCACTTTTTATGGTCTCTAAATGTGACATTATTATACACTTATGTCAAAAGAACTACTTTGACCTTCTCTCTGCCCTAGAAAAACTAACATTACATTATTTTGCTTGAGGGTTTCTACCCAAAAAATCAGAACAGATTTTTGCTCTTTATAGTCTTTCTACTATTTTAAGATTTGTCTTAAAAAATAAGAGAAAAAACTTCTGACCTGTGCAATAAACTCTGTTAATACTAAGGCAATGACCACTCCTCATATTCAATAGGTATAGTATCCATTTTCAGAAACTTACAGGTTTGAAATCACTGGTTTAGTGAGGTTGTAATATTCTGTAATAAGTTCATTATCTTAGAAAGAGGCAGATTCTAAGTGCAAATTATGCTATCTTAGAAATGTTTATTCATTTAGGCCTAAGATTTCTACATCCTTATTTTATTGACCTAGTGCCCTAAAAAGCATGATACATCTTCAAAAGTTGCTAAAGGGAGATGCCTAAAACTAATTTCCCAAATTCGGTTCCTCACAACACCAGGTATAAGAATTAACAATCATATTATTCTAAAAATTAAAATTCATAATCAAGGAAATTTGGAAAGTACGAAGCCAAACACAGTTAAAGAGGCATTTCATTGCAGGATTTCTCTGAGCTTTTAGAATTCCATAGCAGAGACCGGCTAGGTGCTGACCAGTTCTGTTTTCTAGTCCTAGACACACCTGGATTACCACATTTTCCAGCTGCCTTATTTAAGGGTGGAGGAGGTGGCCAATTCTATCCAATAGAATGTGGACAGACTGATATGTGCCATTTTCAGTTCCATCAACTTCCACACATCATTCTCTGTACTCCTTCAGTCCTTGGAAAACTGAATGTGAAGGGTCCATTAGCCACCCCCAAGGAACCTGTAGAAGATGGTGGCACCAGAAAAAAGAAAGAACCACCCTTTAAATCACCACATGGAAGGCCACTTAAGCCACTAAGATGTTAGAGATGCTTGTTACAGCTGATGTGGAATGTCTTCCAATTACATTTCTGCCTCCAGTTTGCCATCAAATTAATCTTTCATAAATCCACTTCCATCATTGGCTTCACACTTTGAACACTTGTGTGAACTTTATGTTAACCTCAAGAAAAAACTGAACCCCTTTATTCAGATTTAAGCACCCACCCTCATCTTGGTCTAGCCTTCAATCCTTCTCAGGATGAAACCTCCTGCTGCAGTGAATCCATTGTGAAGGGGAAGGTTCTTTATGTCCATGACTAAATCCCTTTACATCACATTCACCCATAAAGGTTGAAATTGAAAACCTAACCCAAAAGCATGGTTTAAGAACATTTTTGTTCATATGCTTCTCTCTGCTTTAAAATGTATTTCCTTCCTTTTGTTTTGTGAATTTACATTTGAAAAGAGCACTCAGTCAACCAATCAAAACAAATGTTTACTGAGCATCTATTAGGTATTAGGTGCCATACTAAGTCCTTAAGATAGAATAGGAAAAAGAGGTACCACTTTTTGCTCCCATGAAGCTAACATTCTACAAATAAACTAAAATTTCCCTAAGAGGCAGTATTTTATTGACTTTTTTCCACATCCAATATGAAACATAATTCAATGAAGATAAATAAAACATTGAAATGCCATGACAGTTATTGTTTTGGTGTGCTAATAACTTTCCCTTAATTATATATTACATTTTATCTTTGCATTCATGTACTTTTACCCAAAGAGACTGTGGTAAGCACAAATCAAAAGATGTGTCCATAAGACCTCCATCAGCTGGTTATTCAATTAAACACTAAAGTAGGCACTGCTGTAAAGGGCATCCACAGATATAATTAAGGTTCTGAATCAGAAGATCTGAGATTGAGAAATACACAAGGAGTCGAGAAAGACAGAAAAGTCAACCTGAGAGATGCAATAGAAGGGGAAGTTAAAGAGATTTGAACAATGAAAAGACAGAACCTGTCACTGCTGGAGGCTGGCCAGACAGAAGGCATGAAAAAGCTGGGGAGCCGCCTCTGGAAGCAAAGACTGGGTCCCAGCTGACAGCCAGCCAGGAAATGGGACTCTGAATCTTACAACTGCAAGAAACTCAATTCAGCCAACATCCTGAATGTGCTTGAAAGAAGATTCTTTCCCACAGCCTCCAGAAAGCACAGCAGCCCTGACACAACCTTGATTTTGCCCTTAGGAGACTCAAATGAGAGGACCAAGTTGAGCCATGCTGGGCCTAGACTTCTCACCTACAGAACTGGGAGGTAACACATTCTGTGCTGTTTTTAAGTCTCTAAGTTTGTAGTAACTTCTTATGACAGTGACTGAAAAACTAACACAAAGATTTACATGTTAATTCATTTATTCCTTCAACCCACACCAGTGGAGTGTCTAGTCCAAGCAAGGCTGTAGGTGGAAATACAAAGTTATAAAGAAAGAGTCCAGGGACTTCCATCCCAGTAACCATTGCCCTATCCTGCTGCAGTGTCACAGGTCATCTGGCTGTCCACCCTCCCTTTCTGTCCCTGGTGTGATGGTGTCAAAGGAGCCTGGTGAAGAGTCAGGAATTTTACCAAGACACAGCCGTAATGACGTGGCACCATGACCCAGCAGTAATAAGGCCACTTCTACTGTGGTGTCAGTAGTGACCACTTGGGGACCCCAAACTTCCAACCCCAGTGGCAGTAATGAGGGATCCCCCCCATCAGAAGTCACTAGAGGCCAAATGAGGAACTTGAGCCAAGAGGAAGATTTAAAGGACAAAGTCAATGTGCAGTCTTGCAGAAAAATCAAGTAAAATTATGGCATTAGAAAGTATATACTGAATGTTATTTGGAGACCACTGAAGACTTCAGACATAAGTGATTGGTAGTGGATAGTGGGTAGGGTTAGTAAATGACGTTATCAGTGTAATGAGAGTCATGTAAACAGTAGATACAGAGTACTATGTCTTCTTTTTTGTTTGATTTTTTTTTTTAGAAACTCGGCTATGAAGAAAAGGCATAGGGAGATAGCTAGGAGTAAACGGAGGGCTGCTTGTTACACAAGAAGAGAATTTAAATATGTTTCCACTGTGAAGAGAGAAATTCTTTAGAGAAAAAGTGGTGAACAATTTTAGAGCAAAAATGATTGATTGTCAAAGTTCTCCAAGAGACCATCTGATTCCAATTACCAGAGGGTTAACCTTGGAGAGGAAAAAATTTTCATTCTTTTCTAAATCTCAGAGCAGGGACCAGCACTCAGCAGAGAGACATATGTGTTTAGTGGCAGGGTTCCAATCCACAGAGTGCTCCCTGGGTGGTGTGAGGGTCTTCAGTAGGTTAGAGGCAGAGTAATTTGCAAATAGTAAAGAAGAGAAGATGTGAGTGTTTTAGCGTAGCCTAGGACAGTTACACTGAACCAATGCAATTAAGGAATAAGTCTTTGGTAATTATAATAAATTGAAACAATGCTGTCAGTGTTTTCCTTTTAAGCATTCACATTATTTTTGAAAAAATCATTTTCCTCTTCCTTTGTAATAAAAAAGAACATTGGTAAAATTGCAACGCTTTGCAAGTGATTTTAAAAAGTGAATTACAGCTCTACTGTTGCCCAGGTATTTTCAGCCAATTTCTAGAATTTATTTGGGAAGAGAAGAAACAACAAAAACGAATCCATATTTTCAATTATATAATCAGGAAAGAAAAAAATCACTGAATAATAACATTTCTCTATCTCAATCGCTGCACCATTACTTTTTGGTAATAAATGTTAGGTTTCTCCCATTTTCTCCTCTCTTCACTTTCTTGCTCTCATGTTTCAAACTAAAAATGGACTTTTCTTCCCTAGAGGACAGGTGTCCAGTTTTATTCTCAGGGACTAGAGACACACAGACTATTCTGCAAGTGACTGAGAGACAGAAAAGCACATCACAAGTGACATGGAATTCTCTGTTGAAAAGGCTCCGAGTCCACTTACAGGGGCTGCATGAGCCTCTTTACCTTCAGGTTCATCCTCTCAAGGACAGATTGTGCCCCAGGTATGTATGCCCCTGTGCCTTGAGAGGGTTGGTCAAAGATTGTGATTTGCTGGGGTGTGTATAACTTGTGGACATGCAAACTACTGTTCCATATACATATGTACAGGTTCCCCAAACTGGAGGATGGAGCTGGGGTGGAAGAGAATGCTTCCAAGTTCCATTAAGAAAATCTAAGGTGTCCAACAATTCTACATTTGAACTTGGTCTTCTTGATTGTTATGGAGACAACTTTGTCAAGGACAGATGAAAGAACATACTTTACTTAGCTTAATTTAGCATGAGGTATAACTGTAAACATATCATATTGGGTGTGGGCCTCCGTTGGCCTTCTCCATTGGTCCTGCGAGTGATAATGGGCCTTCATTAGGGGATGATTCTGATAGTCTTGAACTTCCATTTTCTGTAGGGAAGTTAGACTGGGAGATTCATTCAGTAGCATAGATAGAGCGTATACTCTTGCACAGATGCTTCATAGTAACCAGTTTACAGTAACCAGCTTTTGTACAAGGAATTGAGATTCCGCTTTCACATAAGCCCAGGAATCACATTATTTGCCTTACAATAAGAGTGTTTGTGATTAGTGTTTATCGAAACTGATACCTGGCAAAGTTGGAACATTTTTGACCCAAAAACAAAGATCTGTTAATCTATAAATGTTCTGCAATTCAACTGATGAAAATAAGACCTAGGAAAAAGATGGTTTTACCTAATTTTCTAGTTAATTTCTGGTGCTGTTGAAACCAGTGGCCCATTCAGCAGCCCATTAGAACTTGCTAGATAGTCTCCCAGCTCTTGACTCCCTCAGCAATAAAATATGATTCAAGTCTGAAATTACTACATTTAAAATTTATTCTTTCATTCTGTTTCCCAATTAGCCATCAGGTGAAATTATATTGAATCGTTGTGATCATTATATGCATATAAAACACACAAACCTTGCCAGTGGCCCACCTTACAAGTTGCTCTGAAGAAATATTCCTCATATTTGCTCTGACAAGAGTCACTATTGAATTTTTAGCCATAGATGCTCACAATATTGACTCAACAGATTTTCAACAATGATAGCTAAGCTGGGCACATTAATGGACTGGCTAATTATGTACCAGCAGGGACATATCAGTGAATAACATAGATGTGCTTCGTGCTGCCATGGAGTATATGGTACACTGGGTGAACCAGAAATGAAACAAATTTTCACATAAAAATAGCTACTTGAATTTTTCTCACATGCTAAGAAGAACAGTGAAGGATTTGAAAAGCCATTAGAAGAAGTGAACCCGTCTTAGCCAGCAGAAAGAGGATAGGTCACAAGAGACTTCTTTGAAGAAATGACATTTAAACTCAGCCCAGTAGGATGCATAAATGTTAGCAGGGAGAGGACACATTATTTGTCATGGTCCTAAAGTGGAAAGACCTTTGATCAACTGCAGAAAGACCAGTGTGGCTGGAGTGGAGTGAGTGAGGAGGAAATAGTGGTAGACAAGACTGAAGAGGGTGTGAGCCAAAACAAAGACTGTCCTCTTTGCAGAGTTGAGCCAGATGGCAAATGTTTCAGACTTTGTGAACCAAGCAGCAAGATCAAGGATATTATGCAGGTACTTAAAATCAGGAAAAAGAACAAATTCCCACATTTTTGTGGGCAAAAATCAACATAAATACTAATAAGTGAGTATAATTTTTTATTTGTCATATAGACCTGCTAATGAGAAAAATAGAACTTGTGGGGGATAACATTTTGCTTGCTGCTTCAAGGTTAGTGTTTCTTATGGTCAAAATTGATTAGATTTGATATATTTCATCTCTGGAAATGTGTTCTCACACATATAGGTACTACCAAATATTGATGTACATCCGTGAGCATATGATTTCACTTGAGCATGTTCATCACTTGGAGCCCTAGTGATGAACACTACGACTCAACCTGCAGAATTCCATTAGATTTTTCTCTTGGTATTTGCCTTTGAGCATATCATTATGTTGCAGATTAATGATCTCCATTGAAGGTTAGGTGGAGGCTTTCAACTGCACAGCTAAATGAATTTTGAAATATGAGATTTCCTTTGTGCATGCGTTGAGGTCTGAAAAGTGCTGCCAGAATTATAGCTGGGCTGCTGCAAGGTCACTTGTTTTATTACATTGAATGTCTCTGCGTAATCTAATCAAGTCCTAAGAGGGGAGAAAAAATTGAGATTCTGAGCCTCAATTAGCTGGTACCTTGTTATCCTATATGACAGGTAGTTTTGTCTATTTTGAAAATGTTTGTCTGATTCCCTGAGTTCACCCAAGTTTTAGCTCTTCACAATCTGATTTACAGGACATACATTACATACATCCTTTCTGTTTGAGTTAAGATATATATATTTACCAATCCTGCAGATAGAAAATGATCAGGAAACACAAAACCAACAATTCAATTGTGGATGCATTTGAACTGAGAATATGTAACCTCCGAGATCCACTTCTTTCTTAGCTACTTTCACAGCATTTCTCACCGTAGGCAAGTTTTTTAGCCCAGATTTCCTTTTACTCAAACTTCTGTTTCAAGAATCACAGAGGAACTTTCTGTCTAAACACTTAGATAGCAATAAAGACTGCAAGAAAGTGTTCATTACAACAGTTTCACAGAACTCAATCTTACAGACTTAATGAAGAAGAGAACTTAATGAATTTTTTTCAGACTTTGTGGAGAAAAGCATTCCACACACTGGCATGACTAGGTGGAGAGATTTACTGTGATTCTGTTTCTCATTATGCCATATCTTGATCCTTTCAAAGACAAGCAAAAGAACAAAAGACGGAAACAACATTGGTGGCTGGACTTAAGAGGTGAATGCTGAAATTAGAAAGGCATCCTTGCCCTGGCTGGTGTGGCTCAGTTGTTTGGAGCATCATCCCCTAAACAGAAAGGCTGCAGGTTCAAGTCCAAGTCAGGGCACATGCTCCGGACCGAGTCAGGGCTCGTACTAGAGGCAACTGCTGGATGTTTCTCTCTCCCTCTCTCTCTCTCTCCCCCTCTCTCTCTCTCCCCTTCCCTTCTTTCTAAAATCCATAAGCATGTCCTCAGTAAGGATTAAAAAGAATTGGGGTCCTTCATAAGAATATTTCTGCTTTAATTTGCTAGTGTTGCACAACGAATTACCACTACCTTAGAGGTGTAAAACAACACACCTTTATTGACTCCAGTTCTGTTAAAGATCTAGGATGTTGAGCCTGTGCTCTCTGGCTTGGGACTGACATTGGGTAGGCTGAGTTCTCACCTGCTCACCTGGAGGCTCTGGGCGAAATCCACTTTCAAGTTCATTTGTGTTGGCAGAATTCAGGGACCTGGGATTTGAAGGACTAAGTCCACGTTTCTTTGCCCACTGTTAGCTGCAGCCTTTCTTTGTTCATAGAGGCTGCTATATTCCTCAACATGTGACACTCAGGGGATGTTGATAATCGTCAGTTATGTCACTCAGTGACCTAATCGAGGGATCCAAAACCATCCATTAATTTGGGTGTGTATGCAGTGGGAGGGAGAATTCGGGAAGCCAGCTTGGAATTCTGCCTCTGCCACAACATCCGATGGGACTCAGGAAGCAAGTCTTTTTCCCTTTTGAGTTAGATTTTACTTCTGAATCTCAAAAAGTAATCTTCATGCTAGAAGTGGTTTTGCATTATAAAATGTGTAGCTAAGTAATATGATGACTCCATAAATAAAAATGTTAAAATATCAGAAGGTAGAAAAAATCGTGAGCATGAAATTCTCAAATAATAATTTCATTTCTAAGGTTTACATCACTTTTCCTTCGTCCAAAGATTTCCTTCTCACCTAAACAATTTCATTACAAGGATTATACTAGTCAAGAACATTCAGCCATAAGATGCAAGAATGAATATTGGGGAGTATAAATATTCAAAATATTTAAATATTCAGAAACTATAATCCAATCCTGGTTTCCTTGTTTGTTTGTTTGTTTTTTGGGGAGAATAAACACTTTTGGAGTTGTAAAAAGTGTTCTATTATGGGGAATGCTCATATATTGTATAAAGAGAATCCATTACTTCCCACAAAATACCAAGTTTTAGCAGAGGAACATTTAAACATGAGCCTTTTTTAAATTATGGGTATCATTAACAAATTGAAACAGATAATATACTCATATGTGTAATTTTACTTTCAAGTCTACATTCAAGGACCAACCAATGTATTAAAGATGTTCTTACCCATAAGCCACTAAAATTCTGTTTTCAAGGGGTATTTTAGATTTTGGTGTTTTGGGGTGGTTTTTTTTATAATCTAGTATAAGGCCACTGAGAACATACTAATGTATTATAAATAACATGTATATCCATACACATTTCTTTATCAGTAAAATCAATCAAAATATTTCTGTGTATAAAATACTTTACAGAATGTTGGCTATCATTACTCAGATTCTCTGGGAAAAAGTCCAGGAATAAGTGTTCATAAACATTAAATTCAGAAAGGATGTATTTATAAAATTAGAGAAAGATTGATTAAAAGCAAAGTAACTGTATAAATCAATCAAGATTATAAGGATTGGCCGCAAGGTTGTTTTGCTTTCAGTGTGAACTTTAGAAATAAGATTTTCAGTTGCCATGGAAAGTCAGCTTTTCGGCATGACATTTGTTTGCAATCTATTTGTTTTTTCTGATTAACAAGCTCTCTACTAATATAAGGATAGTCTAATAAATTAATTTTTTGGAACTGAGAAAGAAAACTATTATTAGATGTCTCTAAATTGACTAGGATGGAGAATTCTTTTTTTTCTCCAGGAATTAAACCTAACCCAGTCAACTGTCTGCCAGCTCCATGGTTTCCAATCTGTTTCAGTTACTTACTGCTCTATAAAAGTCATCCCAAAACTTAGCTGTATAAGAAATTAGCACTTTTATTATGCTCATGCATTCTGTGGGCAGAGATTTGGACTGCATATGGTGGCAATGACCTGTCTCTTCTCCATGATGTCTGGGGACTTACCCAGGAAGACCCAAATGACAAGGGAGTGACTCAGCCAACTAAGAGATAGAATCATTTGAAAGCTTCTACACTTGTATATTTGGCACCTGGGATAGAATGACATAAGGTTGGGGTCAGCTAGAACTGCTAACACATAGAACTTTCTATGTGACTCAGGCTTCTTTCACAGTGTGGCAGCCTCAGAGTAGTTGATTTCTTGTATGGCAGCACAGGGCTCAAGAGAGAGCATTCTAGCAAAGAAGGCAAAGGGTGTATATAACCTTTTATCACCTAACCTCAGAAGGAACATAGCATCATTTCCTCTGTACTTCAATCGTCAAAGTATTCAGAAGACCAACTAAATTCAAGTGGAGGGTACACATGTCCATATATCAATAGGATGAGTGTCAAGGAATCTTTGCCATGTTTTTAAACAGCACACTATTCATCACTTTCATTTTCCTATTAATTTTTTACGATTGTGGTTATGAAAGTGAATGCCAAAGAATAACAGTACAGCAAACAGATACTGTTTGGAGGTTCACAGAAACCTGGCTGGGTCTTGAGCCCACACAGTCTACTTGATTTCTTTCACTAATTAAGTAATTCACACTGCTGTAAACAGCTAAACTGGTGTTTAAACAACTAACATCCAAATAAGTCAGTCGGCGTGTGATAACAGATGCGAGAGTAACTAGAACATAGTAGGGAGGATTAAAACCAAGTAGTACCTGAAAGAAAAGAATAATAATAGGAGACATTCAGGGAGTATTTGTTGAAATAAAATCTGAATGCCAACATTGCCTCAGCTGTATTTGAATTTATTTTCAGAATGACCCTGGATCAGATGACAACTAACTCCTCTGTGACCCTCATCTTGCCAGTTCTGAATTTCCAGAACCTTGCATGGCCATGCAACCAATACAAAGCAAAGCAGATTTATGCTCAGATCTGAATTCCAGCCTCCTTCCATTTGTTATGAACATGTTCATGTCATCTCCCTCTCTGGACCTGTTTTTTATCTGCGAAAGGAAGCAGGTGAACTTTAAATACCTGTGCATTCCCTTCTAATACTGAAAGTTTTTATTGAAGCATTTTTCTCTCTTTTCTTGACTGATTTTTTGTTACACAATTTTACATATGGAAAGCTGGTAAACCAAAACCATATTTTGAAACAGGTTTTCCAATAATACTGATGGTAGATGAAGACGGTTTGCAAGCTACACCACTCAACCCAGTTATTTGGCATAAATTTTCAGGCATGTTTTGAGTGTAATGGCTTGTTTTAGTTCTTCCCTTTGGGGTAGTCAGTGAAGGGGTATTGGTGGACTAAGTTGGGAAACCTACCTACAATGAATAAAATGAATCTTCGAGTAAATGTGCTCCAAGACAAAACTTAAAACACATGAAACATACAACCTGAATTCCCAATCTCCACAGCCATATTTTCATCACAGATATCAAGTAAAATTGCATTTGTTTCTCTTGAAACCAACAGCAAATGCTTGCCAATCAGCCAAAAGAAAAATCCCTATGGTGAGTTACTGAAGAAGAGAAAGTTTGTGTTCTCCAAGAACTATCCCCACCGCAACATGTGGTCGCGGCTTACTGGCCACTTGGAAAGCACGTGCACCTTTGGGATATGAGGACTGCCCTGTCTTCCATCTGCACTACAGTCTGCTGCTGACCAACTGCATGGGCTTTTCTGCACAAAACTCAGGCAATTCAACTGTTGACATCCTTCTTTAGAGTCTGAGATACCAGTTGGAAACCAAATTTGTGCCTTGAAATTGAGTCCCTGGAAAAGAGGTTGGTGGTGGTAGATGAAATGAGGGTAGATTCAGATTGAATAAATCTACTAACATATTGCCCTAACACCTCTGATATGTAGCAGACAAGGATACTAAATGGTATCAGAATGGAAAAAACAAAATCACCTTGAGTCCCACAAAGACAATAAGAAATGCGATAAACTTTTTGGCAAGGTTCCAAGCAAGAGGGAGCCGTCATTCTATTCATTATTTAAAATAAGTGAACCTTGGCTGTCAGAATCTAGAGTTAACTTCTTAGGAACTGGTGTGGGGTGCTCTCTAGATCGGTCTCCTCCACAACTCTAGAACTTAGCACCGTGTCTGGTACCTGGAGCACAGTCAATACACTTTTGTTGAATCAGGTACATTTAAATGGAAATGAATTGATGAAATGTATGATGAGCTGGGACACAGGAGACCTGAGTTATCATTCTAGGCTGGTTGCTAATGAGAGCTACGCCAAAGGTTTTGAGGCTTTCTGTTAATTTATTTATAAACATCAGAAGTAGAGTAGGGACTTCTAACATCTCTTTTAGTACTATCTCATTTGACTGTGATTGTTATGCCCTTTGGTTTCAGACAAAATTTTAGTAAAGCTAACGCACTGAAAATGACCTCAAATCCAAACACTCAGATTTCACAAATTTTAAAACAACCTAATGTCAAAGTCATATGGGAGGAATGGCTTCCGTGGGTACTGGGTCACCCCCACTTAACCACTTTGTAAATGGGGCAAAACCAAAGGCCTGTCTTCTCTAGCAGGAGGAATCCGTACCTACCTTGCTGTCTTCAAAAAAATCTTTGAGGTATATTTCTGGTAGTCCTTAAAATCTCTCCTTATGGAGGCAACTTTTTGCCAGCATTCTGAGAAAGCCTAGAAGACATAATCTAACTACTAAAAAAATCAAAGCCAGTTATTCTAGGCAAGCATGCCCCTAATTGTGCCTACTTCTCCCTGGGAAATAGTTATTCACTCACCATTTATCTTTCATTTATACCTTCACCTCAACATTAATGTTAAACTATAAGACAATTAATTGAAAATATTCTATCACCACAGTGTATTGTAGAATCATTATATCAACATCTGACTCTTTAGTAAGAATTTCATGCAAGATTTTTAAAATAAAACTATAGTAAAATGAAAACCACAAATGTATACTTAGGGTGTGGTTAATATCATGTTAATGATCACGTGAGGCAGAGACAATTTTCTGTCCACCAAACGTGCACTTCTCTTCACATATCGTGACGTTGCCATTGCAGTGCGCCTACCCAGAGGGAACCGTGCCTCCCAGACCCCACCCCTGCACCCAGGAGTCCGTGTGGCATTCCATAGAGAAGTTCCATCCGTGGAATATGAGCATAGGTGCATGCATCAGTCTTGAGAAGAGTATTTAGGAAGCATTTTTACCTTCTCTATCCTCTCTTCCCTTCTATGCCAGGTGAATGCACAAGATTTGAAGGCTGTAGGTGATAAATGGGCCACAAGATTAAATAAATTTGGGTCCCTGAATTGCAGCAAGGAGATAAACTGACCAGGAGCACGTCCACTGACTCGCTGCACAACAAGAAATCAACTGTGAGTATGTTCAGTCCCTTAAATCTTGGGGTTTACTTGTTATAGAAGCTGGTGTTACCCCAATTAATAGATTTAAAAAGTGAATACAATAGGCTAGTTCAATTTCCTTACCAGTAATATAGGGCCAATAATATCTAACTTGAAGTATTGTGTGAAGAAATGAGTTAACATATATAAACAGGCAGCCAAGTTCCTGGCACAGTATAGGCACTCAGTACAGAATATTTACAATATTACCTGTGTTAACATTCCACCACTCCTTCTCCCACCTGGTTTTAATAGCAATCCTTCAAAAATGATTACAATTCATTTTGTAAAGTAAAAATAGTGTTAAATTGCTATAATGCCTTTCTTTTGGGACATGGGGTAAATGTTAGTTTGGTACAGCAGTCTACCACCCACTCATCTCTTACACACACAACAATAACAACAACATAAAACCTGCCTTTTCACATTTTCACATAATGGTGTTCGAAATGGAAACATGGTTGGAGAAAGAGATGATAGGATGCTCACACCTAATAACTCTCTTATTGTTACTTTCCCTTCAAGATCTTTTGCCTAGGGCTTAATACTAACACACACACACACACTAAAATTGCCCACCACCAATAACAACTGTCTTCTTCTCCTCGATCTTGATTGCTATAACTACATCCACCTGGCTCAGCAGCTTCTACCAAGATAACTAATTTTGTGAGAAAATTGTTAAAATATAAATCGTTAAGCTATTTTGCAGAATTGTATGCCCAAAAAGAGCACTTCTGAATTTTAAATTTATGCTAACCACATTTTTTGCAACACATGACCATCATGATACATAGAACTCAGGTTATTAATTGTTTTTAATGAGCCCATTTTGAGCCCCGACGGAGAGTCCGTAGGTTACCAGTGAACCCGGCATTGCCTTGTCAGCCCTCTCTCAGTCTCCATCAGGCCCCGCAGGCAACCGGCCCCTGCACAGCTGGCTCATCCTCACAGGCGTGATGGGTTTGGTAGCTCTGACTGATCAAGTCCCAAACACGGCTGCTCAGCCACGCTAAAAAGGGAAAACAGTACAAAATTACACACAGTGCTGATTCTTAAAGGACATTTTAGTTTTTTTAATTACGTACTTTTTCCAATTTAACTATAGTAGATATTCAATCATTTAGAAAATAAAAAAATTTCCCACTCCCATATCACTCTTGTGAGCTAACATACTGAGACTTTTCCTCACTATGCATATCACATCCATATTCGACAATGTATAATACATGCAACTTTTTACACTGTGACATATACTTTAATGTCACAATTAGGTGCTCTCCAAAGATCGCCTTAGCAGATGGTTTACAATTATCCGAAGCGTAAGAAATTTACTTTCCAGAGTCCCTCTGTGTGCCACCATCAGAACTCACATCGTAGAGATCATGCTGTGTGGTTGAGGGTTTTCCTTTTTTTTGAAAAACCCTGCAATAAAAATGTTATATCTTCAGGCCTGGCATCATGCTGGGTGAGGTCAATTTCTCAGGCATTCCTCCCCATGGAAAACTACCAGGTACCATCCCCTATGGACTCACCTAAAAAATACATGTTTACAGCCTCTCCCCAGACATCTTTGAAATAACTGCATCTGAAAGAAAGCTTTCCAGCACAATTCTGCTTGTTTTCAGGTTCTGCACTGATGAACAGCAGAAAATGATGCTCCTAACAATAATAAACACCCCAAGAAGAAGAAAATCTTTCTTTGCACAAAAATCTCAGACTATGGTAGGTGGTATCTTAAAAGCACCAGAAAGTGCACTGGTAGGAGTAGAAACTTAGGAACTGCTCGGGATCACATAGAAATCCATGTAAATCGAGGGGAATTGGTTAAAAGCCACTTAAAAATCTTCAAAAGAAAACAGTATTCAAACCAAGTATTAAATCAAGTATTAAGTGATTAATTACATTATACAAGATTAATGAAATCATTGTGGGGAATCACTTAGGTATGAGGAATAAAAAAGTTAAAGAATCCACATGTATTAGTTTCCTGCAGCTGCCATAAATGACCACAAACTGGATGGTTTTAACAAGAGAAATTTATTGCCTCGCAGTTCTGGAGGCAAACACCAGGAAGCCTGAAATCAGTGTATCCACAGGGCTGTTTCCCGGTGAGGGAGAAGGTGTTCCAAGCCTTACCCTCTCCCCTCCCCAAACGCTGGTGGACTCAGGCATTTCTGGTCCTGTAGAGGGTTTTCTCCCCACCCCCCACCACCATCTGATCCTATAACCAAATAAGGTAACCTTCACAAGTCCTGGGACTTAACCAACCCTTCTTATTCCTCTGACAAACAGTAAAGAAAAAGGGAGATATATTCACATCCATGGCATTTTAATACATACTTTCAAGTTGCTTTAAAGTGTTCTAGCACTTTGTCAGTATCAAGTTATTTAATAACCAAAACCAATTACGAGGCCCTAAAAGGAGCCTTAAGGATAATAACCTAATATACTTTCTGCTACATTTACTTTTTGGTTTCACCAGCTACAGGTCATGGTTGTTGATGAGTTATTAACTCAGATAAGCACATGCACTACCTATCATAAAAGTTTTCTTCTTTTAGATTAACAAGCTGAAGTTTTTAATATTTTTAATGGACAAATTGGCAGCAGTTCCCATATATAGCTTTTGAAAAGTCAAGGTCTATCTACTGTCTTTATCTCAGTGATTACTTTGCTAACAAAAAGAAGTAAATTGTCAAGTGGTTAACTTGACAATTCTTCTCATAGATGGTGAATGAACAGCATTATTCTGAAAGGGGATTTTGCCCTTGGATTAGGACACACAACATTGAAAAGAGGCCATTGGTTTCATTGCTGCTCAAGGGGCTTTCACAGCCCCTATTATTCCATTGTTTTGTAGACCAGCTGAATCCCCCATGAGAGCTTGAGCCAGCACTGGAAAAGTCCTGAGATCTTTCCTCTGCCTGAAACCAAGGACACATCTTATCTGGGAACAATGAACTGCAGTTTGCTTATGTTACATGCTTTGCCTAAGATCTAGAACTTAGTACCTCTTTCCCACTTTGTGTCTGTATAGATTGTCAGACCCAAGGCAAAGCATGCTGTACAATGTGCTGTTACAAAGATTATTTTTTAAAGGAACTGTCTGAATGAACTTGCATCCTTCAGAGCTACAATTACAGCAACTCTTTCATAAGCTGTAAATTGCCAGAGAAAAATCATGAATCATTTCTTTTTGATGCGCCTGGCAATTCTGTGATCGTTTTTTTGTGGGTTTTGTTATTACAGAGGTACAGGCATATGTTTATACCTAAACACTCATGTGCACATATATTCCAGACAAAAATTGAAATGGATGGGATGGGAGGGAAGAGGAAGAGTGGTGGGCAAAATTCTGAGAAGGCAGGCAAGGTCCCAAGGACTGCTGGACACACCCTATATATTTCCCTCTCCTTGAGTGTGGGCAGGACCCATCAATAGGATAGGATGTCACTTCCATAATTAGGCTATCTAATAGAGTAAAGGTGAAGGGATTTTTGCAGATGTCATTAAGGTAACTAATTCGATGACTTTGAAGTCATCGAAAGAGAAGTTATCCTGGGAGACTTGACCTAGTAAGAGGAGCCCTTAAGGAGTTGGGCCCTTGCTGGAGTCAGATACTTGAAGCATAAGAGAGATTTTCCTACTGGCTTTGAAGGAGAGAGGGCCTGTGGGGAGCTCATGTGGCAGGGAACAGTGGGAAGGCTCTAGGAGCTGAGAATGAACCTCAGCTCACAGCCCACAGGAAGGGGGGAAGCCTCAGTCCTACAACTGCAAAGACATGAATTCTGCCAACAGCATAGGAACTTAGACAAGGACCCTGAGCCTCATGTCAGACTGAGCCCCCACTGCCACCTTGATTTCAGCCCGGGAGAGCCTGCTCCGAGGACCCAGTTCATCTATTTCTGGCCTCCTGAGTCCTGGAAACTGAGATAATAAATGCTCGTTGTTTGCAGCCTCACAGTTTATGGTATTATTTGTTATGCAGCAATGAATAATGAATATAGGAAGCAATAGAAGGGAAAGGTCCTGGAGGAGAAGGGAGGGACATGTAATCAACAGATGAGGCTCACTTTCCTCTTCCACTCTGCTTTCAAATTTCCCACGTATGGCTGATTTAATGCAGCCTGCGTCAGAGGAACGCACCTGGGGACGTGGAAATGTGTTAGTGTATCACTCCTTTTGTTCCCAGGGCATTTTTTATAATGATAAATGTTGCTGTGGCAACATCACAGGGTTCCAAATGATTTCCTCTAATTCATTGAAATAGTCAAATAAGCCATGTAGTGAGCAACGCTTCGGCTCAGTGAGAGCTCCAGTCACTGGCTGTGATAAATCTGTTGCCATTACTCCACTTGCCACCAGAAAGCATCCCAATAAAAACTTCAAAATAGACTGAATAGTCCTAACATAAAACAAAGGAACTGTATCTCCTCCAGGAGAACTACAACTGTCCATATTACAGATAGCTAATTCTAATCACGGAAATTACTCCTCATTAAGCTATCTTAAAACTAAACTCCAGTGAAACTGTTCCAATTCTCTTTAGTTAACCATCAATACAGCAAAAGTAAAAGTCATCCAAGTGTTTAACCTTTAGCTAATTGTCTCCTTTACAAAACGAGTGCTTTCATTAAAAGACTTATTTTAAGCAAAACTAAATATTGTAATAAAGTTTGACCATATCTGAAGGTGTTTTAAAAAGACAGGCATTTGGCCACAATTCAATAATGGTTCAATCCTCACATTGCCTCTAACCACCCAACTGAGAAGGAATAATAAAGCAGGAACATCTGTAAGAGCCTTCTTGTGAGCAGGTACTACTGTGTTGCATATAAGACAGAAAATTAAATATTGAGGCCTCTGACATGGGTTGCTTACCCATCAGTCCCTGCCCCTCCTTTTGTGGGAACCAAACCCTGATCTGGTGCGGTGTTTTGTGACTGGTCACTTCTGGGAAAGTTGTGCTTGGCGGCCCTGGAGGCAAAATGCAGTCTACGCCAGCGGTTGTCCGTCTTTCTTTCTGATCAGCTTCACCTGGAAAGTAAGCCCAGTGTGCTGGGCCCACCTGCAGAAGTTCTGACCAGTAGGTGTGAAATGGGGCCCAAATGTGTGCAGTGGTCACAAGTTCCGAGATGATACCAATGCTTCTGCCTCGGAGACTCCAATGTGAAAGCCAAGTCAACTGTTTGTTTCCCCAGCAAGTGATTTGGTTAGATGGGGGCCAAGGATACCATTCCTAGCCAAGGGGAGAGGGAACTCATCAGAGGGCTTCGGAAAGGATGTTTGTGCATAAGAAATAATAATGATAATGATTAATAATAATAGTAACTGAGACAGACTAGCAGATTTCCTCCCTTTCCTGCTTCTTAACTTTCTTGATTTTGCTTAATGCCTAGAACCTAGAACTTAGGTGCTTATCATAAGGGAAGACAGTCTAAAAAAAGGTGGATGAGACAGGTTGGAAAGTTAGAAAGGACCTGGATCATGAAGCTGATGCGCTACTGAGCTCACCAGTCCTGAATGTTCTACCTCTGAACTTGTTATTGGGTGTGTTTTATTAGCTTTATCCGATGTTGGTTGTTTCCTGTTACTCAGAATCTAAATCCACTTAATAGAACCATAAAAAATTGGATCACTTCATTTATTATTATGGGTTTAGATTAAATAAATTTTTAAATGTTATTAATAAAAGTTATTTATTATGTGTCCCACATATTACTTGTGCCCTGGGTTCTACTGACTTAGATATTGAAATAATCAGTCTTCTGTTATAAAAAATGGATCAGCTTCCAAACATTATTTTTAATGGATATGAGTGTTGGCAGCAAGACTAGGACAAAAAATATTAAAATTTAAAAAACTAAACTTAGAAATATGTTTCAAAGTCTGAGCATCCCAGACTTATTTCTAAACAAATGCATTACGGTCAAAATGAGTTAGCTGATTAAAATGAAGGGGTCGAATTGTTGGCTTGTAAAGGGGTTTTGTTGTTATTTCACTTTTGTTTTCCAGGTTAGCGGTCTGATTTATTCAGGATTGGGTGAGTCAGAGGATGGAGCAGCCTATTTGGCAGAACATTCAGCACGTGTGTCTCTGCCCTCCCTTCCTAGGAACCTGGCCCTGTCGATGGGAGGTGAGCATCATCATGTAGGGCAAGATGGAGCTGCTCTCCAGACTTCAGGCCCAGGATGGGGCTGTCCTCCTGCTGCAGAATTCTCTGGGCTGTGAACATGACCATGGGCTATTTAAATTTGTACACCTTAGTGAGGGCGACATCCTGAGAACTCCAACCCTCCACAGAGAAAACTGTGGTGACACGGGTGAGCTCTGCAGGATTAAAGGACATCTGGACCACCCCCTCCGGTCCTCCTTTCCACATGAAACAGCAAACATCATGCTTTCACTAAGGGAAACATGGGCTCATCTTTCTGTTCCCTGCCCTCGGCAGGGTGTGGCTACTACCCAGCTGGACTGCTGTCATTTTGGTATTTCATTTTGAGCCTACTATGACAGAGCCTACATTGGCTATATCAAGGCTCAGATACTTGTGTATGAAAGTCCATGGGGAGATCAGTTGATTACTTTAATTCTGCCTGAACGTGTGAAACCCCACCTGTGGGGAAGACCCTTCGAAGGTCATCAGGAATCTTCTGCTGTGGGAAAGACAATGGAAACTTCATCCTGAGTTCTGTCCCAGGTACTTTGTCACAGCAGTGCTACTGGAACCTCATTACAGAGCCACTCGAGGGTTTCCCAGGAGGCCTCCACACACTGATTACCGTCCATCTCTTTAAAGAAAGGAGCTTAGTCATCTCGTCTAGTGTTGTTAAAATGACAGCAAACCCACTTGTCTAGAGGCAGAGAGACAGAGCAGCTGCTCTCCTGTGATGCATTTCAATCAGGGCACATTCCTTTAAGGAAACAGTTTATTCTAGAGTATTCTCTAAGACAAAGCTCTCTTTGATCTGTGTATATCATTGCCTCTTTATTCCCTACTGCAGTTTATTTTCATAGAATTCTCTTTGCCTCGCACAGGAGTACTGTATACAGAATAAAGTGCAATGGAAATAGAAAAACCGAAGTCATTTGAAACATGAGATCAGTGGTTTTCAAACTGATACTCTGCAGAAGAGCTTAGGCATTCTCCAAAGAATAAAGTATTTTTCACCAAACAGTGATTATTTAAACTGCCTAAAAATACACGCAGTGAGCCTACCATATTGATTTCTTGTCTGCTGTTTAAAAAACAGAAAATACAGCCACAGCACCAAAGCAGTAGACTGAGTCTGCGTCTATGTGAACACTAAACTTCTTAAGGAGAAACTTTCCTTTCAACTCCTCACTTCTCTGGACTCCGGAGACACATTTTCTCAGAACATGTCTCGTTTCCCAGTTTGATGTTCACGCCCTTCTCCCAGGGACTTTGGAAACTCTTAATCAGTTATTCTTCCCCAGGGAAGAAAAAGTTATGAACAGTATGTTTTTAAACTTAATTTGTTTTTAAAGAAAACACATTTTTTTATTTCAGAAGCCATGCCCATATAAAATTAGAAAAAGGTGGGAAATACAGAAGGAAATTCTTTGTAGTATCAATATCCAAAGACACACAGCACCACTTCATATTTTGATAAATTCCACTAAAGCCACTTCTTGTTTTAATCTCTACACTTTTCCAAAACTTACAAACTTACGTTTATTCTCTGGCAATGATTTCTCACTGTCTTTGGAGGTTTTCTCTTACTGTGCCTGCCTATTCAACTTCGGGATTCTTCATCTTCCTACCTTAAACCTCTTCCAGTCTTGTTCAATATGCCTTCCAGTTAATATTATCAATATGCCTGGCTGTATGCCATCTATAAGCTGATACATCCCAAATAAACATCTTCTACTTATGCAACTTTCTGATCATTAAATCCACTTTTCCATTTCCTCACAGCATAACTCCACCCGAATACCTTGATATTTAAACATCCAAGCCTGTCATTTTTTCTGTGCTTTCCTAAGATGACTTTGGTTGAAAGAAAGAGGGAACCAATAGTCAAACTTGAGTAAATAAAAATAACCTATTGGTTCCAGGATAGGACTGGCTGGACGCAGAGACCCCAGCACTGATAAAAAGTCTGACTGATCGTGCTCCACTTCTGTTCCGCCAGCTCCTTTTCCTTTAATTTTTTAAAAATTTCATCTCCAGATTGATAGTCATTTGTGACCCAAAATAGCTGCCATCATCTTCCCAAAGGACAGGCTCCCAGGTTCTAGCCAGGCAGAAAAGACTGAGCAGAACTGTACAGCTCCCGCGTTCGTTATTCTCCCAGTATCCTCACTAAAGTTTGGAGGGACACTCAGGTGAGACTGGCTCAGGCCGCATGCCCTGCACTGCACCAGTCACGCTGGCGCGCACTTCCAGTTTCCCCGGTTTGCAGGCGGTTCACCTGAGTGAAGTTTCTCCTCTTGGCACACCTCAGTTGAGGAATTTTTGTTGGCATAGGTAGAGTATGGTCCTAATTCACACAATAGTACACAAAGCTCAGTGAGCTGACTGTCAAATAACAGGAGGATTCACCCACAATAATAGGAGGTTTGGAGTAAGGAAGAGTTCGTGCCCCAGGAGTTCACTAAGGAGAGGATCTGCCATAAATATGGAAGGAAGCTGTACAAATGGCCATCACAATATGTCATTGGAAGCAATGCATTTCATTATAGGTTTAACAATGAGGATGCTGCTGGAGGGATTTCTCCAGTGCCACACTATCATCAGCCAGGACATGGAGTCCACAAATGGAAAGTGGTACAGCAGGGGCAGGTATACATTCTGTTGATTTATCTGCTTGGAATTACTTATTGCCACTGCATTGAAATACCTGGAACTCTTGTTTTTTATTATATCTGTAGATCCTCGATATCTGGTTATCAGATGCTTATGTTGTCTAATGTCCCCATCCATAGAAAACAGCACATGAAGAGTCTAGGTCTCATTTGCTCTACTCATCACATTAGCCAAATCTCCATCTGTCTGATGATGCATAACATGTGTGTTGTGTGGACAGTGCTCTGAGCCCAGCTTCTCAGCAACAAAACACACTTTCATTGACTGGGATACTGAACTATATGTGCTGCCTCTTTAAATCTTTCACTTTGGTTTAATAGAATAGCACAAAAAACACCTGGGATCTGCCTCGATAAGCTACTGTTGTGTAAGTTACACAACATGTACAGATAGCAGGCGGTTAGAACTACACCACACAGTCTGGGTTCCAACTTGCCCCTGTAAATCTGTCCCTATGAGCTCTTTCATTATTAACTGCTTACCAACAATAAGACCTTCTTGTTTCACTTCAAAAACATTTACCATTATTCAAGAAGGTGTTTGAGCTTCTGTCCACCCAAATCACCTGCAAAAGACACTCATTGGATTGTGATATTTATCCACATCTACCATTGTACAGACCATAAATGGAGAAGACTTTTTGTCTCTTTGTTTTGTTCTGTTTTATTTCCCAGGGATGGAGGGTTATATGGTGTTAGTTTTTGACTAAGCTAATCATAGTCTTACCATACAATGCAGAAATTACACTCCCAGGTATTTACTTAAATGACTTGAAAACTTATGTCCACACAAAAACCTGAACATAAATGTTTATAGCAGCTTTATTCATAATCACCAAAAACTGAAATAAAATGGGATGTCTTTTAATAGGTGAATGGATAAGCAAATTCTGGTACACCTATGTAATGGAGCATAATTCAGTACAATGGAATATTATTCAGCAATAAAAAGAAATTATCTATGAAGCCATGACAAGACACAGATGAATCTCAAATGCATATTACTAAGTGAAATAATTCAGTCTGAAAAGTCTATGTATTACTATATGGCTCCAATTACATAACATTATGCAAAAGGCAAAATCATAGAGATGGTAAAAGATCAGCTGTTTCCAGAGATTTGAGGAGGTGGTGGCAGGGTTGAATGGGGGAGCACAAAAGATTTTTAAGGTGGAAAGACTCTTCTGTATAATCCTATAATGATGTGGGGAATTTTTATGAATGTGTAATTGTGCAATTTATGACTCCATATTAATTTATTGTAATGTGAACTGTAAAATAAAATGTTTTTACATTTTCTTGAATAAACACTTTTTGCCTAAATCATATAAATAATGCATTTGTCCAAACCCATAGACCTTAGCAGCACAGAGTGAACCTTAATTTTATGCAAACTTTTAAAACATCATTTAGGAGGTTGGGTATCCCAGGAAGGAATGTGACAAAACAATCTAACTGTATTACAAATGCATAACACAACCTTCCCGACAAGAGTAGGGCAAAAGGTGCTGACCTAAGTAACATGGAAAAGAGTGGGGTCAGTAAAACTAAAGGCAAAGGAAACTGCACACAAACACTATTCTAGCTGATAAAATGTGTTTTCCATGGGCAGGATACATCACAATTATAATACTGCTGTACATGTATACTGGGAGAGAAAAATTTCTCAAATGAATGGCATGTAGTGGAAGCCACGTCTCTCACTGTTGAAGTGGCAGGTTACAGATAAACAAGGGTTTAAATAGCCAAGAGGCTAGAATGACCCAGTTGGTAATGAACTGGAGTCAGAGACATTAGTGTAAACTCACGTTTAGTTTAATATCAACACTTCTTACACTAAGAAGAAGATTTCTAGAGATGCATATATACACAGTTCAGTATGCACACACAGATTTCTTTGTTCTATTCAGCTAAAAGGGCCTAGAGGTAATGATATCCTAGCAAAAATTGACACACCTAATGTCCACATCTTGGGTTCTAATTTCATTCCTCAATAAAGGAGCCAGGGCTTTTTAGAAAAATGGCTGTTTCTAGTATGGTGTAGAAATATGCATGATGAACCTGAAGCATATCATAGTACTAGAAAGTAGGACAGTGATCTAAAAAACTCAAAACAAAAAAACCCCACATATACATAAAAGCATAGGAGTCAAAATAAAAAGCTCCCAATAGACAAAGCTTGAACAATTTGAGCAAAACATTAAATAAAAATAGTATTAATTTTGACTTAAATAAATGATTCAATAAGTAAATGGAGAAAATAGACAAAGCTCCCCTGCAGAAAAATTTCACATAATTTGTGGAAACATTCTACCCTCAAAGAAGTGGAACATTAACTCCCCATTCCTTCAGCGTGGCCTTCACATGGTGACTTCCTCCCAAAGAGCATATTATGGAAATGGGAGAAGTCACTTTACAGAGGAGAAGCACACCCCCCAAAAAACACTACCTCGGATGATTAAAGAAAACATTGCCAGTGACAAGTGATGTTGAGAGAACTACTCCCGATAGGATGAGATGAAAATAGTGGTTTGCCTCTGCCATCTTCTCCAAAAAATATTTATATATATAACTCCAGTATAAAAATCATAAGTAAACTATCAGACAAATCCCCAAAATGAAACACTCTACAAAGTGCCTGGCCAGTACTTCTCAAAACCATCAAGGTCAGAGAGATCAAGTGACGTCTGAGACACTGTCACAGCCCAGAGAACCCTGGAGACATGCCAACTGAATGTAATGTATCTTGGATGGAATCCTGGAATGGAAAGTGGACATTAGGGTAAAAACTAAGAAAACATGAATAGAAAAAGGACCTTGTTACTAATCATATATCAATATTGGTTTACGAATTGTATCAAACACAACTTTGCAAGTAGGATGTTATTAAATAGGAGAAACTGGGTGTGGGTATGTAGCAACTCTCCACACTTTCTTCAAATTTTTCTGTGAAAACAAAAGTCTACTAAAATGGAAAGTTTATTTTTTTAAATATCAGCATTTTGATTGATAAAAATATTTTCTACTCTCCATTTTATCCAAATCTTTCTCAATTGGTTCAAACTCAAAAGTTGTATTCACACATCCCTGCCCTTAACACCATTAAACACCAGCCCTCACCTCCACAGTGGAACTGAGTTTCGTCTTTCACACCCATGACTGAGGTAAAGGTGAAGTTTCCAAGGGCTAGTTTCTGAGGTGCTACCATACCAGGGATGCTGTGTAGAACTCCAGAAAGTGAACATGGCTTTGTGGCCAAAAATCAGTCAGAAACATTAAACAGTCATTCCTCCACAGCATTTATGTCACTACATTCTCAGCCAGTTGGACCATTAGCTCAACCAGATGGACCATTAGGTCAATAGTTTCTGGTCATCAAACACAACTGATTAAAATGGAATGCACAGAAGAATAATTCAGGTCAATATAGGATATAAAAATTTGAATTTAGTTTCCCTGAAATATTTCAGTTCATTTTTCATACCTGTATTTCATTTTAAGGGACTGTATAAAAAACTGAAATTTTAATCAACCGTTTTGATATAACACAAATATTTATGACACAATTTCTTATTTACTAGTTATCCAAGGTTTTAAAAAGAAATGCTTCAACAGATCTTTATTACCTAGTTCATGTTAATAGCTGAGATTTCTTATATTTCATTAAAGTTGATGTGCCTGTGGTACTACCTCGTGTTTATGAATAATCACGCACAGTTGCAAATACTGTGGAAGTTACTTGATGATGAGTTTGTGTTTGATGATTTGAGGCAATCAAATAATTATACATTATATAAAAGATATCCCTCAGCTTTAGTGAGAGCAAATTCTGTAAAATTCTCCTGGGTGTTTTTTAAGTGATATTATTAGAATTAACCTTTCTTTACTAGAGTTCCATTGTTGTGTCTTCCATGTGCCTTCTTTGATTTGCTTGGCCTATTTTTTGAAAGAAAGAAAATTTATTAAAACCATTTAAATACTATATTTTAAACTAGAAAAAACTCTTGGATCTAGGGAATAACACAGTTTATTTCTTGCTTCAACAAGCTCTCTCATTACTATGGACAGCCGTGTATGTCAGGTAAGGCATTTGTCAAGAATCCCTGATAAGGAATGATCCAAGTGACCAACTGCATGCTGATTCATTTGTTACTCAGCCATGTACAGAAGGGTTACAGCCTCCTGGTGACTATTCAGCCATTAATTCAGGAAGCACCTGAGCATCTACTTCTGCATCCTGCATCTAGAGGAGAGCAGGAGTCAGTAAACTTCTGTAAGGGCAAAAGAGCAAAGATTTCGGACTTTATGGGCCTTAAAAAATCTGTCACATTTACTCAACTCTATTGTTGTAGCATAAAAGCAGCTATAGAAAAATACATAAATGATTAGATGTGCCTATGTTTCAATAAATCTTTATTTACATACAGGTATCAGGTGCATGAAGTCAGATTTGGCCCTCGGGCTGTAGTTGGTCAACCGCCATCATAAACAGGGAGAGTGGGAGAGAGAATGGAGATGGCAGGGACTGGTCACTCGATGAGGTCTAGAATGTTCTTTACTTTCTTGTCTAGCTGGCAAGTCCCCTCTCCCTTCACCACTCCAGCTTACACATCCTTTCTTCCATGAAGACTTTCTCACCTTCACCATATAATAGGTCAGTTTTCTCTTTGTTGTAGTGTGCTGTTATGACTATTAATTTTTAAATCTACCATTCTGGCTAAACAATGATCTCTTTGGGAAAGGGCGACCTCTGTTATCCAACTAAATGTTACTGTACACAATGTGGCCTGTAACCTTGGAGTTGAGCAACACAGCAGCCCTGCTTAGGGTTGGGAAAGTAGCCCACCCATCTCTATAACCTCCTACAGAGCAGAGTGTGACCAATACATAAAAAATTTAAAAAGAAAGTGCTGAGAAAAAGATATGCAGGACAACAACATGCTACATACACTGGGAGAAAATAAAGAGTACCTTCAAATAGAGGGAGGAAAGAAAAGTCTGTGAGAGGCTGAGTGCACCCCACAGAAAGTGGGGGGAAGGTAGGTATGTGAAGTAAGAAACAGCACTTATTCCAGACTCTGTGTGTTATTGGCAGCCTCTTGAATGGTCCGCAATAGCCCCCACCTCCTGATTCATATGCCCTGCACAGTCCCCCTCCTCTTGCTTCTTGGTGGGACACACTGACTCACTCCTGATGAATAAAATACCAGAAATGTGATGACATGTCTTTCTGAGTTCAGGTTACAAGAGTAACGTGGTTCCACCTCACTCTCTCCTTTGAGCGCTCTGAGAGAAGCTGGCTGACACATTGTGAGCTGCTCTGGAGAAGGGCATCATGACAAAGGACTGACGGCTCCAGCCGACTTCCAGCAAGGACCTGAGCCACAGGAGGGAGCTTCGCCCAGCCCCGCCTTGAGCCGGCTGTCACTCTGATCAGCCTTGTGAGGGACCCTGAGCCAGAGGCACTCAGCCAAGTTGCAGCTGGATTTCTGGCTCATAGAAACTGTGAGATAGTAAAAGTGTATTGTTTTAAGCTGGTGCATTTTTGAATTAATTTGTTACATAGCAATAGACTAATATAGTATATTAGCCAGGTGTTTTCACTAATTAATATATTGCGTCAGGTGTTTTCAATACATTTACTCATTTAAGTCTCACAATAAACCTATAGAGTACACATTATAGTCAATTTTACTAATAAGGAAAAAAGGCCCAGAAGATTATATAATCTATCCAAAAATTCATGGTTGCTGAGCAGAAAAAGTGGCATTCTAAATCTTTGTTCTTTCAGTCACTACAGAGCAGAAAAGCATGAACTAAATGGAACACAAAGCTAATGAGGAAGAGCGTTCCGGAGGCCACCGTGCAAGGGCTACTCCCTTTCCGTAGATGCTGAGAAATACAGGCGACCTTAGGCAGTTCACCACACAGGCAGGACTCATGGTGTGTCATCATAAAAGCAACGTTTTTTTAAGTTCTTAGGGGGTCTCTCACTGTCTCTTTCAATCTGCTGAACAGGACTGTCCTGCTCTAGAAGGAGAACTCTGCTGAGTGTCATAACATGTCTGGCCACTCTTAGTAAATAGAAATGGCTGCTTTGCGAAGACGCAATCTTAATTTAGTGATTCAAAGTGTCTGGTGTAATAAAACTGAACAACCCTCCAACCTTCATCCACATGCAATGCCCTGCTCTCCTCCTCTCCAGCTGCAGATAGGCTGCCTGGAGGCAAGGGCCAGCACACAACTGACCTTTCTCTCCATCCCATGGACCTCTGCTAGAAACACTAGCTGACATTTCTGACCCTGTCAGGGTTGAAGGAAGTGGAGTGGGAAGAAAAGGCTTAGTGACTGGAAGAATCCACCCTTGTCTAGTACTGTTATGAAACGGCTCAGAAATTCTGAACCTAACAGCTACTTAAAGTTGACTTCTCAGAGCAGTTTCTTCAGTCTCCCCTAGGCCCCTCTGCCTACAGCATCTTCGAGGAAGCTGGAGATCACTTTCTGCTAGCCCCTGCCCTCCCCAGTCAGCCTCTATTCCTGACAACATACCTCACGCCATTTTGCTTGAAATTCCACCCCCTCAATGTCTTCTCATTTGGGCAGAATCCTCATTCAAACCATGCTAGACTGACATTCTGCTCAGGGGGACAGTGACATCCAGATGCAGCCCCCTCTTCTGCTGTGCAAGCTGCTCCTAGATTCCTGGGACAGGAGTCAGGCACTGTCCTGCTGTGTTCTCCAACTGCAAGGGACACGGAATGAGAGCTCCGAGTAGCCCGCAGTGAATCATCGCTGTGTAGTCCTGAAGATCTCCGTATCCTACCCATTGCAGGGAAGTGGCTCCCACAGCACAACTCTCTCCGATAAGATCATCCTCAAAAATTACCTCCTGACTTCAGTCTCTCAGCTCATCAGAAGCTCTCTTATGGGTGGGGAATTTCAAAGATCTGAAGCTGATTCTCTGATATTTCCTTTGAATATCTGCTTGTGGCCTAGCGCTTTATTGAAACTTCAATTTTAATGTCAAGTTACAGTACAAATAGAGTTTTGCTTTAGGGGGATTCATCTAGTGTTATGTAGGCAAGATCAAAGGTTGAAGGCACTGAAGGAGAGAGACTCGAAAAGCAGCTGTTGAATAATCTGAGTTATAGGCAAGTGAGGTCTGAACTAGGGCTGTTGTAGTGGGAATAAAAGTATGAAAATTGTCTTAAGAGACATGGTAGAGGTAGATCAATAGGAACTGAATGAATGTAAATAGAAAAAGGGTTTTGATAACTGGAAGAAAGTCCAGTCAATAAAGAAATCAGAATTTACAAGGGGTGCCTTTCAAGGGGAAATGAGATGATCAAGCATGCAGGCCTGTAGGCACTGTTGATATATGAGGTAGACATGAGAATCAAGGAATTAGAAAATGGACCTCAGAATTCAGCATTGAGGCTCAGCATCATCTGCGCAGAGGTAATTATTGAGTCCAGAGCAGTCATGTGACTGCTGCTATACAACTATAGAAAATGACTGGGAAAAGGAGGAAAATCTCCCCAGAAAGATGGCAAGAAAGGGGTAAACTCAGGAAAAGGAAGGACCTTAATGAGAAGTAGTCATTAGGGTCCAAAGTTAAGGATGCATACGATAGAAACTACTGAATATAGCTTTCAGAAGACATCCATCACCAGCAAGGTCTCGGGGTGGGGGGCGGGTGTTGAAACCAATTCCTAGGGTCAGGATTGAATGAATCGTTAAGAAGTGAAGGCAACAAGTACAGAGTAATATTGGGAAATTTATCAGTGAACAAGAAGAGCTCTCTTAAGAAGACAGATGGCTAGGGGACATTTTTAAATAGGTGTATTTGAAAGGCAGCTATGCTCACCAGTATACCACCATCACTGAATAGGTATATTTGGAGATGTTTGTAGGAAAAGGGAGGAGAGCCAGTAAGAGAAAGTGATTCAAAGAAACAAGAAAGAAAAAAGACAAGACAGACAAATAGGCACAAGGACGTGGCCTTAGAATGAGAGACAGGCACTTCTAAACTGAAGGAAAGAAAAGAAAAGAAGGGGAGAAATTGATATAGAGAAAAAGCAGACAGATACCAAATTAGGAGGTTTTAAGATTTCAATAAAGTAGAAAGTGAGGTCATTTTGGGGACTGAGAAGGGTAGGAGCTAATTTCTTATAAAAGGAAAAAGTTTTGAAATTATCAGTATTCAGGATAAAAATTTTAAAATACAGAATCAGATACTAATAAAGTGTTGTTGATCCAAGCCAAGCATTCAATTGAAACTAATCTCTTCTTGTTCACCACTCACTCCTTTATTAATGTAATTGTTTTGAAGGTTAACTACTTGACACTGGTCTGTGACTTTTTACAGAAGTGTTTGCCAATTAGGAAGAGCATGGAAAACAGACAGAACCTTACCCTGGGCAGTCACTTAACAAACTAGCTGTGGATGTACGTCAGGGTGGGGAGACAGTCCAGGGTGAAGAGACAGTGATCATTAAGTGCTGACCACTGACCATGCAAGATGACATGAAGAAGAATTGTCTTCTTATGAGTTCATGAGTTCTTCATGAATCTCTCAGTGTAGTATTCCAGGTCTTTCTATTCTTTGTCCTTGAGTGAGAACACACAAGAATGAGGGAAGAGGATATTCTTAAATATCAAAAACAGCAGCAAAATGAATGGGTTCTGGTCACAGAACTGGAGAGAAACAAGCTAAGAGTGCTTATATGTAGGCTTCTACCTGCTCCCTCCAGGGTGCTAGGAATGGTTAAGTCCACAGAGATGCCTGGTGGAGGGAGAAAGGTGACAAAAGAGAACCAAAAAGTACAGCCCTGAAGGAAAATTCAAAGTCCCTCATGTTGGTGGAATAGTGAGATGCAAAACAGAGTTATCAAACCATCACACAGATCAAGTCGCCGAATCTGTGACTGCTGTTAAGGAGACTGCTTCTGCCCAACTCCTAACATAGTCTAACCTCCAAGGGGTATTCACTCTGCCCCTGGTGGTGGTGTGACTTTCCAGATTGCTGAGTTGGGAAGAAAAAAGTGAGATTGCTCATATAGGCTTCTACCTACTTCCTCTAGGGCTGTAGCTCCCCCAGTGAAAAACACCATCTTGGTGGCTGTTCTGTAGATGGAGCATGATTGGCATCAAGCACATTCTGTAACTAGGCAAGGAACTGTGACTAATCCTGGGGTTCTGGTCCATTTGACTCTCACACTGAGCTACATCCTCCAGCTTGGCTGTTATCAATCATTTTACCTCCATCTGCCACTCTGGAGGAAGGAGAACAAAGGGGACTTTTTACTAAAGATTCTAGAAGATCATAACAGCTTACTGAAACTGATGTCTGAAATGCTTCTGGTTTCAGTTATAATCTGAATCTATAAAAGAATCTTAATTGAAAACCTCCCTTGTTTCTTCTCATGCCTACTTCATGAATGTCAGGAGCTTAACCTGGGAATCGTGACTGTTGAGTTCTCTAATGGATGGCCAGCCATTCCAGGCTGTGCAGAATGCGTGCTCCACAGCAAGTTGAAGCCGGTTCTACTAGCTGAGAAGTTTGCCAGTGACAGAAAATTATAATTCCAGACTAATTCTTGAGAAAAAACATTTGTGAAGAAGCATTAAAATCAGGCATATTTTTTAGATCAGAAAAGAATATTAAAGTCTAGAATCAAGAAATTTAAATTTGGTATGATAAAGTAAAGAAGAAATTAAAGCCAAATTCCTTGTGTAGGTCCCAATTAGTCCCTTGCCTTGCACACATAAATTTATAAATATTATTGTCACATTTATAAATATGTGATCTTTGCATATCATACTGGTCATGCCCCAGTACCATATAAGGGATGGACTTCTATGTGATTGTCTTTATTGTCCTAACCAGTAAAGTATAAATTCCAATCCAATGCTTAAATTAAATTTATATTATATGTGTGAATCTTTGGAAATTCTCTGCCAGTGAAATTGTTGCCATAGTAACTAATGCAATTCCAAACAGGAAAAAAAAATGTGCACCAATATTTTTCCCCTCAAAAAGTAAAATTAAACTAAATAACAACAGATCATGATCATTTCATTAAACAGTTGTTTTCTCCCAAATGTTATTACAAATCAAATACACTTCTTTGAAAAAGAGAAATGTCTTCTTCCCTCACTTAGGAACAAAGAACAAAAAGACCTTGAATAGTACTCTGAGATTCATGAAGAATACACTAAGCAAACTTTTGTGGTATAATAGATTGAGTTGCATGCTATATCTTAAATGATCTTTTAGTTTATGAGATACGAAATTCAATAATAGTAATAATGCTAATAGTAATAATTGTCATCTCAAGTATTAGGGAAACACCTACATAGAATAATTAGGCACTAAAATTATATTAAAATCTATATTAGCTGTATACTTCAGGGACCCAAATGGAGTGACGGACCACAAAAACAATTCTATTCAGCATATACCAGTGAATATCCATAAATTAATTCCTTTGCCATTAATTTGATTTGCTGTGCTTTTGGATGTTAAAAATGTTTTAAGCATATATTTCTTAACTGATATTATTAAACCATTTTTCTCTTTAGTCATGTTGAATCAGCGTGGTATGAAAGGCCGAAGTAAATTTATAAATTTTCACTTAGTAACTTTTACATTGTTAAAGTTTTTGACTTATATATGATAAAATAAGGGAGCCAGGGCAAATATTAGAATTTAGATTGTGGTTAAATATGTCCTTCCTTAAGAGCTTACAATAAACAAATAAATTTAGAACTCACAATGAGATTTAACAAAAATATAGTCCTTCTAAAGCTCAATAGTAAGTCTCTCATTTGATCTCTTCACTGTTATCTATTTTGTCATCTTTTTTTCTTGCCACTTAGAAATATCTTCCATAAATATTGAAAACATGCTTTATACTTTCCATAAGCCACCAACTTTGAAATCTGTGAAATAAAGCTATATATACTTCTTAGTAATCATTTCTGTGGCATCAGCAACAGGAAAATAAACAATGTGAAATGAACAGAAATAGGGGGAAACAAAATTGCATATCAAAGAGTGTGAAAATATCATCTTTCTTTTATTAACAAGTCCAGAGTATGAGATGAAGCTCTGTAAACCAATATTATAGGTTGAACTTCATACACTAAAGCAGTGATAAAATAATATAACACAAACAGAAGTTAGATTTAGAAATCAAACAGATGGATGATATGCAGATGTTTCTAGAACATCTGCTATAACAATAATACTTGCAGTCTTTGGAAAAATGTAGGCAATTACTTTCCATTTATTGAATGAACTGTAATTAATACTTAGATCTAATTAATATTGATCTTTCACTCCTGCATGTGCCTATTAGCCAATCTAAAATGCAATGAATTGGACATTCATTTCAAAATGTCTGTGGCTTATAATGATAAAGACATTCAACCTCATGGTCACTGCTGTCATTATCAGCTTATGTCCTTAACTGATCACAGCTGGCAAGAGCTTTTCTGGGAATGATTCTACCATAAATGTTGTTGATTACTATATCCAGCATTCATTTGGCATGATTGATGGTTTCCAGTGCCATGCGAAAACCATGCACCTTGGCTCCACTTTGGGGCAGCCCAATCCATCAGAAATCCAGCCAAGCCCAGAAGACATTTTGGGTTTCGCCACACAGCCTGGAGTACTGACAGCTGATTGAGGACCAAGGCTCCACTTTAATGAGTCTCCCTGGCCTCAAATCCATCACTGCCATACTGACAAACATCACAACTTGGAACCCTCCCTTAGAAACTGTTCAACCTATAAGTCTGTGTGGGGTAAGGAACTGCCAGCCTAGAAGTCTGTCATAATGGAGACTTGAAGCTAAGCTTCAAGATCAGGTGGTACATCTGCCTGGCCAATGAAAACCTTGAGGATTAAGGCATTAAACCCCAGTTTTTCCACACTTTTAGCAAGTATAAATAATCATTAATGTTTTGGTTTTTAGATTTACCAGGATCTAAACACCAGATACAGAAACAAAGCTTAAAAATCCATATATGTAAATGATTTGTATGGAAGTCAGTATCTATAGAAATCATCACTAATATACTCAGAATACAGCATGGGCCTACCAAGATGATCTGAACCCTAACTCAAAATCAACCCTTTACAGACTTCTGGTCAAGATGGAGACAGGAGTGAACTCGACTCACCTCCTCATACAACCACATCAAAGTTACTATGAAATTAGAAACAAGTGATCTCTCAGAAACATCAGAAATCAAGTTGAATGGAAGTCCAACAACTACAGAACTAAAGAAACCACCACAATCCAAAAGGGTAAGAGATGTGGAGACTCAGAATAAGCAGGTCCCCACACCTATGTGTGGTAGATAAAAATTTGGAAGGGACATTTCGGGAATGAGGGGACTCAGCCCCACACCAAGCCTCCTAGACCACAGTTCAGTGCCAGGAAGATAAGCCCCTATAACTTCTGGCTGTAAAACCAGCAGGATTTCAGTGATGAAAAAACTACTGAACTCCCTGGCAGCTCCTCTTAAAGGACCTATGCACTCCCTCTGAACTCCAGCACCACCAAGGTAGCAGCTTGAAAGGCATGGGGGTGGGGGTTGGGGGTGGGGGGAATAAAGTGTCTGGCATCAGGACTAGAGCTGGGGCACAGCTCTCTCCTAGATAGAAAGGTGGGCAGAAGCCATTATGCCTTTTCTGACCCCCCTCCCCAAAAGAGCCACAGAACAGGGAGTCATGAGTCATATCTGAGAGTCCATCAACTGGCTTTACACTGTTTGCCCTGCCCTGGCATTTACCTGAGGTTCCTCCCCACCCAAATTATGGGTCCACCCACAACCCTCCTACCTCTGGCTAAGTGGCCCTGGGCCCAGCACTAGTAGCAGGCAGCTTTGGATCCAGTTTTACCCTGCCTGGGAGCTTTCAAGTTCAGCACAAGTAGCAGCCATCTGCAAGTTGCTTTGTAACTCACATTGGGTGGCCCTGGGTGAAGCACAGGTGGTGGGTGACACTAACCTGAACCACCTGGGAAACTCCAGAGCCTGCACACCCAGTGGACAGCGATAGCATGTCAGAGCACCACTACCCTGCTCCTGCACAGGTGATCCTCTGTGGAGGAAGGAGATTTGTGGTCAGTGGTCACAGCCAGTTCTTGTAGCCGACTTAACTTGATAAATCCCTCCCATAGATATGCCAACAGAAATCAAGCCTCAACTACAAGAGGAGGGTTATTCAGCCCACACAGAGGGTGTACCTCAAGTACCCAGTTTCAGTGATAGGGAAGGCTGTGCCACTGGCCACATTACCAAGACAGGGAGTCATAGTGGCTCTCTACCTAATATACAGAAACAAACACAATGAGGCTGCCAAAATGAGGAGACAAAGAAACATGGGCCAAATGAAAGAAAAGATCGAACCTCCAGAAAAAGAACTAAACAAAATGGAGATGAGAAATCTATCAAATGCAGAATTCAAAACACTGGTTATAAGGATGCTCAAGGCACTCAGTGAGTACTTCAACAGCATAAAAAGGGGGGGCCAGACAGAAATGAAGGATATACTAATGGAAATGAATGATTTACAAGGAATCAACAGTAGAGTGGATGAAGCTGAGAATCAAATCAATGATATGGAACACAAGGAAGCAAAAAACAACCAAGTGGAAAAAAGAAAGAAGAAAGAATCCCCCCAAATGAGGATAGTTTAAGGAGACTCGTGGACAACTACAAGTGTACCAACATTCACCTCATAGGAGTTTCAGAAGTAGAAGAGAAAGAACAAGAAACTGAAAATCTATTTGAAAAAAATAATGAAAAAAACTTCTTTGATTTGGCAAAGGAAATAAACATGCAAGTCCAAGAAGCACCAGGAGTCCCAAACAAGATGGATGCAAACAGGTCCACACCAAGACACACCATAATTAAAATGTCAAAGTTTAAAGATAAAGAGACAATCTTAAAAGATGCAAAAGAAAAGAAGCTAGATACCTACAGGGGAGTTCCCATAAGGCTGTCAGCTGATTTCTCAAAACAAAAAAATGTCTCAGGCTAGAAGGGATTGGCAAGAAATATGCAAAGTCATGAAAGGCAGGGACCTACAGCCAAGAGTGCTCTATGAAGGAGCTATCATTTACAATCAAAGGGCATATAAAGAGCTTCCCAGACAAGAAAGAATTAAAGGAGTTCATCATCATCAAATCATTATTATACCAAATGTTAAAGGAACATATTTAAGAAAAAGAAGAAGATCAAAACTATAAACATTAAAATGGCAATAAACACATGCCAAACAACAATTGAATCTAAAAAACAAACTAAGCAAACAAGCAGAACAGAGACAGAATCATGGATACAGAGAGCATTTGATGGTTGTCAGATGAGAGGGGGTTTTGGTGGAATGGATGAAGAGGTAAGACTGTTAAGAAGTATCGTCTGGTAGCCACAGAATAGCCACGGGGATATAAAGTACAATATAGGAAATGGAGTAACCAAAGAACTTACATGCATGACCCATGGACATGAACAAAGATGGGAGGATTGCCTGAGGGGAGTGGGGGTGCTGCGTGGGAGGACAAAGGGAGAAAAATTGGGACAATTGTAAAGCACAATCAATAAAATGTTGTTGTTGTTTTTTAAATCAACCCTTTACAGTAGAAACAATTGTGGGTAGTCTAACAATGGAATAAGACCACCCACCCGTGTGACACATGATCTTCTATGGAAATAGACAAGCACTGATCACTAATATCTGTGAGCTTTTGAACATGTCTCAGTCCCCTTGCAAATACCAGGAGCTGTGTGACTATTCCAGAAAAGACACTATGTGCAGGAATGAAGTGAGCCACTTCTGGTTTGAGGCATGCAGCAGTAGGTACAGCTCTTCCATGCTCTTGTATCCTGCTTTAGTGATCCACATTTTGCGATGCCAGTGTCACAAAGCAGTGATGCTTCTGGGAGTCTAGGTCTCTGAATACCACCAACAGCCTGCATTGGATGTTGCATATGCAAGGAAAGATTTGTATGTATTGCTAACTAAGATATTGAAATTAATTTGTTGTTCCAGTACAACCTAACCTTACCCTGACAGAGATGTTAAGGGTAAAACATGACCCCCAGGCAAACAATTGATATCAGGAATCTTCTATAAAATGGAGATAGGTAATTCAGGCACTGGTTATATGAAGAGCATGATGCTGGTAAGTAGATGTAGGGTCTCAGTTATGGAATGAAGCAGAACTTCATGCATGGGTATCTGAGATGTCATGATTGGAACAAGTAATTACAATGAGAGGGTATGGTCCCAGAAACAAGAGAGGTGATTGCTTATTGCGATATGGATACTATGTAAGAGTAGAGCCATATAACCTACTGAAACAAGGCTCAGAAATCTCCTCATGACTAAGGATAAGCCTTTACCAAAGCCTGGATGGGGATAAAAGCACCTATAGAGATCTCGAAATCCCAGCTCTGAACAAAGGAGCTTATTCTGAGGCAGAGTCTTGGAAAGTCAATAAAAAAATTAAATAAAGAAGTTTAAACAAAGTTTATATGTTAATCAATTCAGTCTTTATCATTAAAATGATCAAATAAAATGATGGTGAGTCCAGCCTCTCTCATGCTGGGTTGAATCTCATAGACCTTGGGAAAGTTTCAGGTAGCAGGAGTTGGTTCAAAGCCAGATTTGTGCCAAAGCTACTTCATCTGCCTATTAACATAAAAGAAATCTCTTAACCTCTCTCCACTTAAAAAGTTTTGTATTGATATTTAACGTGTTCTGTATCAATAATCAACTATATTATTGATGACACTAGTGCAATAGCATTATTCAATGAAAGTCAATTCATAACATTTATTTCTTGCTTCCACATATTTTTTTAAAGTGTATTGTCAAAAACATGTCTGATTGCCTTTTGAATTGTGGCAATGTGTAAAAAAATTCCTTACCTATTCACTTCAACAAAGGCAAATAGAAGCTTGCATCCTTGTGCAAAAGTGCATGAACTGTATTTTAACCAATAATTCTGAATATATCAAAAAAGAAAATCAGAAACAATAGAGTGAATTTAGATTTAGACTTTGCCCAAATACAAACTGTCCTGCTAAATTTTGAACCATGCATGGATAGAATTCAGCAAAATACCCATTTTGGTCTTTAAAATATTAAATCTGTGATTTGACAGATGCGTTTTCTTTATAAATTAGCTCTGCTGTGTTATAGATAGAACTGCATCTAGTTTTACAATCCAAACTTTAGATGATTTACAAAAGAAGAAGAGGATTGTCAGTGAGAAAGGCAAACATATTTATGAAGAAGAGGTACACATACAAAATCTGGAATTCCATATGGAACTAAGTTTTGTGGTCAGGAGATTAGATAATTTTTGGATATTTACTTTGGCCATTATCTTGGCAAAATAACCACCAAATATTGACCTAAAATGATGATTGAAGCAAATGGAAGAGGCTGTGAATCGTTTAGTTAAAACAATAATCAACCTGCAAAAATTCAAGTGTTTTATATATTACTCAATATAGACAAACTAGGTCTGTGTAAAAAAAAAAATTGTTTGATTTGATTAACTTAACCAGTCAACTAAATGTTCAAAATCATTTAGAGTTCTTTGTTTTAGTATGCATTCTTTCACTGACTTAGCAAAAATAAGAAATTAAGTTCTTTACTTTTTGTGAATAAGTGCAATATTTTATACATCTGTGTCCCAAGCATAAATATTAAACTATCACTTTGGCTGTTCAATAACCTGATGGCAAATATATATACATGGTCATATACATCATATACACACAAATCTTTAAAGTACCATCCCACTTAAATCCAGAGTGTTAAAATTTATTGATTTAATTCCATCTTGAAGAGAAGGCAAATGAACAGTAATACTTTCTTACAATTTATCATTTTGTATACAGTTTCAAATTTGTTTATGATTATAATGAAATCCATCTACCTCATGTCAAACTGATAAGCAAGTAGGCCAGGAAATTATCAATTGAACCAGATCATTTTCAAAAAGCCTGTAGAAGAAACAACAGAAAATATTGTGTGGTTGAAGAATTCAGGACATTAAACTCTTTTGAAGCCATATAAATTATTTATTTTTTCCTACATATCACAGTAGAAGAATACTTGGGATTTTATTTAAAGTATGGGCAAAAATGTGTGTGTGCACACATGTTGTGTGTACACACTCATACACATCCCCCTGACACACTCTATCACCACAAGTTTCCTAACCAAAATGAAATTAATTGAGCAGATGTGTTCTAGGATATCTATGAGCTGTTATAAAATAATAATAATGCAAAAATACAATTAACTCTCAAGTAAAATACTGAGGTACTTCATAGATGCAACCTTCCCACAAAGATCTACCTTCTCCTCCCTGTAAGTGGGATCCTTAGTAACCTTTTTTTGGTAGAATATCAGAGTTTATGCTTTAAGTCAAGCCTAGCTTCTCCACTATTCCAACGGCCTGAAAATCCAAGACTACAGATAGGCAGGTGGACCAGTTGGCCATCTTTCCTGGGACAGGAACCAGATCTTGGTACCTCTGCTCAGGAGAGACATAAGGTTGGGACCCAAGGACCAAATACAGAGAAGGTGGTAACCAGATGGGAAATATGATATGAAGGACAAGGTGTCGGAAGGAAGAAGACCAAACAAGCTGGTTATGAGCAGAGTCTACAAATTTCTCTACTAGGAATAAAATGCAACATTCCAGGTGGGATCAGGCTGAGTCCCGGGATCAAAGCTGAGAACCACATTTCCTTTGGGGATCCCTCATAGATCAGAGTTGTGTCCTCACACTGAGCACTGAAGTGTGGTTTCTCCCTATTTATATCATCCTAAGTAAAGTGACCCCACCCACCTCCTCCTTCCTTCTAGCTGACACAAAGCTGGAGTATCAGAGCCCTACTGGGGTCTGGGCAGGAAAAAAGTAAATGAACATGGAGTACTATAAATTTGGGAATTGACTTGTCAGGTAAAACAAAAAGGACTGGGTCTCTTAGGTCTTTCTAAGAAAAAATTGGTGGCTGGTGTCAGGAATACCTTTATATTTTAGAAACCCTAACCTCATCAGGATTCCCAAAACTTGTTTCACTTTCTCCTTCTATTTACAGAACAGAACAACCTTTACTCTTTAAATGAATCCTATTGTAATAACACTAATAATCTACAGTGATTCTTTTGTCTTCTTACTTCTTAATCCACTTGTTATTTATATACTTATATAGTCTTTTAATTCTAGATTCTTCTAAACTATATTGTAATTGTTTTTTAAACTTTTAAAAAAGAATTTACCTTAATAACTGTTTTAAAAATTTCCAGCACAGGTCTCAGCTTATGCTAGGCATTTAGTATGCAACAAATTGAACTATATGACATTGAATTCTTTACAAATATTTTACTTAAAATGATCACTGGCTATATTGCATTATTGAGCTAAGCTTGGCAAGAGAATATTATTTTCATGTGTATTAAAAATTATCTTATACAAAAACATATTCTTACAGAATCTTCTTATATTCTTATAGAATGTCAAAGGTGAGGCTACCTTTTTACCATGTCCCCAGAAGGGCATTAAACCATGAAAACTGACTATATGTAGTTTTGTAATAATTCCCAGCAAATATGACTTCAGGACTTAAAATCAGCTGCCAATTTTGGCACCTGTGCCGTGGGAGCTACATGTGAACAGTATAGAAGAGACAAACAGTGGGGACTCTCGGGGGAGACCGGGAGTGCGAAGAGATGACTCACGCCTCCACCTCTCACTCAGCTGCCTGTGTCTGTCACTAGGTGCTCCTGAATCCCTGGCAGTGTAGATCTGAGCCAACCTTCTTTCATTCAGTCACCAATGCTTCAATTCGTTCATGCAACCAATATTTAGTGAGTGCTCTCTTGTGCCAGGCACTACACTGGGATAGGTCCATTCAGGAGGCTGCCAAGAATCCTGCCCTCATTTTATAGTATTCTAGTGGTAGAGATATAAACAAACATGTGGACTGATAAGTAAAAAGGAAACTACAGATTGTGGTAAGTTCTAGAAAGAAAATGTCTTAAAAGGACGACAATAAGATGGGGACCTAGTTAATCAAGGTGATCAGAAATGCCTTCTCTGAGCCCAGAACATAGAACATCAACAAGCCAAGTGATGAGGCTGGCAGAAAACATTCATCCCCAAGGACTGACCTTAGCCTTTCTTACTTATTTGTGTTAGAAGAGAAATCAAAAATAATGCAGCAAACCAGCTCTAATGATAGATTTTTAAAGAGTTGGGCTGTTCCCTGAAAAGATATTTAGGAATCCTCACAGCAACACGCAAATGGCCTCACAAGCCAATTTTGCAGACACTTTTAGTCATATGCATATAAATACATACAAAAAAGTAGGTGTCTTGATATACTGACCATTAAGTAGAAAAAAATCCCCACAAATCTCAATGGCTTCTGCATGATAGCCTGACTGTTTTATTTTGTTTTTTTTTTCACTGAATGTACTAAGATTTTGTTTAAAATTTTTTCTACCCATTCCGGTCTTGACAAAATCTTTCTTTCACTATTTCAATATTCAACAATTGTGGTGACTAGCATGCCTCAGGCCCTCCCCAAGGTTGCCCTACTAAGCTGTGACCGCACTCCTGTTCTGTGTCCTAGAAGAAGCCCTCGATTCCACGTCTCCGGGGCAGCAGTGTAACGGGTCACAGGTGGAAAGACACAAAGGCAGTAAGTTTCTCAGGGACCCATGAGAGAGCCCTATTCCATATAGCCATTCCTCAGCAGAGTAAGGGCAGACTTAGCCAAGCCATCCAGATTTTCTTTCTTGGAAATAAATTGGGAAGTAAAGAATCAAATAGCAACAAGAGCTAAAGTTGAAGTTAGCTGGGCAAGCCAAAGTAATAAAGAAGCTGTAATGCCCTATTGTACTGAGGAAAAAAGAGAGACGATGATGACACCAAATAGTATCAGCAGGAAAAATGAATAGGCACAAAGAAAGAGAGACAAATAGAACACATTTGTGGTGGGATGTTAGGTTGGAGATCAATAGTCTAGCTGCTTATATCTGCAGTAGTTCCTCAGAATCAGATCCAGCCTTTATTGGACTAAGATGCAAGTCCCCTGTACTTGGACACCTGGAGCATCCCAGCATTCCTTATGCACAGATATCCTCACAATAAGCACAGCTTAGTCCACCCCAGTTACTTGAGAAGGATTGACTAAAACTAATCTTTGACACAAAGAATGTCTAATAGAAATATGTCTCTTGGGCTACAAGAGGTATTTAGCTAGTAAAGAGGAGTGAAGGTAACTAGACACTGAGTTTAATAAACTAGGATGCATAAACCTATTTTTTTGCTAGCCAGAAAGCTGCAGTTTCACACTCCAGGGAATTACAACATTTCTCCACCCAGAGGATTAACATTCCTCCCTTCCCCACTCCAGGACCAGATTTGGGAAGGGATCAGGGGAAGACAGGCACATTTGTGATAGAAGTCAAAATGGCACAAGGGATGGTTCTGGACCAAGGAGGCCTGTCAGTCTAACCTGGGGAAAGAAGGGATTGGTTGGGAGGTGGACCCATGTGAAGCGCATGAAAGTTTGGGAAGTTGGTTGGTCATTTTGAGAAAGCACCTGGTCCATCCCTCTCCCAAGCTGGTATAATACCAGGGAAACAAAGAAGCTCTCTCTGCCCTGGTGACCCACACTCGCCCATGTGTTCTATGTTCGTGCATCCTTTCTCCATGGCCATGAGGTCTTAGGAGCCATCTGGACCATGGCCATGTAGTTCCACACGCAATTTCAAGGAGGGAGCCTGGAATGCACTACAGCTGGAAACACACACTAAGCTACCTGGATGCTGGACTGGACCATACATTCGTGCGGAGCATAAATTCTGGGCAATGGTTTTCAACTGGCTTCACTGAAGACAAGACTGGACATTTTCCATGGTGAGACTGACAAAGTTGGGACATTGGGAAGTCAGGAGGGGAACCACCTTAATTTTACATCATCAATAAACAATTCCACAGAGACACATCCTCCCTTGCAGGTCTCAGGAAATTCTTTTTTTTTCCCCTAGACACCACAAGAGCCCCACTCCACCAGTAACAGAAGGCACTTCACCAGTAACATTTGCATCAACCTTTCCCCTTGAGGAACAACTAGACAATAAAAATGGTATATATGTAGTATCATTGCTGTATCTCCAGATGCTAAGGTAGTAACTGATTTATAGTAAGCATTCAATAAAAGTTTGTTTTATGCATAAATTAATGACAGAGTAAAAGAAATACCGACACATATTCATTATTAAAGAATCATGTTCTTCTCTTCTCAAATCAATGTCTCCACAAAAAAAATTTTTTTAAAAAACATAGAAATACCAGTTTATATCACAATTTCTACTAATAATGCACCTTCAGAGACAGAGAGAAATCATAAGAAATCAGTTCAATATTTGTAGATATAAGCAAAGATAAAAATAGTATAACTGTGTCCCAGAGCAAAGTCTAATCTACTCCATTCCTGTCATTGAACATCCAAAAATGCCCCCTGCTTTCTGCGACAGTAAAAGGTGGGCTACTTCTGGGAAAGGAGGAGGGAAGGAAGCAAGCCCAGGGAGGAGGAGAGAGTGAAGGAGCATGAAGGATCTAGTCCCTTTCCACTCTGCACAGCTCACATTTTCCTCATGTTTTTGCCCCTTTGCCACTGCTTTTTTTTTTTTTACCTTCCTCCTCTGAGAGCTTTTGATTACACAGAGCAGAGAAATTGCACCATGGTTTTTTTTTTTTTAATTTTAATTGTTGTTCAAGTACAGTTTTCTGTCTTTTACTCCCTCCCCAGCCTGCACCATGGCTTTTAATGACAGCCACTTAGTCCTGAAGCAGAGAAATGGCCCCGGCCCTGGGAGAGCCCTGCTCCTCTCAGACCACCTCAGCCAGGCCCCACTGCCCGACAATGAAGTCGTGTAGCACACTACCATACATGAGAAATAAATGGAATATTTTGAGTGTTTCCTTTGGATCAGACACTGGTCTTTCTTCCTGTCTTACTTTGTTTCTTTAAGATTTTTTGCACAAATAGGGAAAATGAGAAGAAAAGCTCACCATCTTCACATTGAAATAACTCTGCCTTGAGAAGCTACTCCTACAAGGAGCTGATTACACTAGGAAAATGAATATTCATAGTTTTGATTATTATGGATACAAATTCTATTCTTTAAAGGGCTTTTGGCCCTGGCTGGTGTGGCTCAGCTTGTTGGAGTGTTGTCTCCACAAACGGAAGGGTCAGGGGTTTGACTCCCAGTCAGAGCACAAGCCTGGGTTGTGGCAGAGTGGGGGGCGGTTCGCTCTGTGGCTGCGAACCATACAGGAGGCGACCGATCCATGTTTCTCTCTCACGTCGATGGTTCTCTCCCTCTCTCCCTCTCCCTCCCCACCTTTTTCTCTAGATTTTTTTAAAGGGCTTTTGGATTTAGTTAGCTTAAGAATGGTATTTGATGGAATTAAATAAAACCCACAAGGTATTAAGTAGTCTCTAAACGACCCTTTTGCCTAACTCGAGAAAAAACGAAGAACTGCCTTGAGTTCATCTCGTCTAAGCCATTTCTGCTAGAAGTTAAAAGGTTGGAAAATTAACATAAACAAAAGTGTTTTAGGATATAAATTGTCATTTTCTTAGCCAAATTCGGCCTTAGAGATCAGTCTTCCTGTTAATGTTTTACATGGTAATTTACAGCAGGTAATAAATAACCATTAGTTACCCCTTGAACTCTCTGCCACTTGCTCTAATTATTTAATCTTATGATAAAAGCAGTGCTGTCTAGCTGAAGCCAAATAAAGAAAATTAACTATCAACTTTGGATAAATTTCTTTCAAAGTATCTTATTTCAGAAAAGACAAAATTGTTTGTTAAAAGAACTTCTTGTTTTTATTCTCTACATGAATGTATAAATCACACCATAAACAAAGCCATTCTTCACAGTTGCAAAAGTCAGCAATAGAAAAAAGTCCTCCATATTTATTTTTCCTTCTTGCAGCTTAAAAAAAATGGTCAAACTAATTTTTCCCCCCAAAAAATGCTTCTGGGCTTAATAGCTTATACAATAAATTATGTTCCAACCTTGGAGGAAAATTTGACAAACTGATTTATACTCTTAGAAAAACAATGCTATAATGGAGTTTGGTAAATTGTGTTTAAAAGAATCGAACAGAATAAATTTGAAGATCTAATTGGTTTTATTAATCAATTCATGAATTACGCAGCTTCCCACCTAGCAACTAGGACAGTCCGAAGGGTTGTACAAATAGCAGGTTTTTATAGGAACAAGGGTGTGGTGGGGGATTCATTAGCAAAAGAAAAGAAAGGATTATTTTGAGACCAGGGTATCTTCCGTGAAGAGGGGTTATCATGCAGATTAACTCTTCTTCCCCTGTGGGATGGGAGGCGGGGACCCATGTGACAGATTACCTTACCCGTGCTTGACCAAAGAATTCCAGACTAGCTAACTAAAATTGTAAATCTGGGAGAGGCAGAGAGTGAAATCTAGGCAATATTAAATCTAGATTTCCTATCATGGGCTTTAGCACAACTGACACCATTTGGGGCCTCTGGTTTTCTCTTTAACAGTTGTTAGTTACAAGTGTTATAGTATACAACATTTATGAGAATCAGGAATAAAAATGTGTGCATTTTTTGGTTTACTTTGGAAGAAAAAGAATATCTCTATGTATAAATTATCAATCTTCACAAAGAGCCCTTTTGTCTCTCTTATATATGCATGTATGATGCTACCATAAATGCTGTCCATGAGTATAACCCAATAAATACATACCAAAGGGTAGAAAGGGAGAGTAGTGCAGCACCGTGCACTTTGTAATGTTCTCCAAATAATGATCTGTCGCTTTTGAGTTGGATACAGCAATGGTCAAATAGTCAGTTATATGTAAAAACAAAACAAAATAACAAGAACAAAACCAAATCTCCCTTGGACAGACAAGTATCCAGGATTAGTACTCATACGGCTCTTTGGCAATCTGAATTTATATTTCTGACTTGTAGCCCAATAAGACTTTTTTATACTGATTCCAAAGTCTTGCACAAAGTAAGCCACACAGTGCCCCACTAGGGCAGAGTGTAATAGCCAGAGGAGGTCAGCCACAGGCCATGCAAGGCAGGGGAGGAATTATAACTGAGCAGTGCCGAGGAGTGACAAAAGCGTCTCTTGAGCTCTGTAAAAATTCCTAAATTAACTTTGAATTACAAATGGAGGCGAATTCTGTCAATAGTCCCCAGGGATGGGTAAAACACAGTCCATTCTGACCTTGCCCTAGAGGCAAGCTGCACAGGGGTCCGCTGTGGCTCCTCCATTTCCTGACTCACCACTTTGGGCAAGTTATTTAAACTCTGCTTGGCTAAGTCTGTTCATCTGGTTGCACTGTGGTTATGAGAATATAGCAATACAGCTTGTTTCCCCCTGTATTTCCCTTGTGTTACTTGCTATAGAGTGGGCCCCAGCCCCTGGCGAGCCGACAAATGAGTGATGTCCACAATATTCTGTCCCAACAGCCCTGCTCAGCTCCTGTGGACTCATGCCTCGGCTTGCTTTATGGAGTCAGTTCCTCTCATATGTGGTCTTCCTCTGTCGTTGTTGCCTGAGCCTGGGTCATAGAAGCCGTGGGTGAGAGAGACTTTTCAGACAGGTAGTAAGTGAACTAGTCACAAAGGGAAGGGAAGGGAAAGCAGCTTTGGACTCAAGAAAGCAAACAATAGAAATAAAAGGGAGAAGCTCCCAGAGAGATAAAAATAACTTAGGCAATTAGCACACTTCCTGCCTCAGGAAAGCTAAGAGAAGCAGGAGGGGAGAGGAAAACAATGAGAAAGTTACCACAGTGTCAGGAGAGAATTGGGTAGAAAAAGGATCATAAGAATTTCCAGGATTTTGCTCTATAGTCACTGAATGTTAGAAAGGCATCTTCCATGACCTCATCCTACCCACTCTTAAGTGTGGTTTCGTTTTGTGTTTTTCTCTCAGTGACTATGGTGAAAATACAGATTACTTATTTTGTATGCTGAATCTTGTGTTTCTTTAAGCCAGACACCAATTCTCACTAAGCATCCAAATAATATTCATTTTATAAATCACATACCGAAAAAAGACATACAAATGCATTTTTTATTTTTTGCATAAACAGGATCACACTATACGTATATACGTATAATTTTTTTTAACTTAGTTACATATCGTGGACATCTGCCCTTAATCAGGACTCATAGACTTACCCCATTATATGTATTTTTCTCACTGCATAATGTTCCATAATGTATATGGACTAGAATATATTTACATTGTTTCTGTATTTCCATTATTATAAACAACACCAATATGAATGTTTTAGTGAATGTAAATATATTTTATCTCTTGGCTTATATGCAAGTATAACAAAGAGCCTTTCTCTGCTCTTTGATTGCTGAGAGCTTCCAAGCCTCACCCTCCATCTTCCTTTTTCTGCTCATCTGGAGGAGCTGACAGGACGACTGTTTTCCTTCCTTGGTGCCAGTGAGAAATCCAAACCATGCACCCCCTGCCTCCCACACCAGAACGCTCTCCCCGGTCCCACCCACTAACTACAAGAGCTCCAGGCCTCTTCCCGCACTTCGCTCTCAATCCATTTCAAAGTTGCCCTGTTGTCCCCCCTGGTGCCTATGTGACATCTAGACGCCCGAACCGAGTTCAGGTGGGTGGTTGATGCTATCCCTCCACAGAGGACCCACGAGACAGCAAGTGATTGTGTGGAACAATTTTCTACTAGAAGTAGATCTGTAACACTAACAAGCAGCATATGTCCCACCTTGCCAGATCCTTAACAACTTTATGTGATTTTTTAAAAATTTTTTACAACCTGATAAGACAAAAGGAGAAATACAGATAGAATTAGATGACATTGATTTGTGTTTCTTTGATTAATGATGAGGCTGATATCTTTTTGCTTTGTTTCTGGCCATTTGTGATTCTTTTACCATGTATTATTTGCATTCTGATCTTATTTTCTGGAGGTATGAACACTTTATCATCAATGTAAATGTCTATCTGTGTAATACATTGCACGCATTTGATCTCATTCCAATTCCAATCCTTTAACTTTATCTTTTTCTGTATTTTAATTTTATATAATTAAATTATTCAGCACTTCAATTTTATCTTTTCTATATTTAGTCATGTTTAGACAGGACATTCACATCCTAAGATTATAAATTTCTCTTCCTATATTTTCTTCTCAAATGTTTATAGTTTCATTTTTACATTTATATATTTAATTTATTTGCAAGCAACATTTAAATATACTGTGATATAGTCATTTATTTTTTCCTGATGAATGCCTATTATTTTAATACCACTTAGTAAATAATCTGAATTTTCTCTGCTAACTTAAAATACCAGTTATATAATATACAAAATTTCCTTATTCCAAACATACACACATATACACACCACACACATACACACACACCCTATTTTTATACTTTTTTATTAATCAATATGACTACTGCTTTTTAAAAAATATAAACAAATCTATCTTTATAATATAATCTGTTAGGATATCTTCCTCCACAATTATTTTTTTTTCAGGTTTTCATATTTTCTTGACTATTTGCTGCAATCAACTTTAGCATTAGTTTTTCAAACTCCATACAAATTTCAATTAGTCTTTATTTCTGTATCATTACTTTCTTAGGTTAATTTAAAAAATGAATATTATTATATGCAGTCTTTCCATCCATAATATACAAAATTCTACATTTTTTAGGTTTTCTACAATTTTAATTAAATATGTTCTAGATTCTAATAAGTGCATATTTATACACTTTATTGTTTCTGAATGCAGAACACGTATCACAATGGAAATGTTTATGGTAGTATTTATTTTTGTTTTTTTAAAGTGGCATAATTAAATTGTGTCTAGGATTAGAGTCAGGGAAGTGTTGTGCCTCTGAAATAGAACAAAATAGCATTTCTTTACATAGTGTCAAAAGATCATTACATATTTATGTATTTTTTTTCATAGTGGTTTTGGCTTATCAATGGATGCCTTCATAAGAGTGTAAAGTTAATTTATTGTAGAAAAATGCTATAAAATTTTCTTGAATTTTACATCTAATATATTTGGTAATTATATATAAAATATCATGGAGTATTTTATTATTTAGCAATCACCTGCTTTATATACTTGATGTACATAGATTAGATTTTCTTAGATAAAAATATCTCCTGTACTCTTTCATTAATGTTTTCTATCAACAGTTTGCACACAAATCAATTTGTGTGAATCAATGGACTCATTTTAATGTCATTAGCCCTCAATATTGCAATTAGTGGCATTCATTTTAGAAAACAAGTTTTTAAAGAAAGTAGATGCTATGACAACCACATCAGGAATTTAATGATGAGAACCATCCTCATTAACAAGGCTGCTTGTTCCCAGGTCAAGGAAAGCAAGTAAACTAGCCAGCAGATAAATCCAGTCATTATCAATAATGTGTTAATAACACTAATCTCTTTATAAGGCAGGTTTAACCTCCAATTTAAAAGAAATACCTTATATGCCCTTTGAAAGTTTGTCTTAATTGATGCCTCGGGGGCAGTCTAGCACTTAGGAAATAATTATGAAGTATCAAGACGTTTCCCCAGATCTCACCATCCATGAGTATAAAAGAATTAGATTAATAGCAGCAACCCAGGTATCTCAGCCCCCTTAGAAGTTTGCTTACCTCTAAGAATTTCAGCAACAGTTTTCCCACATGAGACATGAATAAATCTACTCAGTGACATGTGACTTGCAATGTCTCTGCTGTCTGCTCTTGTGGGACCTAGTCCACTGTCTCCAACCAGCACTGCCTAGGTGCCTGGGAGTCCCTGCAAATGAAACCTGTATGCCTGGGGCTGAGCAGGGAGACTCTGTTACTCTCTGGGGGTACAGAGAAGGAAGAAATTTTACTCTACCCTTCTCGGTTCTTCTGGCTTGTATAATAATTAAAGATTCATGAGACAGATTAACAACAGAAAATAACTAACTTTAATTACATGCATAAGGGAAGCCCACATACATGAGAGAGTCAGAGACCCCACAAACAGGAGAGGTTCAGAAATAGAACAGTAAAATGGAGTGTATATGGCATTCCAAGCTAAGGAGGAGGTAGACACCTTGGAGCTTTAGAGGGGAAGAAGGTTTTTTGCAGGACAATAAGAACGATCATTCAGTAATTAGAAGTTTGCCCTGCCCTTTAGATAGCTTATAAAAAATTATCTCTGATAATAACTCTTCTTAGGGGCAAGGTACCCAATTTAGGATCTTTGAAGTAGTTAAGGGAGGAGCAGAAGTTTCTCCCGAGCTGCAGTGTTGGCATTGATTTCCGCTCAAAATAATCCACATGCCAAAGTAGCACGTTTTGGGGAGACCTGTTCTGAACCCCTTCAAGGGGGTGAAATCATCTGTTCAGGGTACTGGGGTCTCATGCAGGAACAAGGACACATTTTGTGTCCCTCAGTTCCATCACCAGGCTTCCTTTTCTCTAGGACCAGGCCTGAGGTCTAACAACAGTATAAGGTGTTTGTGGTCTATCCAGAAAAAGTCCAGACAAGCCAGGGATTGTGCTAAAAACTACAGATGCAAAAAGGATGAAGACTTAGGCTCTGACTTTCAAAGGCTCGTGGTCTAGTAAAGTTGATGCCTATTAAAGAAAATAAATGCAACATAGAAATAGACCAAAGTTGCCTGACTGCTTCTTGAATGGTTGAAGAAGTCACCTCGTTTTCAGTGACCACTGCCTCACATTGTCTTGAATGGGACACTGTTATTTCATCAATATCTGTCCTTTGGACCCTTAGGAGGCATACCAGCAATCCATAATTCAGCTTTCAGATTCAAATCTGGACTTGGGCTCTGATAATGCATTACACAGAAAGCAAGGCGGTCCCATTTGCAGGCTTATCCTGAGATCAGGAGTTGCCCAGGGGAAAAAACTAATAGTTTGACATTTATGATATTCTTATATGCTGAGATGTTTCCATTCTAAAAGTTCCCCTTGATTTTCATTCACATTATTTGTCTGAGATATGGGTAAACATAGGAAATAAAGGAAAAATAATAGTATCATGCAAAGTTTAAACAATGTAACTTGTTGTAACCACTTATTTTTTCTCTTTTGTGAGTACTATTGATTCTATAGTAGAAAAAAATCCCAAGGACAATCTTTTAGTATCCATTTTCTTAGGTAAAGAGATAAACAGGGTCGTGTAGGAGTCAATTTTTACCAGTCTCCAAACCACATGTAAGGGCTGACTCCAAATCCACTGTTAACATAATCGAAAACCTGGTCTTTAGGGTTTAGATTCCTGGCACATGGCCTCACCCACATTCCCTAGACTCTAATTCCTAATCTACAATGCCGTCTCTGAAGAACAATTTTCAAAGCTTTATACACATTGGAAAAGAGATTTTCTATCCACTGCCAAATAAAAAGTTAAATACCTTATTGAAATGCATAGCAAAATCCTTTATCACCAGAGGGCAAGAGTTGCTTTCAATACTTTATTTAAAGTTACATGTGTTATTACTGTCTGGTACATAAAGTAGCTCAGAAGCTCTCTAGACGTTTTTCACACTTTATAGGGAAAAAAAGGTCCATTAATTTTTCTCTTTCTTCCACAACAACACCAAACTATAATGATGCCAAATCTTTTTATGCTCTAACTAGGCAAAAGATTGGGGGTGTTTATATGTTTAAATCAAATTCTTGATTCTTTCAAATTCTGCCACAATTTTTTAAAAATATGTTTTTATCTCATATTTCAAAGTCCCCATAACATATGCCGCCTATGAATATTTCTAAACCCCCATACGCCAAATTCGCTGTCACCGTTCTCACACTATTAGTCAAGTTCTTCACTAATTCTACATAACAAAATGTTCCCAACACTTGAAGACACTTGCAAAATTTCACAATTTTTGAATTAGTTTTTATCCTGGAACTCACAAAATTAATTTTTAATTTTTCTGAGGAAACCAGAAACCAAAAGCTGATTTAAACATCAAAGTTTAATCACACCCATTAGGCCTTTTGAGCATAGTCAAAGTTAACTGTTTTCATTCAATCTTTTGGTTCACCGCTACATTCTACTTTCATTCCAAGAAATGTTTTGCCTTCTCATTGGCCCCCACTGGCCCCATACGGATAACACTCAACAGCTTTTATTTCTATCCCTTTAGTCTTTCATGTTCAATTCACACTCTAAAAGAATCACAGCCCACAGCCGGGCTATAGCAACATACAGAAACAGGAAATGTCTTTGAATCTCCTCCTTTTTCTGCCGACTAATCCTCCTAAATGCAACTTCTACCACCCTCCTCGCCACATTGGAATACCTCTTACGATAATCTCTCCTCCTTCTGGCACCCAGTTTTCATTTCCTCATTTGTCCATATTTATCTTCCCAACCCACTGTCCCTTTTTTACCTTTACCTCTTCACTCAATTCTTCTCTTATGTTCTTTTCTCTTGAAATGGAGCCACATACACACACAAAAGCAAGACTGAAGGGGAGAAAGTCAAATGCCTGTTGCTGGGCTATTATCTGAGATTTAATTGACTTTTATTTCACATTTGTTTCTTTTTTCCCCAATAATCTTTAGTTTTGCATTGCTTTTTTCCTCTTATTTTCTGTCTCTACTCACTATACATGTAGCTAAAACCTGTCATATCTGTTCCTCTCCACTGAAGGTCACCCTTTATTCTTTCACTAGCAGATCCAACCTATCCTGGTAAACCAGATATATTTCAGAAGTTGGTTAGCTATCTGTCATTTACATGTATTTTAATAATTTTCTCTTGCCTTTGTAATAAATCAAAATAGTTATTTCAATATTGGGAAGTTAATATGAGACATCCTCTGACCCTGTTTCATATTGCCCCTAAAATAATGTCACACAGGTACTTATCTTACATATACCTAGAGCATGATGAAGGATTAAATGTCCCTTCTCCCTTCCAAAAATGGTTATTATGTATAAAGAAGATTAAACCTTAATAATTCAGAACATTCACTCATTGTTCAAAATTTACAGTTATGCACGGAGGCTTCCCTATGTCAGCGGTGGGTCTAGAGATGGGGGATATAGAGGTAAGTAAGATGCAGCCCTGCCCTCAAGCACGCCCCAGTGAGAGGCGCACACAACACCGCGGGGTCGGCGCTGTGACTGTGGCCATCCGATCATGTTGTGGAAGTTGGGAGAGAGGCACCCGGCCCAGGCCGAATGGAGGATGAAGGGAGTCTTGGAAGATTTCGATTTCTAGGTAGAAGGGACCCAGAGGCTGGGCTGAGTTGTGAAAGACCAAAGTGAAATGGCTAGATGTGAAAAACAAATTGAAAGAGAATGTACCAGAAATATTTACAAACATCCCAAAATGTGAAAACTGTGGGTGGGGAGTAAGGAAGCATGAAGGAGCTCAGATATTAGGAACATGGCGGGTGTGTTTGGAAGAGGGGAAAGACATGTTTGGGAAAGAAGAAAGGGGCCAGATAATGAAGGGCCTTTCATGCTAAGCTGAAGAGTCTAATTTCTTCTCAAAGACAATGGGGAATCACAGAATAATTTACAACAGAAAAATAGCATGATCCCATGTTATAAAATGCACAAAAGTCAGTGTTAGGCGGAATATAAAAATACTGTCTTTGAGGACACACGGACCTAAAAGTGTATTCTGGCTTTACTCTTGCTTGCCTATGTGACTTTGGATACATTTAAGGGGTTTGATCTCTACCTCCTCCATTTATAAACGGCAACAGAACCAGCCAGGTTGTTGTGCGAATACACGACAAAGGAAACCTGTTTAAAAAGTCTAATATACTGCCCTGTGTGCTACTTATTCTCTGCTTGCCCTCCCCCTCCCCCACTTCCCATCCACTCTCTACACTTTGCTGCCTACCCTGTGCCCTAGAAGTCTCATCCTTAAAGACTGAATTGTCCTGACTCCCTTGTTCTCTGCTTCTAAGCCAATAGAAGGCACCAGCAAGAGATGGGAAATGGAAAGAGAAGGTGCCACGGTGCTTTCATCTCTATTCTCTCCCTGCCAGGATGCTATGGTTCTGATGGTAAATGCACCCTTTCAATGCCAAGTCTTCTCCACAGCTCTTTCCCACTCTGCTAGCCCCTGGGTGACTCAATATCTTTTTGATTTCCTTAACCTTGCCACAACGCTGTAGTTTCTCATCCATCTGAGTAGGCTTCTATTCCCTGACACAATTCCATCTGGCTTAGAAAGGGCCAGAGATGACAGTATTATAGAGAAGACTCAAGCAGCAAAATGTGAGGTGGCCACCACATTCTTCCCTTGTGAGCATGCTCTGAAATGTGCTAGCCAAATCAAAAGCCACACAACTGTTTACCAGCAGGAGCGTTACATGGAATGTTAATTTTCTTCTTTGTTAGTATCATAAGGAATGGTGAGTTGTTGCTAAGCAGGTGGTATGAGGTTTCTTCTTCAAAACCTATTCCTTCCTTAAACTCAAATTCTAGAACTTTTTTTCATGAGATAAGTGGAACAACTCTACATGTGGGAGAGGAGAGAGTGCATCTGCCATCATAGCTCTTTTTGGTGCCAAAGTCCCTGCAGTGGGAGACAGCAATCTGGTGTAGCTATTAATATTGCAGAAAGAAAACCGGCAGTAGGAGACATGTGCAATCAAACTCCTTGAAGTCAGAACATAAGACAGCCACAGTGGAGCACCCATACTTTACTAAGGTCTAGGTCAAATATTAGTCTAGATTTAGATAATTTTCACTAAAATTTTACAGCAAACGACTTTTTTGTGAAGGGGGACGCAAAAAAAATCTGTAAACCACGTAAGAACTTTGTACATTTAAGAGAAATTCTCTTTACTTACCAAAATATTTTTAGCCAAACATTAGAGCAATAGAGCATTTCCCAAACTCAAGTCATGTCACCAAAAAGATGAAAGAATGAGGAACAGGGCTTTTATATGAAAGGAAAACAGTGGACAATATAAACTTGCAACAATATTTAAGGAAACCTGTTGAGAAGAATTCTTAATGATGTTGGAGGTTGAAAAAAGTAGGGAACTAGCTAATAATAAGTAAACCTATAAAAGTAGAAAAGAATACATATAGGCCAAGAAGGAGATTCTTTTCTCTGTTATACCTAGTTTGTATCTTGTAAGTAGGAAACATCATCTTAGAATCAAACAAATGTACCTTGTTTAAAAAACAAGTAAATAAACAAAAAGGAAAGAAAACAAAGATAATTCTGATTGATCAAAAGATTTATAAAACCATTAAATCAATAGCTTATTCTTCACAATGCAAAAGAATGTGCCACTTTCTATACTGTGTCCCATTAGAGCATAGAAGTGTTTTCTAGATCACTAATCACTTCAAAGTTGACCTTGGGGCTTGAGATGAACGTTGGCAAGACAGAAACTGAAAACTAAGCTTTTGAGATTTACAACCAATGATAAGAAATTAGAAATTAATGTAAGCCTTTCTGGAATTTGATAAAAAGTTTGGTGAAGATAGGTGTCCAAACAACACTCGAGAACATCTGCACAACGTTCAGTCCGCCAGAAGCTAAAGGCAGCATTTGATTCAGGTGTGCAGACCTGCGAATTCTAGGAGCCCTGACTGAAGAAGACACAGTGGTGTCGAAGAAGGAGAATGGAGAGGTGTGCTCATGGTGAAGGGGGTCATCACCTAATTAAGGAGCTGTCAAAAGGCTGGTAGCCAGAGGACTACAGAAAGGTGCTCAGTGGGTGGACCCTGGAAGACGGTAAGGAAGAGAAGCACCAGTTCTGCTTGCTTCCCTCCCCCCCCACCACCCCTCCCCACCCCACCTCCCCCCCCCGCCCCGTGCACTGCAGTCTCAAAGGAGAGCCATGTTGCACAAAATGACAGCAACAGCCCAAGAAGGTGTGAAGCCAAAAAGGGTGGCAACTTTGCAAACGCTGTCAGGAGCAGCAGTCGCTGAAGTACAGCCTAGGCCACACCAGTGAATGTGTTTGTCATTTCAGTTCCAAACACGCACCTCTTGCTTCTATTGCATTCCAAGGCTTTCTCCCCAGACTTGTAATTCCACCTCCCAGAGATATTGCCTATGGCCTTCACTTCCCTAACAAACTCTCTTTTGATGAATTGGCCTCCCTGGGAGCATAGTTACTGCTCAGAGAGTGGATTTGTTTTGCCCACCATTCAAACCTGTACTTCCTGCAAGTCTGAATCTCTTTCATTCTCGCCTGTCCTCTCCATGGCTCCTGAGGGAGATGGAGCAGCTGGAGGACATGTCCCTGATGTAGATTGATGGTAACACACCTAGTGGATTTCCACTTCTCTGTCTCTCGTCTTTGCTTTATGTTGGGAAGGCCAGAGGGCAAGGGAAATGGAAAACTTGAATAAAGCCTGAGTGAAGTGCCATATATAGCTAGTGGAAGGGGGCTCTGAGTTAGAGACTTTCCTTCCTGAGTCTGAGCAGGGGAATTGCTTCATAAGGAAATCAGTAAATGATTACATTGAAGGTTATTTAATTTAAAGGATCATAACAAATGATTTAAATATGATCATCCCAAAGAACACTTTCTAGATTTTTCCTTGGAGTTCTTTCCAAAATCCTTGCCTATAGTTTCTTAAACTGGATATATCCATCTTTAAGAAAAAGAGAGAGAGAAATGTATTTTAATAATGTGTGTGATCAAACTTTCTTTTAGTACTGGAAAGTTATTCCTGAATTAAATAAATCAAGAGGGTGATACCTTTGAAGTACAAATAAACACTCACTTTTAATTTGCACAGGCCTACTTTCCATCTAGTGCCTTGTTTTGTTTGTTCAGATGATAAACACTTGTAAAAACACGGACTCCATGAGGTAGTCGGAGTTGAAACATTCCAATTTTGTTTGTGCTTACTGCACTTTCTTGGTTTCATTCCTGCCCCTGCCTCCACCAGCCACAATATCATTGTTCATTAACAGCATCGTCCTGTGGCTCTGGTACTTAAAAACCTTTCAGTTGCTTCCCACTGCTCACAGAACTGGGATGGAGAGCAGACAAGAGCCTCCATAATCTTGCTTCCCCTCTTAACTCCTGCTTCACCAAGCCCCTCCTTTCCTACCTCATTCCCAAGACACCTGGAAAACCTCGGAGCCTCCCCTAACATCTCCCTTCCAAGCCTTTCGGAACCACTCCATTGTTTACTCCTATTATTCCAACTGCTGTTATTCCAACTCATAGTCCTGCAAAAGCCTCCAACCTCTTCTAGAACTTAAGCCCTTGAAAGGTGAATGGGTTTCTAAAATTAAATCCTCAGCACTTAATCACAGTATCTGGTATTAGCTAGGTGTACAATAATCATTTCTAAAGTTAATGAATTTCATATTAAATTGCAAGATATCTCTGCTTCAGGGCATTAGAGGCAATACAGGATTAAATTCTATTTAAGAGCAAAATTCGAAAAGGCCAGTTTTCTGCCACACAACCTTTCCGTGTTCACATCATCCAAAGACCCAAATTTCTACCACAAGAGAAAAAAGTAAAAACTTGACATTCTGGAATGCTACCTTGTTTGATATGCAATATCTCGTGGTGGGAGGTGTAGTGGGGAGAAAATCAAAGCCATTACATCAAAGCTTCAACTCCTTAATTTCTAACAATCACTGTGTTTTCATTACTTTGTTTCCGTTGCAGCGTTGGGAGAGTTCACTTTTAATCCCAGGAAACAGCAGACTTTGGTTATAGTGTTCCCATCCTGTTTTAGGTTCTACCGTTCTTTGTTGTAGGAATTTGAGGCATATTTTGCCCTGTGATTTGGACTCAAAAAGTAATTGCTTTGGAAAGAATCTCATTGCATGCCTGTATGCCCAATACAATATATTCTGACAAAAATGGGGCCCAAGGGAAAAAAAAACTAGACAATATGTTAATTCTATTTTCAAGGACTACAATTCACTTCAATATATACCGTGCAATTCTAGCCAATTCAGACTTTCAAACACTGCTTTTGAAGAAACTGAAGAGTCCCATGTCAGTAGGGCTGCTTCAGAAGATTCATGATGCTGAGAAGCTCTGATTCTGGCTTGGAGACCTTAGACAGAAACATGTGATTGTTCTCCACAACTCCATAGTAGGGCTCTAAAGAGCATATAGAAACACACTTTGCACCTGTACAATCAGTAACTACCACTGTATGAAGACAGGTGCTCCATGAATAACATCAGAATGACAGTAGCTGAGGTTTAATCACCACTTACCATACCCACCACTGTACTGAGGGTTTTACATACTTTATTCCACTTAATCCTCTCAAAAGTTCCATACAATAGACACTCTAAATCAATGTTGTTCCAATGAGGAAACCAGTTTTGAGGGGATGTATTATTTACCCAAGGTTGTTTTCTGGATTTTAATTAAATGAATATGATCAAATAGTAGACCAAATCACAAAAATATAAATGAGAAATCTTACATTTTGATAAGCTACATATTTGAGGAAAAAAGAATGAAGAGAAGGTAATGAAGAAGGAGAACAACTGCAGAAGAGGGGGTTCCCAATATTTCCTTCTAAATACCCCCTGAAAGCTTCCAGCCTTCAACCCTTTCAACTCGAGGTGCAGGCCATCTAACATGCATGCTAGGCAAGCAGCTCTTGGGTTTCTGGGAGATGCTTGATGCTCTCTGCCCAAAATGCCTGATGAGCTGTTGTGTCTGTGTGCTGAGACTCCGCTATGAGCATGTGTCCTGCCTCAGCACCAGCAATGCATTAGTAAATAGGGCAATGTAAGTCCCCACTCCCCAGGTACATGCTGAAGGCATTAGGCCAGCAGTTGGTCCAAGTTTTGTAGACATGTAGCTTATCCAATTTGAGGGGATCTCTTTAAACTAAGAATAGGAAAAGTTATTCATAGAAAAAGTAACTGGAGTTGGGGCATGAAAAAACTGCTAATGGTATCCAGAGGGCTGACACCAGGGATGTCACTAACCATTCTACAATGCACAGAACACCTCTCCCTGAAACAGAATCATCTGTTCCACAATGTTAATGGTGCTGAGATTGAGAAACACTGGGTTAGACAAACCAAACACAAGTAAGGAAATCAATGGACAAGACCATTCAAATAGAGATAAAGGCTGTAGAGGTATCAGATGACAAAATGTGCCTGGAAGGGAGGACTCTTCTAGATGAAGAGGCGATGAGGAAGGTGTCATCAAGGAGGCAGAAAAAGCTTTTGAACTGATACTTGAACAACATAGAGGATCCGGGATGATAAGATTTGGAAAAGAAGTGCTCCAGGCATAATAAAGGGTAAGCACAAAGGTCCAAGGTGTTGAGGAGCTTGATGTATTGAGAAACAGATCAGACCAGTGCAACTGGGTCCTCATGAGCAAATGATGGAATCCCAAAGTACAGGATGCTGTGGACCAGGGTGAAGAGTGCGATGGGAAAGTGAAGTCATCTGACTTAAGCTGTAAAAGGCTGTACTGATGCTGCGTGGAAGACAGAGTATAGAAGAGCAACAAAGAATTCATAGATACAAATTAGCAGATAGTAGTTCAGGCAAGTGATGATGGTAGCCAGAACCAAGTGATACTGATGGAGATGAAAGTAGAAGACAGAAGAAGGATTTATTTCAGAAAAACAAAGTTTGCTGAATGAATATTATTCATTGTGAGAATAAATAAAGAGAAACCTAAAGAATAAAAAGAGGCCATAGGTTTTGTGGCTGAGCAACTGGATAGATGTTCTTGTAGTTTTCTGAGATTGGGAACAGAGATTTTGGAGTGGAAAAATCAAAAATTTCTGATTGGCCATTGTACCTATAAAATGTCTTTTATATATTCCAATGGAAATGCCAAGAAGGCAGACAAATGGATGGAGGAGTCAGAATTCAATGAAGAGGTCAGGACTACAAATATAAATGTACCAGTCATCAACATATAAGTGGCGTTAAAACAATGAAAATTCTAAGACAGACACATAGGCTAAAACTTACACTACAATGAATGTCAACTACTATTTAGTATTTTACATCTAATGTGTAACCTAAAAGAATTTGAGCTGTGCTTATTCAAAACTACCACATGATTCTGAAATTCCAAAGACTCACTATTCAGGGACAAAATATCTACAGAATGAAATAATATGCATGTTGCCAAAGACCTTACTGCTCTCTCAGGAGTTAAGAAGCTGAAAATCCTGAAAACCCCAAACCTATACCTCTAGCCCAAAGCAATTTCTTCTTCTAGTCCAAACCCTTTAATCAGACCACTGACTCAACAGCATTCAACATAATTTCCACCTTAGAAGACTTTCTTCACCTTCCAGGTGAGTCAGCTCCTAGGTGTTTCAAAAATTGCTAATGGAGTTATTCAGAGTAAGTCCACCTGCTATAGGAGAAATATAAAGCATGTCATGCTCACTACAGTAACTCTTAGAGTCAATGCTGGTGTCCTATTAAGTGGGTGGTGGGGGATCTCTGCTCCATACAGTCCCTTAGAAGGATATTAAGAGGGAGACTCTGCCACTGTTAGTATGTGACTTACAAAGTTACTCTATAACCATGGAGAAGACACAGTAGAGAAAGCACCTTCTTCATAACTGTATTGTCCGAGAAACAACACACATCACTTCCACTCACATTCCATTGGTGAGAACAAGACATATGGTCTTCACTGAATACAAAGGGATTGGGAAAGGTAGTCTCTGGCTGAGAACCCACTTCCCAGCACCTCTATACTATAAGAGAATATATATATCTCTGGTGCATGGATAGGCAAATGTTCCACCTGTTCACTGGTGTGCCCCTACCTCTGGACTGTAAGCTTCCTGAGAATAAGGACTGTGTTTTGTTCAGCATTCTGTGCCCAGCAATTAGCACAAAATTTTTGTGATAGTGCCTATCACAAAAGAGGCACTGACATACAGGTCTAAGGGGTAGATCCCAGTGATCCCTGAGCCCTGAATGATTATCCTATAAGTGCCATATTTTACTCTCTTTCAAGCATTCTGTGGTTATGATTAAGACTAGACAAAGAAATTATTGCCTACCTGTATCCTGAATTATCTACCATGGTTGATTCTAGATCTCTCCACTGGGAACATTGACTCTAGCAAAAAACTTAAGGCTAATTAAATGGCATCATTATTCATAATATTAAACTCGAAGTAAAGGGGTGACCAATAAAGAGCTCATTGAAATGGAGTAGATCACAAAATGTAAACAAGAGAGCTCTCGCATGCAAGGTGCCTTTGTGAAGCATAGCATTGCTTTCTTAAAGGGAAATTGTCACATTACCCTGCCATTCTACTCCTCCATGTAACCCCTCTGTGCATAACAGCCTTGGCTGGAAGACATGCCTGGTGGCCCATGCTGACTTTTTTTTTTTCCATACTGATTTTGACATTGAAAAGACTAGAGCTGCATAACACAAGAGTGATTTGGCAGCATATCTCACCAAAGACATCTGCTTTTCCATGGTAAGTAGCCAAGCAGTGTTTCCAAAGGTTCATAAAGTCTTTGTAGAACCATTTCCAGTAACAGCATATTATTTTGAGAGACTACTTAGAAGTGAAACTACTCAGTTCTATTCAAAGCACAACCTCATCTTAGTGATTTGTTTAATGTGAATTGCCTGGCATAACGTGATCAAATATCAAGTTTCATTAAGTTTAAGAATCTGTGGGCAGAAACCTTACAGCAAAGAGAAGACAAGAGAAGGAAGAGAATGGAAAGTCTCATTACCCTCAAGCAAATAATTGAGCTGGAAGTTTAGGCAAACATTTAAAAGTGCCTAGAAACTGATTGTTGAGTGAGATTTATAAACAAAGAAGTAGGAAGTGTTGGGCACAGAGAAGACCAAGAAGTTTGTCCTGATTGAGCCTGGAAAAATCAACAGGTCAGAGACCTAGTTATGGAAAATTAAGGCACAGCTAATGCAAGCATGATACTCAACAGATATGACTGAGTACTCAACATGTATGATGCTGCCAGCATCATGTCATAGATAAACACACAAAGATGACACATTATAGTCACAGTGAGTCCATCCATCCATAAGGGATCATGTCACTCCTCTGCTCAAAGCCAATAGTTCAAAAGTCTATTCAGGTGAAAACCAAAGTCTTAGCAAAGGCTACTGCTTTCCTGCAAGGTGAGCTAATTTCCTTCTACCTGGATCACACTGGCTCTTTTACTACTTATTGAACTTGACAATCATGCCCCCACCACGGGTTGTGTGGGGCCTGCTTACTCTCTATCCTATTAATCCCAGTCTCCACTTAGTCCCCTTCTCAGTGGCATCCTCCTTGCCCACCTTACATAAAATATCGGCTTCCCTTCACAAACACCCATAGCACTGATCTTAATTTACTCTGGTCTCTAGCACCTGTTACCATCTGACCTACTGTGAGTTTTCCTGCGTATTTGTTTGACTTCCTTCTAGAGAATGTAAGTCTTAGAGGGGAAGGACTTGGTATTGGTCACCTCTAGTGCCCCAGTGCAAGGACAGGGCCTGAATCAAGGTAAAGCACACCTGCCACATGCACGTGGCAAGACTACAGCCACTGGGTTTCAACTGGCTCTGAGAGTGCCTTGTGGGCAGGAACAAATAGTGGAGAACTAGGCAAAACAAAGCCACTTGTCAGTGTGTGACAGACTATAGCAGTGGTTAAGTATTATTCCAGAAGTGGAGTAAATGAGCAGGCAGTATAGAATCTATAGTAAAGCCTACATGACTCCATGGTTGAAGAAATCTTAGAGAAGGAGGCAAAACTTGGGCCATTAAACACATTTTTATTCAAACCCCTATAATAATGAAAATGATTACAAAATGGCAGCTTAAAACCTACACAGAAAAATAGCAATTAAATGGGAATGGGCATAGAGACAGAGAGGGATAGAGAGATTAACACATTTTATGACACAGAGTAATATTGTACCTTGTAGATCTGTAAAAACTGATTTCTAAGAGCTTGTAATGGAGAAGTCAATTATAAGAAGATCAGTTTGCACCCCAGGAAGCCAAGAAAGTCTCAGGTACTAGAGGTGTTAGCCAGTGTGAAGAGTGAAGCTAAAGCAAGAAGATAAAAGCAAATGGATTAGTGGAAAGTCTACATGAGAACTCGCATACTGCCCTCCCTCAGCACATCCTTCCACCATTACTGCCTTCCCTCAGCCTAATGGGACATGTAGTTACTCTGCGAAGATACTAAACCAGATGGGGCTTCTGACTGAGACCCAAACAGCAAGGACAGAAGCATTGTACTGGAAACAGAAGCACAAGTTAAGGAGTCCTCCACTTCGCTCTCACAGAAAGTGGCCAGGGGAAGGCTATCCACTGAAAAGTCCTGAGATATGGACGAATAGCCAGGATAACTACCCATCAACATGGCTCAACCACATGCCTAAGGCTTTGTGTTGGGTGTTTAGTGCCTCAGTCTCACTTATACATCGGTAATTCAGGCCACCGAACAGGGAAGGAAATCCTGTAATATGAGAGACCAAACAGATCAGCTTGAAGACAAAACTGAGTGAAAACACACTGTGAGATATAGAAATATATTTCTCATCTCTAATATAATGAACATCTTTAGAAAGAAAATATTTCACTCATGAAACATGAAAAATATCATCTATAAAAGAAGCTCAAAAACACTCAGAAATTAATGATCTTGGAAACAAAATAAATATATATTAAAAAGGGTAGAAGGAAAAAGTTAGGAAAATGTAGAAGAAAAAAGCAAGTGGAAACTATTAAGAAAATTGGAGCCTTTAATCACAGAATTAACATCTAAGTTATGTACTCAACTTATCACGCCTGAATAAGAGAACAGAGGAAGTAGAGGGGAAGCAATTATCAAATAAATTACAAAATTCAATTTGCCAATTGAAAGGGCATGGCAAGTAGCAGTCCAATGAAAGAAAAATGATCCACACTAAGACTCATCACTGTGAAGGCCCAGAAAACCAAGAATAATGATCCTATAAGTTTCTGAGGGTTAGAGCAATCAAAAAATTAGAAATCAAATGGAAACTGGATGAGAATAGAGCAATAGGCCTAAAATTTCAAATCAAAATGATTTCCAACCTAAAAATAGATATCCAGATAACTAATAAACTAAGAACAAAATCATAAAGACACTTTTATAATATGTATGGTATCAAAAAAGTATACCTCCTATTTTTATCTTCTATGAGAGAAACAACAGATAATATCTAAAATGGGTAAATGAGGTAACAGCAAACGTATGCATATTATTTGGAAACAGAAATGCATTCCAGGGGTAATAAAGCACTATTAATTTAGAATTTGTTTGCTTTTGGGGGTCAGAACTCAGGGGTGAGGAACATGGAACAGGGATGGTTGTTTGTCATTAAATCTTCCCCAGCTCTACTTAACTCATAATCTTTATACTCATATCAATAAACTTTTTGTGCATTATTTATTGTATTTTTTCCATTATCATTTAGTCTCATTATACCTCTTCACACACCCCTGCAATCACCACATTGTTGTCCATGTCCATGAATCCTTTTTCTTTTTTGCTCAATTCCTCTACCCCCTACCCTGCCCCCCTCTTAGCTTTCATCCTGCTCTCTGTCTGAGTCTGTCTCTGTTTTGCTTGATAGTTCAATTGTTCATTAGATTCCACTTATGAGTACAATCATATGGTACTTGTCTTTCTCTGACTGGCTTATTCCATTTAGCATAGGTTCATTCATACTGTTGCAAAGGGTAAATTTTTCTTCTTTTTTACAGCCGAGGAGAATTTCGTTGTGTAAATTTCCCATAGTTGTTTTATCTACCCATTTACTGATGGACATTTGAGCTGCTTCCATATCTTGGCAATTGTAAATAATGCTGCAATGAATATAGGGGTGTCTATGGTCTTTCAAATTAGTGTTTTCGGTTTCTTCAGATATATTGCCAGGATCACTGGGTCAAAAGGCAGATCCATTTTTTTGAGGTATCTCTATACTGCTTTCCACAGTGGTTGCACCAATCCACATTCCCACCAACAGTAAAAAGGGTTCCCCTTTCTCCACATCCTCACCAGTACTTGTTGTTTGTTGATTTATTGATGATAGCCATTCTGACAGGTGTGAGATGATATCTCATTGTGGTTTTAATTTGCATTTCTCTGATGATTAATGAAGATGAGCATCTTTTCATATGTCTATTGGTCATCTGCATGTCCTCTTTGAACAAGTACCTTTTCAGGTCCTTTGCCCGTTTTTAATTGGGTTGTTTGGTTTTTTGCTGTTGAGTTTTGTAAGGTCTTTTTAAATTTTGGATATTAACTCCTTATTAGATGTATCAGTGAATATGTTCTCCCATTCTGTGGGTTGTTTTTATATTTTGTTTTAATTTAAATAAAGACTGGCATAAATTTATTATATTTGTTATTACCTAACATGTGCTTTTCAATAATTTCACTGAATTTCTTATAAAACTAAGTTTTTATTTTTTTATTTTTTATTTTTTTTAATTATTTATTTTAGTTTATTCAGTACAGTTTCTATCCTTTATTCCCATTCCAGCCCTCCCACCCATTCCTCCCCTCCTCCCTCCCCTTTCCAACACCCCCAGTTTTGTCCATGTGTCCTCTATAT
>CM052540.1:169922534-170062214 GCA_028533065.1 Trachops cirrhosus
TTAATATGGAAATTAAAAATGAGTTGCTAGTAACTGGAGAGAAGAAATATTGGAAGTAGCTCCACTGGTAGCACTTAATTTAGTCAAAAAGAGTTCGACAAAATTAAATAGGTCAAGAGAATAGTTTAAAGTGATGGCTTTATAGAAAATGTATGTATGTTCCCTAACAACTTGTTTTTCATACATTGGTAAATTTTTAGGGCATCATTGGGAAGTTCTACAATGTTTCATGTCATTTTCATAACATTATTTCCTACTCTGATTTTGTATTCTTTGTGAGATTTCTATCAAAAACAACTTAATTGTAAAAGAATTATAATAAGCCACATGAAAGAATAGGCAAACAGTATAAACAAACATTTTAGAAAAAGAAACACAAACTAGTGATGGACAACATTAATTTTCCTCCAATTCGCACAACCAAAAACGTTTTTCAAACTCTGCCACATATAGCAGGAATGATTGACAAAAAATTTATTTTAAATTAAGCTTTTCAACTGCTTTTATCTTATAGTTTATAGTGTTACTTTCTCTTATAAAACCAATGCATTCTCATTACAGAATAGGCAGAATAACAAGAAACAAATAAAAGACACCCATAACTCTAGCCACTCGGAAGTGTCCACTCACTATTTATACTCAGAAGGGTTTTAACATCCCAATAATTGTTTCTACAGAAAAAAAAAATGACCAGTTCAACGGGAGCTCCAGCCACTTATATTCAATGAATGCCAGCAACAGTTTGGCCCATTAAAAACTTAATAAGTAGTCTGATTTCCTAACCAGCTGCCTGGTTTCCTCCTAGGCAGAGCTGTCAGCGGGCTTAACCAGCCCCCTGCTGGGCAATGCTAGCTCACAGACGGCTCTAGGTTGCTGCTACTGTGCTCTGTTTCTAGGAAATGTTCAAGTTTCACTTAATTAGTTATTTTTGCCCTTTATACATTTCAATGTAGTTTCTAGTAGCAAAAATTCTTTGGGAAGGAGGGAGAACCTCAAGATTTGTTTTTGTGGAGATAAACAAGTCATTCTACTATGGATCCAGGAACAAAAAAAAAAAGTGTAAAGAGCAGATGTAGGGAACTGACAATGGAGCCAAAAATAGAAGCTTAGTGAAAGGTAATAGGATAAACTGGAAGTCATCCAGCGGAAGCCAAACTGTGCTTTGAATACTATGTGCTGACAGAAGACTCTAATTAATCCCCACAGATCCTAAATTTTCCATGGGAAAAAAAGCTAATAAAACTGAATGAATATCAAAACGCTCACTAAAATTTGGTTGTGAAAACACGCAAGCATTTTGCAGGACTAGAGAAAGGAATTGACCTACAGAGGGGCTTCTAGATAAGCTTTAGAACTCATGATGTCAATAGAAAAATATGAATTACTTACTGAAATGCATTCATTCACTCATTTTAACTTCTGTTTTTTCAAGTACACAATTATCTTAGGAGGTAGTTCTGTGAGTACTTATCTTCCAATCAAGACTCTTTCTCTGTGTGACTTTATTCAAGTGAGTGACAATCACTGGAATATCTTGCTAGAGCTGAATTAAGGCAATGCATGATCCCACAACACCACTTCTGCAAAAATATCCAAAAGAAACAGACAGGATCTCAAAGGATTTCTGCACTACCATGCTCCTTGCAGCACAATTCACAATAGCCGAGCACAGCAACACTCTAAGTGTCTGTCAGTGGATGAACACATAAAGGTGATGTGGTACATATATACGAAGGAATATTATTCAGACATGAGAAAGAATGAAATCCTGCCATTTGCAATAAAATGAAATTTGAGGGCATTGTGCTAAGTGACATAAGTCAAACAGAGAAAGGCAAATACTGTATGCTATCATATGTGAAATCTTTAAAAGCAAACTCATAGAAACAGAGAGAGGAATGGTGGTTACTAGGGCCTGGGTGGTGGGGGAAATGGGGAGATGTTTGTCAAAGGGTACAAACTTCCAGTTACAAGATGGAAAAATTCTGGGGGTTCAACGCACAGCGTAGTGACTGTAGTTACTAACCATTGAGTACTTAAATGTTGCTACAGTAGGAGATCTTCAATGTTCTTGCCACAGAAAAGAAATGGCAATTATGGGACATGACGAAGGTGTTAGCTAGTTGAAATGATCACATATGGTGATCATTTCACCATATGTACTCATATAAAAGTGTATCAAACCAACACACATAAACTTACACAATGTTGTATGTCAGTTATATCTCAATACATCTGGGTAAAGATGAATTAATAAATAAGTTAGGGCAATGCAATACCCATTCATGATTGCTAGATTGCTAACAGCACAAGCCTGAGCAAATAATGGCACAGATCATTTTTATCATACCCACATTTTCTCTTATTTCCCCCACAATATTTAGCAAAGCGCATGCCAGAAAGTAGATTAATATTAGAGGAATCTCCAATAAAACCAAACAATTTTTTCAGCTAGTCACTGAGAGGTAACTGAAATCTCCATGATAAAACCATGACCTTATTTAAACTGAAACATCCAGTGAGTTTTAAATCATCAAAGCCATTCTCTTTTTACTTTTCTTTCATGACAGAGCTTGCAAAGCACTTGCAGAATTGAATAGACTTTTATTTATTTGCTTTTTCACATTGCTGGGTGAAATGTGAGTTTCCAGTGGGAGATTTTATTGATTTCTGTCAAGCTGGACACCAATTTGTAGAGTAGTCTACCCTTGCAGGAGGAAAGGTAAGAAAGCTGCTATATCCGGCCTTCTCCTTTGTCAGGAAGATATAGGGAAAATATTACTCTCCATTGACTTTTAAAAATGATAAGATGTACATCTCAGAATTCAAGCCATATTGGTTAGGCCACCAGTGATACAGCTTGTCCTGTTTATTGACTATTTCTAGGTAATCTGGATTACCATAGAATGCTGACAACCAACTTCAGGTAAAGCTTTGGTTCACAAATGATCATCTGGAATTCCAGGTGGGACATTTCCAAAGGACATTGCTGAAAGGCAGTTACAGTGCAGGAGCTGACAAGGAGCAGCCAACTGAGGGACAGACGGAGCTCAGCAGAACGAAGGACTCACAGACCCATCTTATACTCAGGTCTAGATACCAGTTTCAATCAAAGAATAGAAGAAATACAACTCCGAGAGGCAAAATCAAAGATAATAAAATATTAGAAGATGCTTATTATAATGTTTTAGGATTGAATGAATCAAAGTAAGAGGGATAGAACTCCTGGGCATTGTGGAAAGATTCTCAAAAATAGATTCAGGTAGTCCAGTATTAATCTCAGCAGAAGAGACTTATCAGGAGTGCTAACAACTTGATTCAGGCAAGGCCAGGCCTGGGATCAGTGTCCAAAGCCCAAGCATAGAGAACAGAGTTGGACAAGTGTTTCCAGCCAAAGCTTTGCTTGCTCATTTCTGAAGGCATCACTTGCACCAGCTGACTAGATATGATCATATGGGGAGACACACAGGGTAGCTCTTCCTAATGTTCCAGTAAAAACAAAACATCCTGCTCTCTTTCCCAACCAAAAAAAATAAAAAAGAAAGAAAATCTGAAATGCAACTGGGACCAAGACATACATTTCTCTGAAAATAATTCTTCAAGCTCAGCAAAGTAACAGAAGTTCTCAGAATAACACTCCTTTCTATATGCCTCATCACTGGAAAACTGCAGATTGTTCACTTTTCTAGTTTTCTATATTTATTATAACAGGAGCCAGTGGCAAGATACCTACAGTCTCTTAAAACACCGTGCAGAAAGGAAAGCAGACAGAAAGGTAATCAGAAGAGTCACGGAGGGTGTTTCATGGAGTCATCCCCCACCGAAGGGCAGCCCAGCCTTCTCCAAGAGTAATACACAGAGTTAAAAAAAAAAGATTGTGAGAATATTCCAGATTTCAATAATTTTTTCCAGGTCAGAATATCTGTGACGACGCTGACTATAGTTAATGACACTGTATTGCATATTTGAAAGTTGTTAAAAGAGTAGATCTTAAAAGTTCTCATCATAAGGAAAAATTTTGTAGCTATGCTTGGTGAGAGGTGTTGACTAGATTTATTGTGATGGTCATTTTACAATGCCTATATCTATCAGATCATTATGTTGTACACCTAAAACTCTTACAATGTTTTATGTCAATTGTACCTCAGTAAAAAAAAATATCTGCAATGATTTATTATTAATGGCAACTTGCTTATAATTGACACAGTTTCTGTGCAAAAGTATGCTTTTCCCTTCCCAATCTGTAAACTTGGAAGGGGAGAGTTTTGAGTCAGCACCTCTATCAGGCACTAATTTTATGCACTTCTTTAACTTATATGTGCATTCCCTGCCCCTGTACTCTCCTTATGGACAAGCAGTCCTTTGTTCTTAGTTACCACCAACAACCTAGCCCATCGGCCTTGGGTGAAGTGTGTTTGCCTCCAGCCCCTGCATCTGGAATCCAAACAACATGGCTTAAGTTAGGCCACTGGTGAAATATACAAAACAGGGAAATGAATACAACAGCACCACACAAAACTTGACATCCTTCATCATGACCACAGGCAAAGCTGAATGATGTAACCCAGGAGTACAAGGGAGTTAACTCTGAGTAACAGTGAACTTTCAGAAACAGTGAACAGAAAACAGGAGGGACCCAAACAGGAAACACTCCACCATGGATGGCTCTGTCCATACAAGCATCTTTGTCCTCCCTGCACTGAGGGGACAGATGCACCTGTGGGCCTCGCTGTGTCTTTTCACAGTTCCGTGATGCAGCAGCAGGTTTGGTAAGGCAGCCCCCCACATCTGTGTTTACCTCTTACCTCACTCTCACCACCTTAGGGTTGCACCTTCCAAGGACGACATGAGTACTTTACCTCAGATTCTATTTTCTAAGAAACCAAGGCTAAGAATGAATCCAAGACATTTCAACTAACCTTGATTTATTTTTCTTTTGATTTAATCTTTAATGTATTTTCCATTTCCATTTAGTCCCCTTTCACCCACTTATCCCCAGCAATCACGACACTGTTGTCGATGTCCATGAGCCCTTTTTCCTTTTTGCTCAGTCCCCCCACCCCCTAACCTAAACTTGATTTTTAAGTTATTTCATCCATCCAAATTCTAGACTTAAAATATAATGAAGAATAAGTTCAAATTAAATGTGCCAGGTCTTTGGGGAACTACTGAGATGCCTGCAAGCTCACCAATTTTAATTTAAGAAGATATCCTTGGAAATTTTTATAATTAAGTATCCTCCTTCCCATACTCCAAATAGTGTTAATAAAAAAATGTTACTCTAAATAAAGTAAGCATGGCTAAAATCAAAGATCTATGAAACTCTGGGGTGGAAAACCAAGCAACTGTCAAAGATTATTACTTATCCTCTTCATTCAACTTATAGAAATAAATATAGTGTAGGTGACAGGTAAATGCCCATCACAATAGACTTCATGGTCTAGACAAATTGATTTCTTGTGGCTTAGAACTTGCACATTTCCCAAGTGGCTGGAAGTAATATCCTCAGGCACCTGGAAATGAAGTCGCTATGTCCAAACTCTCTAAAATGAATTAGCCCATATAAGCAACTGTTCTAAAGACATTTAAGAAAATGAAAGATCACATGAATTCTCCAAACAAGTAACAAATTCTTTGTACAAACTGCATAATTTCATAATTTTCTTTTGAGGGTGATCGGGACATTTGAGAAGGTAGGGGATGATGAGAATCAGGTCTGTAGCGTGTTGAGCCCTGGGGATTCGGAGGTGATGAAGACGCAGTCCCTGCTCCTGATGAGCTCACAGTCTGGGAAAAGAAAAGACAGATGGCAATTCACTGCCAAAAGTCTCAGGAGAACCATACATTTCATGTTACCGAAGCACAGAACAGTTGATAATTCAACTTGGAGGAGGTCAGAGACACCAGTAGATGTTCTAGTTAACAGGCTACTGTTAACTGAGAAATGAACTGGTTTGAAGACAGAAGATCATAGTTTCATCTGGGGCATGCTGAATGTGAGGGAAAAGATCCAGGGGGAGATGATCTGCAAACATGGCAAATCAGGCCTGCGAGAAGGAGATCTGAGTGCTAGGGGCAGCTGAACGCGTAGCACCACAGGGTCTAGGGAGCTCACGTCAAGAAAAGGGACAGGTGGATTGAGAGGAGGTAAGAAACCCAATTTTGGAATCTCTGAGAACAAAGATATTTAGGGTGAAAGGGATTAGACATAAAAATCAAGAAATAACAATCAAAAATTAGGAGGAACCCCCTCCCCAAATGTATGTTGAATGAAAGTTGAAAAGTTTCACAGTAATAATGCACTTGGCGGTTCTCAGTGCTACTAAAGAGCCAACAGAAATATCAGAGAAGGCGAGCACTGCGCTGGGCAGTTAGCAGGTCCTGCCGGGAGGACTTTCTCGGGAAGGACTGGCCAGAGCCCAACTGAAGCAGCTGAAGATAGGAAGTCAGACAAGGCAGTAGACGTGGTGGGGAGGCCCTAGCATGCAATACTGACACCACATCATCACACTGGGTCAAAAAAAGTAAATTGTATAAAATATCACTGCTGTGCTCGGGCGACAGCTCGTCACAGCTCATTCTGGAGTCGGCATCACCTACACGTATCTGGTCCCACCTGCTGTGTGATGCTCGTTGGTGTTCTTTGTTGGTTTCAACGTGAACATCTTGAGGGGATCATTCTGGATTCTGGGATTAGCTGGGGTTTACACACATAGTTAGCTCTTATTTCATAGGTTTGAAAGCAGGGAGAATAAGGCCCTGGACCCACTATCTGCCTCCAGTTTCCCAGGAGAGTTGTCTGCATTTTCTACCTTGCTTTGAGTTTTCTCCAGGTGTCCCATCCAGAAGCTAAAAACTTTAGCTACCACCACACTTTCCCTGCCCACAGCCGCCACCCAGCTCATCTTACTGCCAGATGATGAGGGGGTTGCTGACAAGTAGAATGGCAGCTAGAAGAAGAGGAGGAGGGACATAGATCTTTTTTTTAGGCATAACAAAGAAGGAGTAATAACTTAAATGCAGGTCTTTATTCTTTGGTTTCATCTCAGTTACACTACAGTTTTATTATTCTCGCATCTTTCATTTACCGCATAATGGCACATAATCAGGTACCTTGATATAGACAGTAACTATTATTTGGATAAAAAGAGAGACTTCATCCATTATGTGAGATGATTCTTACACAGAAACTGTGCCAGTCTTGTGTCTTTTGCTTTCAAATCCATTTTCTCCTCTTCCTCTAAGGAAATATATTTCCAAGGCTCCCTTGTCACCAAGATGCCACATAGGTTCAACTAGTGAGAGTCACTGGCAAAGGACTGGCAGGGAGCATAAGGAAAGTGGGTGCTGTGGAGGAGCAAGGCTCCCTCTCTTGCTCAGCTTGCACAGCACTCCCAGCATTGATGTGCCTTCCCTGCAACACCAGACCCCACAGGTCCCTGAAGGTGACCCTGGTTGTGGGCTCTCGTAACACCTCCTCCTCCCATTGTCTCTCCAGTCCTAGGGGAAAGCACAGTTTACAGGTAATCAACCACCCCTGTTGGACTTCTCAGATCTTCTGTGACCAAAGGACAAACATCCTGAGTTCAACCCCGCATGCCGAAAGGTCTAGAGCAGTTTCTTTCTTCTGACTGACTGCACCACAACAGAGAAACCATCATTAAACCAGTTCTGGTAGATTCAGTTTTAGGAAGATTGTCAGTAAAGAGTGGCAAAGATTTATCTCTGTCAGACTTATTATCATACTTCCCACCCAACCCCTCAACCAAAGGTAGGAGTTAACAATGTTCTTCCAAACCAGAAAATTACAGTATTTTTAAAGCAGGAAAACATGAACACAAGGAAAAGTGATGCCCCGAAGTACAGAAATGCTGTGGTCAGCACTCTCAGACAACCAGGGCTGATGGCCTGAGAGTGTGAGTTAGTTAAAGAAAAGGGAAAAGAGAAAAGGAAAGAACTGCCCTTGAAAATGGGGGGATAAGGAAAATTTTTAATTCAAGAGAAACAACAAGTATGCTAAATAGTTTCAGCCTGTGGACATAATCAGAAAAATAAAACCTACTTATATTCAACCTCTTTCATGGGCTAAGGATTACCATGCTGTGTTTTCCACAGTAGGTTCGCCTGGGGTGAACCATATGAAACACTAATGGAGCCTTAAAAGTTAAATAAACTAAAATAAAAACAAATTATTGGACCTAGAATGATTGAAACACTCTGTCTTGGAGTGATGATTTCAACTCTGACTTTTAAAGAACCACTCCAAGTGTGAGAGCTTCAGCTGCAGAAGGTAACTGCAACACCTCATAGGTAGGAGAAATGCTGGCAGAGTTGAATGATCTGGTGCCCAAGAGAAGAAGAATACTTCTGTAAGAAAAGGAGGCAAATTTGTCTTATCTCAGAGATCCCAAGATTTAGAAGATACATTTAACACCCAATATCTTTGGATACACTGGGCGGGACAATGGAAAGTAGTTCCAACAGACCCGGGTACGCCTTCTGTGTGCATTTCCCTTGGGAAGATCCTGTCTCATCTGAGACCAGAAGGAGACTTTTATATCTATGCATACTTTATGGTTTAGGATGTAAATGTCCATCTGGACCTCCCCCACAACACCCCCCCTTGTTTTTGTCCTGCATTTATGGTTTGGACCTGAAGCAATTTTAACCAACTTTACTTACTATGTAGCATTTTCTTTTTAATTCACATTGGAAAGGTTCTGGGACATTAAACAAAACAAAACAAAAAAGGCTTTTTTAAAAATATTGTTTTATGGAGCTATTTTCTGCACTTATTTTACTCACAGCGTGATGATTACTTCTCCAGGCTTCTTTTTTCCTTTTTGTTTAGAGACAACCAGATAAGCAATTTTAGGAGACAGTCACAGACACCCATTACTAAGTGCCTAAAACATTTGGGGAAGCTTCAAGACCATTTGTAACACCACTGAAGACATTTTCGATAACTGGCACATTTTGAAATGGAAATTGGTCTTCATGTTAAATTTTAAAAGCAATTTTGTTTGGAAATATTAGTGCAGTCTACAAAGAAACATCAAATCATACAGCTAAGGGAACGAACAGCCTTTGAAACTTTAACAATAGCCTAGAGAATTCTTATTCCTTTCTTCCTTCTTTCCTTCCTTCCTTCCTTCCTTCCTTCCTTCCTTCCTTCCTTCCTTCCTCCCTCCAATGCTCCCTTCCTTCCTGCCTTCTTTACTTCTAATATATATGTCTGACACAATAGTGAGAAAAACAGTCATTTTGTCTGCCCTCATGGAGTTGTAGTCCAATAAGACAATCAAATATTAAGCAAATAATTACATGGAAGTATAAAATTTTAAAGTAGATATAAATATGAGAGCATCTGTCAAGGGATCTGACATACTCAGGATGTTAAGTAAGGAGCTTCAGTGTCTTTCAGACATCCAAAGAGAAATTTAAGTAGGTGGTTGATTAGATGGTTAAAATCAAAAGTTTGATGTGGTTAATAAGTTGATTATAGGCTAAATCTATCCTGATTAACAGTGGTTTCTTTTATACCATCTCTTGAAATAGCCTGGATGAAATGTACTCCTTCAAGTAATAATTACTAAGCATGTGGCAAGATTATAGTATATGTGGTTCTTACTGACCTAGGCTTCAGTCTAACTGAATGAACAAGGTGGAAATTCTTGGAACAGTTATGTAAAAAGCCCCATGTAATTCAAAGTGAAAATGAGTACTGATGTAGGAATGGACATAGGAGTCCAGAGGAGAATATCAGAGCCTCCATGCCTAAGGTTAGGAAAGGCTAAAGAGGAAAGGAAGACAAAAAGCACTCTGGTAGGGTAACAATTATACCAAAATAATTGTTAGCATAGAAAGAAGAAAGATCTTTGCATATACATGGGTGCTATGAACAGGGTAATAGCAAAGTCATTTAATTACAGAGTTGATAAAGATACTCATTGGAACCCATATGATAGGGTGGGGTCTGTATATGTACACAGATGGTCCCTGACTTATGATTCTTTATCTTTACAATGGTGCAAAAGTGATACATGTTCAGTAGAAACCATACTTCAAATTTTGAATTTTGATCTTTACCCAGGCTAGCCATATTAAGTACAACACGCTCTCATAATGCTGGGCAGGGACAACGAGATGATTTTGTCCAACAGTGATGAGGATATTTTCACATGGTAGAAGGGGCAAGGTCTTTTTTATATGGGCACTACTCCCATTCATGAGGGCTCCACCCTCATAACCTAATCATCAACCAGAGTCCCAACCTCCTAATACCATCACATTGTGGGTTAGGATTTCAACATATACATTTGGGGATGGGGGACACAAGCATTCAGTTCATAACACTCAGTATATACCTGAATTAAAGTGAAAAGAGTGTGCATGGGTTGCTTATATGATCAACATCAACTAGCAGTCACCACATAAGAATAAAATTAAATGTCCTTTATTTAATGTGCATTAAATGTCCTTGTCATTGCAGAAATAATCCATTGTTCAGGAAACTCTTTTGATGTCATAGACAGAAAATTAAAATGTACTTTCCTTTTGCTAGTGTATTTAAATATTTGTTCTATTGTAATTGTGTGCCCCTGAGGCTATAACAATCCAAATTATTCCAGAAGTCAATAAGGGAGAAGACTTTCTTAAATAAATGATTCTTGAAAATGACTTAAACCTTGACACAATTCTTTAATTTTTTTAGTATTCTTTGTTGCACTAATCAGCCCCTTTCTCTTTGTTTCCCACTGAAACACTAACTTTCCAAAACAGAGAAAAAAAAACACTGAAAAAGTACGTAAGCTCTCTCAGCATGGGCTCCTCCTGTGCAAAACAAGAGCAGCAGCCAAGGCTGGCTGTGTAGTGCCCGCTGTGGTCAGGGGGGACTCCAGCTAACTCATACGTATCAACTCACTCCATCCTTACCATGGTGAGGTGGCCTTGCTCCCATTACAGATAAGGAAACCGAAGTTGGGCTGTCTGTCCATGGTCACATATGGCAAAACGAAGTTTCAAGCTCAGGGACTTGGCCACCAGCATCTGTGCTGTTGGCTACCATGCTGCATTGTCCTACACGAACAGGCCAACATAGCCTCCCAAGACTCTTCCTCAGACCAATCAGACAAAGGAGATAAAGAACTTAATCTTTTTAGAGATTATATAAACATAAGCTAACATTTTTATTTAAATGAGTGGTGCTCGGATGAAACAAAATATACTAGGCTATTACGGATGACATATTACCCCAAGACCTTCACTCAAAAAGTACCTGATCTGAGATGTCAAATAAATGGGAGGGAAAAAGGAAAGACTTTGTATGTTTCTTAGTACTATAAAATGTTATTACTGACATGTCTCACCACAAGGAAAATAAAGTCTTAACAATATTCAGTACCTTATAGCTTTGTCCTGATTAAAGCACACAAAGAAACTATAACTTATTTTGTGAGTATGGTCAAATCGGCTTAGGCTATTGAATTGTTATTTAAACTCATTTTATTTTTAATGTTGAATACAAATTACACTTACTGCATTCACTATCATTGCCTGAGAAATTTTAAATTGTATTTCTCTAATTTATTTAAAAAACTATAATGTTGTAATTATAAAAATTAAATTTTCAATCTTGCATCTAGGTTTATTCTATCAATAAAGAGACATAGCAACTCAAATTTTTATTCTTATTACTATTCCTTTCAAATTCAATGTTAAAAGATATTTCCCATTGTTTTTTACCATTTACTTGTGGCTGAGATGAGCTATACCCCTAGAAAATGCTACTGACTAGCATTCATAAAAATAGAAGTGTAAGATACATGAGGTCTGTCTGGAAAAAGTCCAGCCATTGTTAACATAATAAGAATGGTTTTCATGACATTGATGTAACATGGCAGCCAAGAAGAGTGGACTGGAATGCACATGCGTGAACAATGACAACTTCACTGTACTGGTCAGAGGGGTTGGTAGATGCTATTGAGCAAGTATGTGTACTGTGTGGTCATCACATTCAAAATAACAGATTGTAAACTGTACTTTAACAATTAAAATAAAATTTTTAAAAAATTACTGAGCCAATAGAGCAATGAATCTGCATCAGATTTTGCATTAAGCTTGAGCATTTTCTCCACAGAAGTTATTTGGATGATTCAGAAGGCCACAGCTATGGTCAACTGGTGATTAGCAACTTCATCGTGACAACACACCCACTCATGCATCATGTTTCAGGCAGAATTTTTTGGCATAACATCAAATCACCCAGGTGGCTCAGCTCCGCTAAAACCCAAATTTGGTGCCCTGTGACTTCTGGCTTTTCCCAAAACTAAAATCACCTTTGAAAGGGAAGAGATTTCAGACCATTGATGAGATTCAGGAAAATATGACGAGGCAGTTGATGGCAATTGGGAGAACTATGTGAGGTCCCAGGGAGCATACTTTGAAGGGGACTAAGGTGTCATTGGCCTATGTACAATGTTTCTTGTATCTTCTTTAATAAATGTCTCTATTTTTCATATTACATGACTGGATGCCTTCTGGGTAGACCTCATATATTTAAGGAGCTATGAAGAAAAAGTAACAAAAGGGATTATACAGGAACTAGCAGGAGTAACACGTGCTTGAGTGCAGTTGGTAGGGTAATGATGTGAGTGTAATAATTTCTAGTTTCAATTTGAAAATTTCACCTAAAATGTCATATTGTGTGCTCCAGTGTGATATAGTTATGTCACAGAATTACATGCTTATGATTTTGTAATAAAAATTTGGTAATAAAAACCGGGCATTATTTGTGCCTGACCCTCTATAAAATGGAGTCACTTTAACCAATCTGCTAAAATTATTACATTACGAGGGCTGCGAACTTAAACTTTTTTGAATTTTCCACTCCTGTACCAATGCCTGAATATACAGATGTAGCTCCAGATAACTCTCCGATTATCCCCTGAAGGACTCACGGATCCAGACCACCTGATCACCTTCTGTAGGACACACGTACACACCCACCTGATATCCATTATCCAGACCACCAGACACGACCAGACATCCTGACACCCATCTTCCATCATCCAGACTGCCTGACATCTGACTGATAACAGTCCTGAGCCAATCCTAAGGCTAAGAATGCAGAACTAATAATTCTCAAGGATTTATTTTTACTACATGAACTTTTAACTTTTCTTTCTTCTTTGAAATGCTACTGGGTTTCTGCCTACCTGTGTTCCAGTTTGCAAATTCTAACAGCCCTGAATAAATCCTTACTATTTATTTTTTGTAAAGCCTCCGGATTCCTTTTGAGTTCATTTGACAGTTAGAAGGATATTACAAGAATCATAAAATAAAATAAGTGTTAGAAATTGTTCTATGTCAGTATAAAAACCATAATTTTCATTACTATTATTTTCAAACTTGTAAATGGTTGATGTCCATGAAACAGTCACTCATGATTTCAGGAATTTTTTATTTCTTTTGACCAGTGTCATATTTTAGAAAAAGATTTTATTTTTTCTCTTGCTGTAATCTATTTAAAGTCATCTGCCCTGGCTGGTGTAGCTCAGTGGATTGAGCAGGGGCTGTGAACCAAAGGTCTGCTGGTTCAATTCCCAGTCAGGCCACATGCCTAGGTTGCAGACAAGGTCCCTAGTAGGGGGCACTCAACAGGCAAGCACACACTGATGTTTCTCTCCCTCTTTCTCCTTCCCTTCCCCTCTCTATAAAAATAAATAAATAAAATCTTTTAAAAAAATAAAGTCATCAATGTAACGTGCACTTTGTTATAGTTTAACAAGCAAGAACTTTGTTTTTAGAAAGCACAGATTTTCACAATAAATCTTAACATTTCTCTCAACATCTGAAGATAAAGTACCCAGAAAGCATTTCACGAGAGGTTCTATCTGAGTTGAGGGTGTGTGATAGCTAAGTCATGGTGTCCAGGTGTGTGGTCAAACACTAGTGTAGATGTTTCTGCAATGGCATTTTGTATCTGTGATTTACATGTACAACCAGTTGACTTTAAGTAAAGTAGGGACCCTCATGCAGTCAACTGAAGGCCTTAAGTGCAAGAACTGAAGGAGGATTCCCAAGAAGAAAGAATTCTGACTCAAACACAGTAACATAGAAATCCTGCTTCAGTTCTGAACCTCCTAGCCTACCCTGAAGTTTGTGCTAAAGAATGAAACATCAACATAATGCTTACCTGAATTTCCAGCCTGACTACCTTCCCTACAGATTTCAGATTTGCCACCGCTGCAATCATGTAAGCAAATCCCTTAAGTAAATGCCAATTAATTAATTAATTAAAAATCTCTCCCTCCCATCCCACTCTCTCTCTGCAAGAGAGAAGAAAAAAAAAAGACCTGAATTCTAAATAATGTGGAATGATTAATTTGATAAGGTAGAGATAGGAACATTTGAGAGCTATGGTTTGAATGCTTCAAATATATGACAATAATGACCCTGGCTGATGTGGCTCAGTGAATTGAGTGCTGGCCTATGAATCAAAGGGTCGCCAATTTGATTCCCAGTTAGGGCACGTGCCTGGGTTGCAGGCCAGGTCCCCAGTAGGGGGTACACAGGAGGAAACCACACATTGATGTTTCTCTCCCTCTCTTTCTCCCTCCCTTCCCCTCTATTAAAATAAATAAATATATTATAATATATTTTATAACCTATTGATGACGTATTTGTTTTCATCTGGCTAAAAAACATTTCCTAAAATGATTGTATTAATGATTGTAAAGAAAGTCGCAATACATTCCTACTAGTAGAACTTTTCTAACTCACAATGCAATAATATCAGTAATTTAAAAGCATACATATATGGAAACTCAAAAGGCAAAAATAATAAAGAATATAATACAACAAAACCTCCTAAAATACTCCTATATCAAAGAGGAAATTTAAGTTTCTACTAGCAAAGATCTTTGAAAATTAGATATACCCCAAATGGATACACTTGTTTTCCTCACCGAAAGTGCCTCCCCCAGACCCATATGCTGAGGCCCTAATCCCCAGTGTGGTGGTGTTGGAAAGCAGAACCTCTGTGAGGTCCTTGGATATGGATGAGGTCATGTGGTTGGGGCCCCCACGATGAGACAGACTAGTGCCCACCTAAGGACACAAAGAGACGGGAGCTCTCTCTCAGCCTGGTGAGGTTACTGAGAAAAAGTAGGCTGTCTACAAGCTGGGAGAGGGCCCTCACCAGACCCAGACCATGCTGGCCCCCCATTCTTATGCTCCCAGACTACAAAACTGTGAGAAATAAATACTTGTTGTTTAAGGCCTTCAGTGTATGGTATTTTGTTATGACAATGTAAGCTAAGACATTCACCCTCCTAATTTTCTGCTGAACTAAGCCAAGCCAAAGAAAGTGGATGGGAAAATTGTATCCTGCTGTGGGAAATTCAAGAGGCTCCTTAACTGCACATTCAAATGTCAAGGAGCTGTGACTTTTGAATAATGTCATTAAAAATGAAATTATGAGAAAGGGTGAGTGTCTACTTCTGCTACCACACAGGAGGCAAACAGAAGACAAACACCTGTGCTGGATTGTTAATACAGAGAAAAATAACATGGTCAAAAGATAATTTTTTGAAAAAAAAAAAGAAAATGTTAAAGTTGTGACTCTCATACAAATATGAAAACGAGTATGTATGACAGATTTTATTACTTAACTCATTAATGAGGAAACTGTTGAGGTGTAATAACCAGTTCAAGAAGTTAAAATTAGAAAAGTACAGAATTTTTTTGCATGTCTATAGACAAGAATTATTTTGCGTTGCTACCAGTTACTACAACTTATACACAGTTGTAACATAGCTCCCATAGAATCAGAATCATATAATGTCTTTCAGACAACAGTCTAGACCAATGGCTCAGCAAATAATTTGTGGATGCAGAATTTAACAGCCCTGGTTACAGCGACTTTTATGTGATATGAATAATCCACTATACAAGTTTCCTTCATCTCCACTCATTTAAAAGGTCATGGCATTTATCCATTCAAGTTTAACGGTTGATATTTATATTACAAGCTGAAGAGAAGACCAGGGCCTGCTCCAGCAAGTCTCTTTATAGTTCCTCTGTTTATACATCAAGTTAGCTCCAGCCACCCTAAAAATCTGCTATACACCAAAATCAAACTATACACCAAAACTGAGCAACATTCAGATGTGAGAAAGGACAAAAGAGTGATAAAGGAAATTTAGGTGTGGCCTGAACATCTTTTTCTTGCTCATTGTACATTCAATATCTTTTAAGAATTCTTTTTCTTTTCTTTATTTTATTATTTATTTTTAGAGAGAGGGGAAGGGAGAAAGAAAGAAAGGGAGATAAACATCAATGCATGGTTGCCTCTCATGCGCCCCCTACTGGGGACCTGGCCTGCAACCCAAGCATATGCCCTAACTGGGAATCCAAACAGCGACCCTTTGGTTCACAGGTTTGCATACAGTCTACTGAGCCACACCAGCCAGGGCAGGAGTTCTCTTTGTGATGTGTTTCCTTCTCCATATTCCAGTTCTTAATGAGTATGATTGATCTCTCTAATTAACCCTGGCCTGAATTTCTAGGCATTTTAATATTTGCCATGAATTTCTTTAAACTGGAAGAGATAGATGGGTATCCATTGAAAAGGGCTGAGAAGAGACAAGATATCCTTGGTTATTTGTAGCTATTTATGATTAGATGTGGATAATGGGATTATGAGGATTTTATTTTTATATTTTTGTTTGTTTCCACATTTTCTACAGTGAAGCTGTAATGATTTGAATTAAGAATCAATATGTTTTATCTGAATTTTTATAAAAACCTTTGAACAATTCAGTTGTCTCTTGGGAGTTTGTTCTATCACTATGTGGAAAGCTTTAGACCAGACATTTAATTGATATACTACTCATGAAAAAATTGGACAGGTTATAATTATAACCATTAATTGTATCCTGCTTGTGTTCAGGGGACCCAAGTCCCACTCATTTCATCTCAAGAAAATGAAGGTGTATTTCTTGTGCAGTTTCATTGACTTCCTGTAGTTATTGAATTAACCACCACCACCACCACCACCATCATCTTAGCTCATTAAATGTGTTTCATATGCTAGACTTCCATTCTAGGTGAGGTGTTCCATATATCTCCTCCATCCTCCTAGCAACCCTGTGTGGCAAGCACTGGCACCAACACCATTTCACAGACAGAACACTGAACTGGAGAGAGGTAAAGAAACTTGCTCTTCTGGGTCCTGTGGCTAGATAGTGCTGGACCAGGATGTGATCTCAGATGACAGACTCTGCAGCCCATATTCCCATCTTCCGACCTCTCTTGCCATTGTCTGAACCACATTAACAGAAAGGAGAATAGCAAATACTAATGGGAAGGGCACACATTCAGAACCTGGCAGAAATGGGCAACACGTCTCTCCAGCCATGCACTAGATTCACATTGAGAAGCTGTCTGTCTTTCCCGCCGTAAGTACAGGAGAGCATGTAACATAAACCTTGCCCCAGAGGTTTTCAGCTGGGTCATATTTTTACATCAGGCCAAATAGCACATGGACTAAAGAAATCTTTGAGTCCTTGAACATAATCTTTATGTATGAAATGGAATGAAAAGTCTACTTTCAGTTGAGTATGAAGGTGGAGTCTACGGTCAGGACACACGGGATTTTTAGGGCACATCCTGCCTTCACAACTCAAGTATTATCCTCGTCCTTCTAGCTCCCCTGAGCTTCCACGACCTGGATTCCATTTTCAGTCATTTGAACAACCTGCTCAAACATGGCCACCTGTCTTTCTCCCATGCCCACTTTACCATTTACCAACCCTGGGAAAAGCTGACCATCTGTTCTTGATCACTTTCCACTCCCACTTCTGAGCTGCCAGCAATTATCAGAAAAGAAATAAAGCCATGGAAGTTGGCCTGACTATAAATTCTCATTATGAACCTCAATTCAGGCTTTCAGTGACATTCAGGAGCAATTTGCATTTAGTTCTTCATTATTTTCCTTTCCTGCAAAGGCTAATATTCCTCAACTTTCCCCCCTCTCTCCTTCCTTCTATCCCTGCTCCTTCCCTCACACTCATCAGATTGCCTACCTTCTGTTGAAGCCTTTGTTGTCCCCATTTCCAAGGCTGATTTATTTTATAAAACTCTCCCAGATCCTAAAGTGGTTTGTCAGCAACAAGACTGTGCAAACTCCCAAAGCAGGGGAAGTTTTGTCTGTCTTCAGGAAGCAGTAACCCAGAGTCATTCTCTGTGGGCGCTAAATGAACATTAATTAATGATGAATAAAGGATACTTCACCATCTGTTCAGCACTGATTCAAAGTATACTGTTGTGACTTAATTGGATTATTTTTAGTCTTGTAGTTTCAGCTGGTTGAACACTAATGGCTGGAACTGTGAGATGCCATAGCAAATCATAACTCTCATTTTGAAATCCTCGTCTGGAGGAGTGGCTAATTATTGAGTGATGAGAACATCCTAACAGCAATGAAAGAAGGTCTTTTCTTAAAGTGATAAAACATTCCCTCTTCAGTAAAATACTTCAAGTCGCGGATAACAAGTGACAGCCTGGAGGACTGGGAGCTAATTGATGAAAGACAAGGAATGTATGGAATGTATGTTTTTGAAAAAGGAAAAGAAAACAAATGATATTTACTTATATGGTAAAGAGTACAACATTGTCTTTTTTGCTGTTAATCCCCGAGCACTCCCGGGCACAGAAGAGAGTTGTCATGCTGTGCTGCCCTCTGGAGGTACTTACTGTGACATGCAGTGGAACCAGGAAATATATTTCAATTCAGTCATTTCAAATTACTAACATGATCGCCATTTCTTCATGATGGAGAAATTGAGCTGTTATTAACATTACTGAAGGCAAGAGGTTTATGAGAGGTTATATCACATTTTTTCAAACTTTCAAAATAAAACTAAGAATAAGAAGTAAAGATATCTATCTACGTATGTATGCAAGGGATTGCTTTCTTAGGAATGCAAAGTAAGCATGTAGTTTAATTTTAGTATAGTCTTTTTGAGTTCATGAATTGTAGGCTAGACACACTAGGACAATTTATTGATAGCCCCAAATGCTTTATTTGCTCTGTGAAGGACTTTAATAAAGTACAATTTTCCCTGGTCTGCTTTTAGCTGCTTCCACATAACATAACCATCTCAGATGTTTAATGACATCAGATTTAAAAGGTAGTCAATGCCATTGCCTCTAAGAGGCATGCTCAGCTTAGCAGAGTGCATTCCAGAGGCCAACTGCTGGTCTTCAAATCTCAGTGCCACCACATTCCAGATACATGAGCTTTACCTCTATAAGTCCCAGTTTTCTCTCAAAGAAAGATGAAAATTTTAATAAAACCTACACAGAAGGTTGTTTTGAGTATCACATTAAATGATGTATATAGGTGCCTTGTACAATACCTGGCACGCCTATGTTTTTTAAAGGATGCATTTTATAGAAATGTCCAACCACACCATTTGTCCTATGGGAAACCTAACTGCTGGACTGACCCAGCCCCTTCTGAAGGGTCAACTGCATATGGATCCCATGACTTGGACTTAGGCCAAAGAAGATTTGACCGGGGCAGGAAGCCTGGTGCAAGAACAGTCAAGCTATATGCTGATGAGAGACCCACACAGTGGCCTAATGCAACATCTTTGCTCTAAAGGGATGACTGCAACTAAATGAACCAAGAAAAAAATCCTCTTGGAGAAGAGAAGTGAGAGATATCAAGATAACCCAATGGTGGCTAGAGCAGAAGCTAAATGATGTGTATGTGGAAGACAATACAAAGAAGACCCGTGGCTCCAGAATAAACAAATAAGCAGAAGCATGAGGCAAGGAGAAAGCCAGTCTGTAGTGGTGGAACTTGTACAAGAGTCCCGGACAGTGAGAATGTGAGTCCATATGGTGAGTATAGATAGAGTAACACAAAATAAATGTTTGCTTTTTTTGTTTTATTTTAGTTTAGTTTATTCAGCACAGTTTCTATCCTTTATTCCCATTCCTCCCCTCCTAACTCCCCTTTCCAACCGCCCTAGTTTTGTCCATGTGTCCTCTATATTTGTTCCTGTAAACCCTTCCCTTCTCCCCTGAAATTCCCTAGGTGCCCATCAGTAAATGAATGGATCAAAAAACTATGGTACATTTACATAATGGAATTCTATGCAGCCAAAAGAAAGAAGAAGCTCATACCCTTTGCAACAGCATGGATGGAGCTGGAAAGCATTATGCTAAGTGAAATAAGCCAGGCAATGAAAGACAAATACCATATGATCTCGCCATTAACAGGAACCTAAACAACAAAACAAAGAAACAAGTAAAATATAACAAAATAAATGCTTGTTGCCACACAACCCTCTGGTCCCCAGAGGGCACTCCCTGGCGTTCTCTCCAGCTGGGTCCATCCTGCCTGGGTAAGGGCAAAGAGGGTATTTCTGGGAGCAGGTTGCCCAAATTATGCAGAAACCAGGGCTGTGAGCATCCACTTTTTCTCAGCCCTCCGTCCCCAGGGTTTCCATGCCAAGCAGCAACACCAGAGAGCCCACACAATGCTCTACTGCCTGCACGGACTCAGCCAGAGTCAGCAGGAAAAGCTACTTTCTTAGTCCCCAGGAACTCTCTGAAAATGCAGGCTCAAGTTAACACTTTTCACACTGTGTCCACGTCCGTGCCTTTCCATGATTCTGACTCCCCTCCTCTCTCAGACCTTCCCTGGCTCAGCTCATCCTGTGGGTGTGCACTCTCATCGCTGCAGCCGGAGCTCATTCCCACAATATGTTCAGTGATTCTGTTTTCCTGACTGATAACCTAATTAATAGTCATTTAAGGAGCTGATGGAGTTGTTTTTAATATTTATCGTATACCAGACACTGGTCTACTCTACATGAATTAAATCATTTCATTCCCTGCAACAATTCAACCAGTTAATATTGTAATAATCCTTACTTTATAGATGAAGAAACTGAAGCAAAGCAATTCTAAGTAATTAGTTCAACATCAATTCCCCTGAAATCTGTAGGTATGGCTCTTCATGCCTTCTTTGATTCTCCCTATATCATTACAAAAAAGTCCAAAAATCCAGCTTAACATATATGTGTACTGGTTTCTTAAAGCCTTAAAAATGTCTGACTAATATTCCTTAATATATTTTCATATATATGTCCTTAAATATTTTTACTTTGATGTAGATTCATAAAGAATCACAAATGCCCTTAATAAAGTTAAGAAACAGGGGGCCAGTGGTATTACAAATAGAAACAGAAGGAGAATAATAGAGCGTGAGGTGAGAGTGGGAGTTGGAGGCAAGCTCATAGAAAGCCTTGCAATCTATGATGAGGAACTTGGTAAGGCCAACGGGAAGGCAATCGTTTGCAGGATTTTGAGCAAAGGGTCGCTTTGTGGCTTAGGCTGTATAGCACAGGGCTCTGAATGAGGCTGCCTGGGTTTTAATGGGGGAAAGGCATATCATGATCCATGTTTTAAAAGAATAACTCTGGCTGCTGCTTAGAGAAATAAAGAGTTGGGATCTGAGGGTAGAAGTAGGGAGGCCAATTAGCAATCTGTTACAATTGTCCAAGCAATAAACATTGGGGGCTTTGATTAGAGAGGGAAAGGTAAGAGTGTAAAGAAGGGATGAGTTTCTGGGTATGTTTAGGAGGTCACTGTCAGGATTTCCTTACGGTTTGGACATGATGTGTGCATTCACTTTCTACTGTTACACAACAAATTGCCACCTGAGTCCTCTCTTCAGAGTCTCACAAAGCTGAAATCCAGGTGCCAGCTGGGCGGCATCCCCATCTAAAGACTCAAGAGGGAAAGGTCCACTTTAAAGCCTCAGTTTGTTAACAGAATTCCTTTCCTCGCACCAGTAGATCCATGGCAGCTTGTCTCTCCAAAAACCAGCAATGGCGATTACAAGAGTCTGTTATCTGAGTTCTCTAATACAGGGCATGTTGAGGTCCTCTAGTAACAGGCTCACCTGACTGGGTCAGGGCCACCCAGGATAACCTTCCCTTTGATTAACTCAAAGTCAGCTTCTCAGACATTTTGTTCCTTTACTGTTACCACATACCATAATATATCATAGGAGTTATACCCCATCACCTATACATTATTCTCCAGCATAGAGCCTGCCATGTGTCCCACTCACCCTCAAAGGGAGGGGAATGCACAGGGCCTGAGTACTGGGGGCAGAAATCAAGGGAGCCACCCAGGGCACATCACCCAGAAAGTGTAAGAGAGAAGGGGAGCTTGCTTTCCGATGCGTTATATTTGCTATGCCAACCTGACATCCCAGTGGAGGGGTCATGGGTAGACTGCATGATTGTCCAGGCAGAAGCCACCACGTGGGGCCCGCCTGGGTGAATTGCCCTCATTGCAGGTCCCTTGACTTTCATCGTGATCGTTCTGAAGTGTGATTGGCTCACGTTCCACTATCAGACTGGCTCTGCTCATTCATAAGAGACTAAATTACTGACAGATTTACATTAATTCACTTCAGCAAATGGCACTGTAAAGCAGGCTGGATATTTATATAAATATGGCAAGCACTTTCCCTGTACAGTCTAGAATGGGCAGTGCTAATCTTTGATCTAATGACCCATTTTTCTACGAATCCATAACTGACCACCTCCCCCACCACTGAGCACATTCTTTCCTTAACTCAGAAACCTTCACTCGCCCCGCCCCTTAACACCACACAGCTCTGCAAGGTCCTGAGAGGGACCGATGCCTCTTGAGATTGAGAATCCCTTGGATGCTGCTCTGAAATGTTATATATTAATTTCCTAACTCTCCAAGAACAATTTTATCACCTTATTTCCCAATATCTTGAAGCTCACCTGATTGTAACCACACACTGTGCATACCTAATAAGGCATAGATAATCTCCAATTTTACAAGTGGAAATTGAAGCTCAAAAAAGCTAAATGACTTCCCTAAGGCCCACATCTAGAGAGGACCAGGGGAAATTATCCTTAAGTCTAGACAACTCCAAAGTCCACATTCTGTCTTAAATATCTACATTTTAAAAACTGTTCTGTGGAGGCTGGGGGTGGGGAGAGGAATAAGCTTTAAAAATTAGAAAATTCTTCCTTTCTGTGTTGAATAAATTAGAATTGACCTACAGAACAATTGCCTATCATTTTCCCAATACAGTTCCAATAAGTGGAATAAGCACATTAATACATCCCAAACACCTGTTTCCTCCTGAAGTCACCACTGAGCCTCCAATATAATATCTAAGTTCAAACGACTCTTTAGTAAACCCTTCAAACAAAATTAAGAACATTCTCATAGTGTTCAAAACACTCAAATATTTTAGTATTTACTATATTTATTAATATATCCCTCTCTGGATGTCTTCACCACCAATCTCAGAGCATCTTGAAGGTGGGTGTTTTGTCTCAATCAGCTTTAAATCCTCAGCACCTGTGGACAGTTCACTTCAACCCAAAGGATGTTCAGGAACTGTTGAATGAATGAATGAGCATATGAAGAAATATTTTATGACTTAGCACTGTCACTATTATTGTAATAATAAAATAGCAAGGACAGAATTCTCTGAAATGGAATTTTCTTCTATTTGCTTAAACAAAACAGTAAGTAAACAACTTAAAATATGCATTCCAATTTATATTCTGGAATATGTATGACTTAAAATAATAAAGATTAGTAGATTAGTACTAATAATAAAGATTAGTACTCCTATTTATGAAGTACATTCCTACTCTTTGCCAAACACTGTGCTTTGCCTTGTACCTACAACATCAGTTTCAATCCTGAAAAAAACATAAAGAAATGAGTATTCCTATCCCCATTCGCATATGTAGTAATATCCTGCAAAAATCACACCTTTAGCAAGTTACACAGCCAGGATTTAAATCCAACTCATCTGCTTCTAAAGTTCATGCTCTTCATACCGCTTGATAATATTTTAAAAAGTTGCTAAATAAATAAAAGTCTGTGGTAATTCAATGTGAAAGAAAAAAAGTAAAACATCCCAAAGTGTATTGTGTTGCTTCAGTTTCTATGACCACTTTTTCAGCGCTTCAGGGTGACCATACCTTTATAGATATTTTATTGGGGGACATACTGAGCGACTCTTTGATCTCTGCAGTGTCTCAGTTTGGCACTAGTTCTAGTTTGGATGATGAAGTTGTTTCAGCTGAGATTTCTTTTCATTTATTGGGCGTGTGTGAGAGAGTGTGTGTTTTATACTGTGTCCAACCATTCTGGTAGTAGCATATGGTTAGTTTTGTTAATTGGGCTTTTTGTTGTGCTGTGTCTGCAAAGCTTTTTAATTTATATTCAAATGTTTGTCATCTTCTGGCAGTCTGTTCTGTGATGTCTGTGTGTGTTTGGTGACCCACGACTATACCATGTTTTCAAGCTGGGTTCTGGCAGATTATTTGAAGAAGCCGACCAGGTGCTGGCTTTGTGTTACCATATAATTCCTTCTCTGTTTCCTTAACTAGCCAGCAGAGTTAGCCTTGGGAGAGGGTAGGGAAGGGGAAGGTCATTTGGGGGGCTCCTTCCAGTCAACTACATTGTTAGAAATTATACAGATAGGATGAAAGTTAGCTTATTTATCAAAGACAGAATGCTAGACGATTCATGTGTCATCAAACATTAATAAAAGCCTATTCTTTTCCAGGTACTGTGCATGGGTCAAGTTCTGGAGATTTGTAACAGAGGGGAAAGTAGAGGAGCCACTAAGAATGGTGTTGATTCCAGACATTTGAACATAACTGCTTTGGTTCAAATTCCAGCTTCACTCATCATCTGTGTGACTGTGGACAAAGTAATTCACCTCTCTGTCCCTTAGTTTTCTTGTCTACATAATGTGGTTTGCAAAATATCAATTTCCTAGGATTGGTGGAAAGATTAATGAGCTAATACCTATAAAGCACTTAGGATAATGCCTGGGACACAGTACATTCACTGAGTGTTAGCTGTTATCATTATTATTATTTTATATAATTTCTGGTAAATACAGGGATCTGGCTAGTACAAGGGGTGCTGCTGCAAAGTAGAAATATCAAGCCCAAAGGAGTCTCATCAATATTTTCCAAACTGCATTCTTCAGCAAATGAATAAATTTAGAGAAAAAACCTTCTGTGATTTAATATGTACAGGACATGCCAAGTTACACAGATGACTGTGCATTTCACAGAGCCTGCAGTAGGCCGATGTGTATTATGACTCCCCAAGAGGGAAGAGAACAGGCAGCGTCCAAGTTCGTTAAATACAGGACCTGTATGCAGGGTCTGGATGAAGGGACTTAGCTAGTCCAGTGATCTAATCTTAAGAAACTAATTTTCATAGAAAAATCTTTAGGAAGTTTTTTCTGATCTGGGTAAAAGTTTAGACAATCACAACTAGCAATTAGAGGGAAGTTAAAGTTAAGGTTATTAACTTTGTTCTTAACTATTTATGACTGAATACTTGGAGGCTTAAGTACATTGCAACTATGTATTATGTGACACCAGAGAGACAGAGAGAGAAAGAGAGAATTTATCCACAAAGCAATTCCTTGGTCCAAGACCAGATCCTGTGACACTTTTGATATCTCACTCTTTCTAGAATGACATTTCTCATACGAGAAGCTCAAGAGCCTACAAATCCTAAAAATGTGAGAAATATAAAGCATAGCTAGGACTTCATTGCTATTCATGTTAATCATGAAGACAGAAAATACTGTCTCTAATTCTGCTTCTGGCAGAAAATGTAAAAATATATTTATTTGGTTGTTTGTCCTACCATTTGTATCCTATCATATTGCTTATTTCATGCTTCTCTAATTACGGGAGAGTTCAGAAGGAGGGTGGGGGCACAGAGGGAACCTAAAGGAATGTGATAACAGGAAGTCACTGGAAAGTAATGATGTCTCACAGACGTCCCTATATAGAAACATTTCTTCTCAGCTAAGGAACTCTCACATTTGGCTTTTCAAAAGTTGGTGTGGACATAGTCAACCAGTTTTTGATGAGGGGGCTACAGTCCCTGAAACCAGGCAGCACTGCTCCCAAGTTTTAATGTAGATATAATTCTTAAACATTCTTCCTACACTGGGCTAGATGATAGCAGGGAAATGGTGAACCTGACGCAGCAGTCTCATACCATCCTCACCAGTAATCACACAATTTCAACTCTCAGCTCTGAGCAAGGTAGTTTAGAAGCTTTGAAAACAGAGGGATGAGCCCCTTCATTCAAGCCAGCTGGGGAAGGGGAAGGGGCAGGGGAATCCTTCCAGAGGAGATGGGCACTACGCCAAGAGCTGGAGGGTAAATGGGAGGTGGCAAGGTGATGGAATGCGGGGGGAAGAGAGGAGTGGTACAAAAGAGGGAACCCTGCAGACAGGAGACAGAAGAGCAGAGCTGAGAAGTAGAAGTAGGGTTAATATGGTTGCAGTGCTGCATGCACAGGACCAGAAGCACGAGAGATGAGAGAGAGGGAGTAGATAATAAACGATTTCACAAATAGATAATAAATGACTTCACGTGTCAAGTTAAAAAACTTGCAATTTTTCCTGAGGATTATGGGGAGCCACTGAAGTGTTCTAAACACTTTGCCCTTTAGAAAGGTAACTCCAGTTGCCATGAGAAAAATCAATTTATTTTGGGAAAAATCATTTTAGCTGGGGAAAGACCATTTAGTACACTGTGTCTGTAAAGAAGACAAAAAAGGATAGTCAATGGAAAGGTGTGAGAAATTCAGGAGGTAAAATTCGTGATTGATTTAATGTGAGAGATAAAGAAAAGAAGAATTGAAAGATGACTCACAACTCTTAGATGTGTGGTAATCGTTGATTTTTGGAGACAAAGCAGCATAACAAAGGGTGGAGATGGTTCACTCACCTTGGGATATGTGGAGTCACACATCTACCTGAAAATGACCAATGGACGATTGGATGGAATCTGGATCTCAGCTGTGAGTCAGCTGTGCTGGAGCTACCCTTGGATGGTGGCACGTTGGAGAGAGATGATGCCTAGAGAGAGTGTACTGAGACAGAAGAATTTCTAGGACAGTATGCTGAGAGACAAATAGAAGATGAAGAACCTCCAGGGAGACTAAGAACTCTGGGAAGAACTAGAGAAGGAAAACCAGCAGGAAGAAGAAAGGTATGTCCGCCCATGTGGCAAGATGCTAAGCAATGAGAAAGGTTAAGCCCGAGAAGCATCCTTGCAACATAACCACTGTTTCAGTGAACAGGATCAACAGCAGACTGAGTGCACTGAAGACAGTGGAGATGAGGAAACAGGGAGGAGTGACGTCATGGGGAGCCATAGGAGACTGCTGAGCCATGGAAGGAGGTTTTTTCTCGGTGTCATTTCCATTTAAAGAGAGGGAAGACTTAGACATTTAACTATGGGTGAGGAGAAGACAGTAGATGGAAAAATTGTAACAATAGATTTGTAACAGGGTGCAGCCAAGAGGGGAGCCCCAAACAGGAATTTGTAATAGGGTCCAGAAGAGCTTGGAGATAATTGGCTCCACACCACAGGGCCACACCTTCCCAGAACGCTGGCAGCTGTGGCCAATTGTGAGAGGAGCCGGAAATGGGCCTGCAGAGGAAGACTGGCACTGGGATTTAAACGGAGGCACAGCAGTCATGGGGTGTCTCTATCTTTTTGGGACCACGTGTCTGTTTAGGACCATTCGGCTTTGGTGTCTTGGGACCATGAGGCTTGGGTGAGAGTCAGGACTGCGAGGCTTTGGAAGTGCTCCCTTTTGCCACGTGGAGGATGCTGGGAGGACTGTGCATTTGTGGGGAACTTTAGTTTGTGTTATTTGAAATAAATAATAAATTCCTTTCCTTTTCACTGATCTCTGGTATGAAGAGACATCTTTCCTCAGGCGACAGGCAAAACGAACCCAGCAGGTGGGGGGAAACCCCTGGAGAAAAAGGGGGGGTCTTTCATATCATTCAGCCCCTCCCCCGCTCTGTTCTGTAACAGATTGAATAAGGCATCTGAAGAGACCAGAGGGATACGTTCCTGAGCTCAATAGTCTTTTTTGTATCCGTGCCATCCCCTCAAAAATCACATCTATTCTATTACCTCTCTATGAGCCTTTTAAGCGTCCTTTGTGTTGTCTACAGTGAACTCCATGCAAACAGGAACTAGAACTATCCCTATTTACTCATCACTGTATCCCTCATGTCCACAGTAGGTGCTCAGTAAACATGTGGTTAGATATAGCAGGTGATGTTTAGTATTTCTATAATGCAAGTTTTAAAAAATAGGACTCAGTATAAGGACTATGGGTCATGTTATGTTATCTCAAAGGCTAAATATGTCCCAAACCTAGCAGTAGCTCAACAATATTCTCATCTAACTCAAACATGAAGACTACATGAAGAGGCAGCATGGATTAGTGTGCCCACAATCTGCTGCCTTTTGACCCAGTGGGCCTGGGTTTGAGTGCCATATTTAATTCCATAAGTGACTTCTACCACTTATTAGGAGGGATGTACCTCAGTTAGATTGTTCAGCATCTCTTAACATCAGTTTGTTGATCAGCAGAAGCTAGGAGAAAGATAGGCCTGGAGGAGAGGGACAGGAGCTAGAGAAACCATATAAGGCAATGGAACCCTTCTAGGATTGTCAGGAGAAGAAATAGTCAGAACCAAGGATGGTATATTATCATCCAAAGGTTTTCAGGACTCAGTAAACAAGATCTAACAGAGCCCTGTCTGATAGCTATTTTTATGAATTTGCCTTGTTCATAACTAAATATGATTTTTATTACTATTGTAATTGTACCCAAGACTTTTTAAAACATATGTTCTCTTAAGATCCTCTCCAGCAGACTGATATCCCAGCTTAATATCACATAGCTAGCAAGTAACAAAAGTGGGATTCAAAACCATATCTAACATAGAAACTAGATTTTGAATCCCTTCTACAAGTCAATTTAAAAAAAGATAGACAATCCATAGAAAGATGAGCATGAGATTAAAGAGGCACCTCACAAAAAATTTCAAAGACACCCAATAGGTAATGAATATATGCAGTGCACTCAACACAACTGATTATCAAGGAAATGCAATCCACAAAGAGATACCACCACGTCCCGACAGAATGGGGAACACCTGGGAGTCGCTGGAACAGGCAGGCACCTCATCTTCAGAACACAGGCGTCCATTTGGAGTTAGTGTCGGATCAGTTTACCTGTGGTTTTTTAGTTGGGACACACAGATTTGAATAAGCTGGAATTAAAGCAGCTTAAATTTAGTCTATGATGAGTCTTGTGATTTCGTTTGGTTTGGTTTGGTTCAGTTTATCTGTTTTTGCAAGTTATAATGAAAGTTAATTTTGCAAGTTGACTTTCATTTCATTCTCAATTCCCCCTTCACAGTCTAATTGCCCAAAGGGCAAATTTTATCTTTATGGCTGTGTTTGTATATCACATTACCTTATATATATATTCATTCAGTTCATATTAACATAAATATTATATGTTATATATTCATATTTTAAGATAGATGTAGGCTTGTGTATATCTATGAAATAAATCATATGTATATATAATACAAGGGGGGGACCCAAAAAAATAACAGAATTATCTTCTGGAAGGTAGACCCCTTGTAGTACAGGCTGCATCCACTAGGTGAGTGTTCTAGGAACCCATCTGTATCAGTGGACAAGCTGGCGTCATTGTGAGAGGCTGTGTTCAGCTTCGCTGAATTCCTTTGTGAAGACTCTTTCAATGCGTTTGCCCATTTCATGACGGGTGATTTACGAGTGCACCTGCCCACAGTGTGTTGAGTGTCAGCAGTTTTTGACCAAAAACAGCATGGCCCCTGTGCCCCACCCTCCCTACTCACCCCATTTTGCCCCGAGCACCTTTCTTTTTTGTTTCCCTGAATGAGAAAAAGTCTTCAAAGGGAAACATTTTGCCAATGTGGAAGAGGTGAAATGAAAAACAGCAGAAGCACTTAACAGGCATCAAAATCAACTAGTTTAAAAACTGTTTTGAGTAGTGGGAAAATGCCTTGATAGGTGTATTTCATCAAATGGAAAGTACTTTGAAGGTGACTGAAGTTTAACATGTAAAAGGTAAAAATAAATACACAATCTTTAGTAAATAAATTCCAGGTTTGAGGGGGTTTTTTAGAATTCAATACAGTTAATGAATTCTACATTTATGTGAACTTCCTTGACCTACATTATATTTCAATCATAATTTACTAAAAACAAAAAGAAATCAATTTCCCAGTCCCTACTCTGCTTCCCTTGCCTTCATCTCCCCTGACTAGTGGCCCATCTCCCCTCTGCACTACTGTTCTCTTCTAGCCATGAACTGACGGGCATCCTGGCTTCTACCCAAGTCCGCCTCTGGAATGTGGTTGTCCTGAGTCTACACAACTTCCCCGAGAAACCAGCTCCCTCTCCTCTCCTAGGCCTGTCCTGCCCTCCCCACACAAAACCCCTCTGGTTGTGCTGGGCCTTCCCCAACCCCTCCCACAATCTCCTTCAGGGGAGGGAAGAAGGAACACATATTTCACCACAGGTCAGCTTTCTACACTTTGGCTCTCTTTTCCTCTTAGATTCTATATATTCCAAAACAGTGTTGATATGGGGCTATGCTGTTTATTTCAGAAAATTTTCAGCTAAAATTTTACCGTCTGGGCCTCTTTGACTATGAAAAATATAAACAAGCCCATATTTATTTTAAAATTCTTCTTTTAGTGCTTCCCAGGTACACAAGATCCCAGTATTTTGTGGTGTCTGGAACGACAAGGCTGTATTGGTTTTCTACGTGATATTTCAGAATGGACTTTTTATTGCATGAGGGGAAATGGGAAGAAAGTAGCTTATTTTAAATCAGGAAGTTTCTTCTTTCTTTCATTCTTTTTAAATTGTAGATACACTGAAATAACATCCTGCTCTGTAGAAAGAAAAGTTCTTACAATGCACCTATTAGTGGTAATAAGGTTAATATTAGCAACCCTATGATTACTGTATTTTTAAGATCACTTTGCTGACAGCGACCAGGTAGGATTTTGTTACACAAACCAGACAACACAAGACATTAAACATTCCCTATTCTAATTGTGAGGCATAGGGTATTTTTTTTACAGTGCAGAATAGATGGGATTAACTAATTTTTAATTTCCTTGTATAGTCCAAATTAAATTAATTCTATTTCTTGTTTTATTGTTTTTTCTTTTTGTTTTTTTTTCCCTCTTTTTGTGGGTAGGAAAAGTATAGAAGTCAAACATTTAAAATTTTTCAGCTTGTAGAGAAAAGACATCACTCTTCTCTAATATGGCAATGAATTGAGAAAATCTATTTATAATAACAAGCTGTAATCTAAATTGTCATATTTTTGCTGCTAGATCTCCCAGTTTAACAAAATAGATGAGATGAAAAGATGTAATGTAAATTAATCAGCTGGCTTCCAGTGAGAAGTTAATGTACTCCCTTCAGTCATTAAATAAAGCCCTTTTAATACCAACCAAGTATTTATGAGCATCAGGAACTCCAAAATAAACAAGAAGATTGTTTAAGAGTTAACTAGAGGTATTAAAGCTATAACTCTTAAGCTGTAATTCTAGAGCCCTTATAAATTTATAGCTATAATGGAACTTAAAATTCATTTAGTTTAAACATTTAATTTTTTTAATTGTACAGATGAAGGGGAGAGGGTCCTAGAATGGGAATATCAAGAAATGTCACAGCTTCCCCTGGAACCCAAAACCTGAATCACAGGCCAATGCTCCATACAGTTCTACTGTAATATTGCCCCTTAAATATGGACTTGTTATTTATATCTTGATAGCAATTATTTGCATTATATTGTGGATTAATATAATTTCTTACTTCAACTCACTGGTTTATCAGACGGTAATAATGGATCATATGATCTGGGGACAAACTTGGGGAAAAGAAGTATTAGTTATCTATTGATGCATCATCAATAAGCACAGCACTCAAACATAGCCTATTTATGAGCTCTAGTTTATGTAGAGAGTGTCTAGAGCTTCCGTGGGTTGAGTCCAAGCATGACTTAGCTGGGTTCTCTGCCTCAGGGTCCACAAGGCTAAAATCAAGATGTTGTCTGGGGCCATGGTCTCATCAAAAGCTTAACTGGGGAAGTATCCACTTCCAAGCTCTTCAAGTTGTTGGTAGCATTCATTTCCTGGTGGCTGCAGGACTGAGGGCCTCATTTTCTTACTATTTGTAGGGCAGAGACTCCTCTCAGCTCCTAGAGACCATGCGGAGATCCCTACTATAAGAGCTTGCCCAATATAGCCACCCACTTCTTCAAAGCCAAAGAGAGGTACCAGCAAGACAGTGTTACCATTTTACGCAATATCACCACAGAACCATAGAATCGTAATCACAAAAGACTCTGTCACCTTTGGTTAGAATCAAGTCGCAGGTCCTGCCCAGACTCAAGAGAACTCCAGGGGGTGAGGCTCCTAGGAGCCACATTTGAGTCTGTCTCCCACAATTAGATCGAAAAATAGAAAGCTCATTCATATCCAAGTGGTATTTAAAGGTATAAAAGTCCCCACACACATAAATTTGCCTTGAAAGTGCTAATATATGTATGTTTAATTTCATATAAACACCTGAGTGGTGCTGGGCATTTCTACAGTGAAACAGCTCCACTGAAGGGCCCGAGAGTGAGGCCACCTTTGACCAGTCACCATCTCAAACTGCAGGAATATTCCTGTCACTTTGACGGGGTTGTGAATGCTCTTCAGAGGGAGATGACAGAGGAAATAAACCCATTTGCATAAACCCTACAGACACTTAACTATTTTAAGTTTTAACTAATTTTCCATTGGGTGTACACCCAAAATATTTCTTGCTGGCCATCTACCACATTTTCCAACACCTGTTTCAATTGTCTTGAATATCTGTTCAAATAACATACATTTTAGTAGCTTCTTCTATGAGCTAAGCAGTGACAGTTTTATCAACGTATTTTCCCCCCAGTAATTCTTGGAATTCATGGACTTAGATCTGAGAAGCATTATAGGTAGTGCTGGGAACAGATGTAGGGAATGTTTTATTAAGATGAACAAGCAACACTAAGCTATTTACTGTATTGAGAGAGTTTGGCTATGGCAATCCATGAGGGCAATTTTGGGGCTTTAAAGATGAGTTACAACTAATTAAGCATAGACTCGGCAATGTTAGCATATGGCCAGCTTGATAATAGATATTTAATAAGTCTCATTTAATCTTCAAAATAACCTTGCAAGTCATAGTATTACCCTCACTTTATGTATAAAGAAACCACTGTTTAGAAGTTAGGTAACTAGCTGAAAGTGAAGCAGACAATAAAGTAGAAATGTTCTGACTTCATATCTAGTGTTACTTCCATTTTAGAATACCTACCTAGTATTCGCATGTTAAATTAATTTAATTTCTTATGTCTGAAAATATCTAAACTGATATGCTCCCAACCAATATTATTTACTGGATTTGGCCCAAAATCTTATACATTGATTTCAAGTTGATTTGAAGAGTTTGTGTGCTTCACAATTATTTGTTTAAATATCCCATGGATAAGGAAATCAATGTATAAATGTCCTTGGTTATCCAAATCTGCCATGCCACTGATCTGCAGAAAGGAAGGATCTCAGGTTGAGCTTTTGGCTACTGGGATCGACAGACTCCTTGGGGTCTGGGAGAGCCGATCTGAGGAGCCACCTGGAGAGACTGTGGAGCTCTCTGGACAGGAAATGCATCGTAGCAACTGTGGAGTAACCAGTCCCCTATTTGTCCTGCACATGTATATGGAAGCTCAGATTTCAAAACAGAGGTCTGTTAAATTCACTTAGAAAGGATGAATTATTCAATAAACAATTTTTCTGAAAATTATTCATTTTTAAAACATACATTCAAAAGATATCTATACTTTATACCAAAAAAAAACTTATCACAGTAGTATAATTGCAAAAGGATTAATAATACTACATACCTGAATTGGGAAAAGGCTTTCATAGTTTATCATCTATGTAAACACACACACACACACACACACACACACACACACACACACACACATGACAATTCTAGGGATACTTTATTGTTCTTGCCAGCATCCATTCCCTTCATTTTTTCAGTAAGATAAAGCCGCTGATGCTTTCAGGAACCATTCCTTCCTGTTGTTCAGCCCTTGTAACTCACCATCGCTACTCTTTACAGCCAGGCCCTGGCCCATCACAGCCACATCCTTCAGGCCACTTCACATGCATGGGGATGTGACCCATGCCAGGCCAGGCCTAAGGGCTCTGCTAGAATTTTCAAGAAAAAGGCTCTTTCTCTTCAGGGTCTTGAGAACTAAGGACTGGTAGCAATCAATCCATTGCAGGAGTGAAGAAGGAAGGGGAGGAAAGAAGAGTCAAAGGAACAGCAGACAAGATGAGGAAGGAAATAAAAGATGAAAAAGAGAAAGAAAATGAAAAACAATGATCAAGAATCCTCCTCTTGCAACATAACATATGTTTGAAATGTAATGTTTTAGACTTGGTATGGTATTTGAGCCCCCAAATAATTTTGAATTAGGGAATGGAAAAAAGTTAGCGATTTTCAAAGGTTGAATGTCTTTAAATGACTATACTGTCCCTCAGAATTAAGGCAGAAAAATGGTCTACTAATGGGAGTGAAAAAATACTTTCAATTAAGAGTATATGTGCTTTCTGCTCTGTTGTTTAAGCTGTCCAGTTTGTGGTTAAGAAAACTTTTATTCCTCTTCATTATTCTCTATTGAAATTCATGGAGTTTAAAGAAACCTGAAGGATAATGAGGAGGATGTGATTTATTATTATTCAGAAAATGTTAATGATCAGAGAAACCAAGAGCTTATGTTAGCATAAAATACTTCATGTCACATTCTGTATTTACCAAAATGGATGCAGAATTATGTAACTAATTTATACTTAATCCATTGTTGGAATAATTTATTTATGAGAATTAACTTGAATAATATTGCCACCAGTGGGAGAACTGAGATGGGGGAAAGCATAAATAGCATCAATAAATAATGATATGAAATAAGTAAATGAAGAGGGACCATGGTTCACTTTCAGAAGCAAGTTAGGACTATTCGTGCTTACTTCACATGGAAGATAAGGACACGATCCGGCATGTAAATGTCACTGAAATGCTGATCTGGGTTTCAGAAAATGGCTTTATTTGACATGAACCTACCACTGTCTTCCAGCCTGCTCTGTCCACAATCATGTCCCAGCCTTTGGCTACTACAATATTTTGTCATGTATAATGTGCTCCTCTGTAGAATGCACACCCATATTTTTGGCCCAAACTTTCAGGAAAAAACAATCCTTTGTTTTAATTTTTTAATTCAATATTTTATTTGTCTATATTTAGAAACAAAACCAATTATCATATTCCAGGGTATTCTTTTGCATATGGATATTGTTATGGCTTTCTAGAGTTGCATTTTTAATGCATAAGCATAAATAAAAGAATTAAAAACATTTATATAGATACAGAGTTAGTAATACCCATATATAATTTGAATCCTTATTTTCACCTCAAAAATTTGGGCAAAAAAGTGAGCATTATACACAGCAAAATACAGGTATTTGTGGAAGAATCCCTAACACTCTGGTCATTTTCAGTTTTAAGAACAACTTTATTCAGGTAACTATTATGGGTACTGATTCTCCACTCCTCCCGTATCCAAGTGGAAGAATGTCCATTGGAAAAAGCTCTCGCCTAATTTTTCTGCCTCCCTCATGACTTCCTGACCCTTAGTAGTTGTCCAACACTGACTGTGATTGGGTGGGCAAGTTAATTCTGGGATGTTTTTAGTTGAAAGTTTTAAAAAAATCACTAAAGAAGTGTGTATTAGCTTGCTAGGGCTTCCATAATAAGGCACCGCAAACTGGGCAGCTGAAACAACAGAACTGTATGGTCTCACAGTTGTAGAGTCCAGAATTTTGAGATTAAGGTGTTAGCAGGGTTGGTTCCTTCTGAGGATCATGGGCAAGAAATATGTTCCTTGCTTCTCTCCCAGATTTTTGGTTTGCTGGCAACATTTGGTGTTGCTTGACTTCACCATCTCCTCAATCTCTGCCTTCACTGTCACCTGGCATTCTCCCTGTGTGTGTGTCTGTCTATGCTCAAATGTCCCCTTTCCATAAAGACACCAGTGATATTGGATTAAGTCCCCACCCTAATCCAGCATGACCACATCTTAATAAATTACATTTGTAATAGCCCTGTTTCCAAATAAGGTCACAGTCTATGGTACTGAATATTTAAGTCTTTACGTAATTCAATCCATAACAGAGTCCAGAGTCCAGAAGTAGATTTAAAGTGACAGAAGAAAGAATCAGAAAACTTGCACACAGGTAAATAGAGATCATAAAATCTGAAAAATAGAACAGAACCTCAGAATAATGTGGGCATCACTAAATACACAAATAAATGCATAATAAAGTACAAGAAGGAGAAGATAAAATATATTCAAAGAAATAATACCTGAAATTAGTTGGGGTTGGAGGATTAGGCATGGAGCCCAAGAAAATAGATGAGAGGTAGAAAATAGAAAGGGTAGAAAATGGCTAAAAATGTATCACAGCAGAAATATCTGTTCAGTTTTAATTTCTATCGTGGGTTGTGCTTTGTTATCCCACCACGTTACCCAACTCTTCAGCATAATCCTACTACACACAATGAATATATGTCCTTAGTTTTAAGAAAATTAGGGAAAAGAACCACTGATATGGAAGACAAAGCACTGGACACAAGTAGTCAAATGGAGGAAGACGGGGAAATCAAAGCCAGTTGACTAAGCCATAAACTGACAAACTGCAAGAAACGTTGGGTTTCACACCACACTTTCAACCAGTTCTAACTCAGTCTTCAGAGGCAAGGAAAAAACAGCCAGATTGCAATTTGTATTACAAGTATAATTATAAGTTCAAAATGGAGAACATAATTACTGTACAAATGATACTAAAAGCTTTATGGAAAAAAGACTTGGGCTTAGTTGCTTTTTCATAAGTTACCACATGGCTTCAAAAAATGTCTAAACAAGGAGTTGCAGAGCATATGGATTCACATTGCTTTTTTTTTCCTGCTTCAGATAAACGTATGTGTTCTTTTTCTTTTAGGGAGATTTAATTCGCATCACATTTTTGCATACCTGGGGGAACAGAAGTAAGTCGAACTTACAGCTGTGATTTCTGCTGTGAGATCATTTGCCACCTTTCAGTGTGAACCTTCACACCAGTGGGAAAGGACTCCAAACTGCTTCGCTGCAGGCTCACATCACAATCCATCAAAATCTCAGATACACCCCAACAGCGAGCCACTCCAGAAGGGACCCACCCCTCCTACCATTACAGATCTCTTCAAAAATTGCATCCTCGTTTTTTTCAAGGTAAACCTTTTTATGAAAAAGATAAATCCTCTTTAATAAGGATTCTGTAAACCCCAGATCTGAGAAAATCTGTGAACAGTAAACAAATATATGTGAATGAAGAGTGAGGTGAAGGAATAGAAAAGTCTTTGGGGAGAATTCATCATCGTTTTTATTGAGGTATAACTGACATATCAGGGTTTTTATATTTTAACCACAAATATAAAATTTCAGCTTCCATGTTTACCTTTCTAACACTATAAGAATAGCTTTGTTCTTGAATTAAAAATACTAAGTATAATATCATTCTCTCTTGGGAGTAGAATTTTTTCCCACGTGTTAACAAGCAACCTCTGGCTGCAACTTAGCAAAGCGAAAGCACTGCGAAGAAAAGAGCAGCGTGGCTCCCCAGCCCTGAGTCAGTCTGAAGGTCAAGGAGCAACGGATAACTTGCTCCTCTCCAATCTGAACTGCAGGGTGAGCTGATAAAGACTAAGATTGATGCAGGGGACAGTGGACAGAATCCTGGGCACCTAGATCAACATAAACTTGCAGCCAGACATGCCACACCACTCACTGACCCTCACATTGACCTTGGCCAAGTTAACTATTTGAAGCCTAAGTTTTTTCTCATATGTGAAAGGAAGATAGTATTTTTAACTTACAAGGTTGTTCTGGGACATAAATAAGATACTGTGAGTAAAATGTAGCTAATTTGGCAAATACTGTTTTTTTCTCCCCTACTGTCATCCCCAAATTATAGAATAGGTCTAAAATAAAATCTTTATAAATAATGCTTGAGAATTATTTATCAATATTTAAGAAGAGTATTTTTGTTGTGAATAAACATAACATGGGGAATTCATCGCTATAATCAGAATGGAAGGAGGTTTGAGCTGAAAATGATTTTTGATGCTCAGATGAAGAGTAAAGGGAAACTTCATGTCACCCAGAAGCATCATACCCAATATAACCTTCTGAGAAATTATTAATTTAAGTCAGTAAACATAAAGTTATCAGGAGAGAGAAAGTGCCGCAGAGCATGGGGACTGCTTCATAGACCGTAAAATGGTCTCCACCCTCTTGCAATGCAGTATCTGCTGGTTGGTTTCTTCCTCTATGCAAATGAACAGGAGGCAGAGGGCGGGGGTTGTAATCTTACTCTCTTTCTAATTGGCACTTTTTAATTTTCTGCAAAATAAAAATGATTTCATTAACCAATACTCAAGCAAATGTCTAACTGATCCTTTTCGCAAGTCTACAGATTTTATCTAGGATGATACGTATAGGAATGCTGTTTATAGGAGGTCCCATAGAGCTGATACTGGGTAACTGACTAACTGGGAGAACACAGAAACCCACGGGACTTACAAGGCTGCTGGAAGGTATTGTTTCCCTGTGTTCCTGAGGAGTCAACACCCATTGTTTGCTGTATGAAGAGGCAGGATATCACAGATGGCGAATGGTTCCTTCTGGGAAAAGGCAAGTGGATTACAGGATCCACTCCTGCTAATTAAATGGCTTTGGGCAAATTAAATTACCCAGACTCTCTAAGCCTTGTGTTCTTCATCTGTAAAATGCTAGATGCCAACAATAATAGCCACATTATAGCATATTTATGAGGGTTAATTAATTCAGGAAAGAACTTTCTCAAACTATAATATTCAGGCAAATCAATAGAAATCTTGGTAAAATGTAGATTCTGATTGAGGAGGTATGACGTCAAACCAAGACTATGTATTTCTTACAGGCTCCCAAGTGCTTCTACGCTGCTGGTCCTCGGACCAGCTTTTCAGTCGAAGTTCTCTCAGGCCTATCGCATTGTAAATATTCAGTAACAGCTTTATTACTATGATTATGATTAATTAAACCACCAAATCAAAGACCTCTACATGCCACCTTTTCTTTCAGCTGTGAAATACCTCCATAACTCTTTACAAAAACAGTGTTTTTAAAAAATTTGCATGCAGTAAAGTTAAAAAGCATTGAAGTAGTAGGCTGAGTAAAGAGCCACCCAAATATATCAGGTACTACTGGGACCAGATACACAGATACCTGGAACCTGTAAGTGTTATTTTGTATGGATAAAGGGTAATTAAGTTTAGAACTTTGAAATGAGGAGGATATCCTGGGTTATGTGGGTGGGCCCTAAATGCTATTATAGGGGTCTTTGTAAGAGAAGACAGTCAGAGATTAGACAGAAGAGAAAGTGATGTAAAGAAAGAGGCAGAGGTTGGAGTTAGGTGACCAGCAGCCAATACCAGCAGCCGCCAGAGCTGGAAGATAAAGAAGAATCCTCTCTGACACCTTGCAGAGAGAACACAGCCCTGCTGGTGCCTTGATTTTGGACTTCTGGCCTCCAGAACTGTGAGAGGATATATTTCTAATATTTTAAGTCACCGAGTTTGTGATGATTTGTTACAGTGCTCATAAAAATAAATACAATTGGTTTAAGTAAAATATATGTATACAAGCTCAGTTGTTAATGTGATGAAAGCTAAACATTTTACAAAGTAAATTATTTTCTTTTTGCTTAAAACAAAAGGCTCTGATCCGCAAGAGAGTCATAAAGAGACTTGTGGCACATTAACAATGAGGTTTCATTTTAGTAAATTAGAAAAATCCTATGTTCTGCTTCCACTAATATGTAGTAAGTTTCAAGGAAAGACAAAGGGGCCCCATTCTAAAGGTTAGAAAATGCCAGAGAAACTGTGAAATTATAACTTTTATTAGAGATCTGGCATTGAAGAGGACTTTGTTACGCTGCACTGGCAGAGATTATCCTCTTACCTTTCAGGAAACATGCCCAGAGTTTTCACCAAAGCACTTTTGTAACATAGGGGGTGGTTGAGCTTGCACAGAGGGTGTCTCCGGCCCTCTGTGCCCTGCAGACCCTGGAAGAGGCCAGGAGTCCACTGTGTCCAGCCTTTTAGCTCTGAAAGTACTGGTTTTATCAGAAAGCACCCTGCCTGTTGGAAAAGATAAATGGGTTATCAGTTTCTTTTTCATAATTAACCATACATTAAATGAGTCTTAAAGAAAAAACTTGACAACCCAGAATTCTATACCCAACAAAAAATTTAGGCGAACTCAAAGCTTTCTGGATGACAAAAGCTGGAAAATGCCAGCAGAAATGTTCCGCAACAAATGTGCGAAGAACTTCGTAAAGGAAAAGCAGTACAATAGCAGATGCAAACTCTGTTTTACATTAAAAAAATGAAGATAGAAGAAAATGGAAAAAGTTAAAGTCATTTCTCTCATTTTAATCACTCTAAAAATGAATTGATAAAGGCAAAGATAGTTACAATATGTTACGTCGCTTATAACTCATATAAAAGTAAAGTGTATAACATCAGTGGCAGAAAGGATGAGAGGGAGGGATTGTAAGGTTCTTATACATAAGTGATATAATTTGAAAGCAGACTGTGATAAGCAAAAAGGTATATTGTTAATTCTTGTAAAAGGACAATTGCACTGGCACATTAAAAAATAACATTGGCCCTGACTGGTGTGGCTCAGTGGATTGAGCACTGGCCTGCAAACCAAAGGGTAGCTGGTTTGATTCCCAGTCGGGGTACATGCCTGGGTTGTGGACCAGGTCCCCAGTAAGGGGTGTGGGAGAGGCAACCACACATTGATGTTTCTCTCCCTCTCCTTCCCCCTCCTTTCCCCTCTAAAAATAAATAAATGAATAATTTTTTAAAAAATAGCATGGGAGACTTTATTCAAGACTACTACAATAGGGAAAGAGATTGAATTCAACTCTGCTGAAACAAAAGGCAGGGGGATTTTTAAATGCTGGAGTGAAATGAAAAAGTACTGGAGGACATCAGCAGGGAGATTTGTCGATGTGATAAGCCATCTCTGTTTGCTAATCGTAGCTTATCGAAGATAGGCTCCTGCCTCCCACAGAGACTGGGAGAAAGGGGCCCCATCTTTCTTCATGATTTCATTTCAGTGGAATGGCTCCCAGGTCCTGGAGAAAGAATGACAACTCAAAGGGGCAGAGGAGACATTCACAATTACAAGTTTCCTGAAGTAAATGCTCTAAGAAAAGGGAAGTCACAGCCTTACAGTCAGGAAGAAGCCTGTCAAAAGTCCAGTCAGGCTGGGGGGACGTAGGCCATCTTGGTCACGCCAGGACACCCATCAACAGAAGGGAAAATGATGAGTTGTAACTGACAAGCCAATATGGGAGATAAAAATGGGACCATAAATGATACTCAACCCAAAGCAGGCAGAAAAAGAGGGGGGGAAAGGAATGAAGAACATATGGAACAAATAGAAAACTAGTAAGATGAAAGATTTAAATCAAACCATACCAATAATTACATGAAATATAAATGGTCAGTGCATCCCAATTAAAAGACACAGGTTACCTGATTACATAAAAAAGCAGCCGTAAATTATATAAGAAACTCACTCTAAAAATAAAGGCATAAAGAGGTTTACGAGGTAGAAAAGTAAAGGAAGGAAAATAATAATCAAAGGAAATCTGTAGCGGCTATATTAATGTCACAGAAAGAAACACTGAAAGAAAAAATTACCAAGCACGAACAATAAAGAGGCCCCTTCACCATGAAGGCAGTATGTCCCCAGATGTAACTGGGGCTGACGACAGGGCTTCGGAGCCTGGAAGGGTCACCACACGGGCTCTCGGCAGCATTGTTAGTGCCATCGGGGAGCTCGCTGGAAGTGCGGAGCCTTGGGCCCTGCTGATTGTGACCTGCATTTGTCACGAGGTCCCCGTGTGCTTCAGGTGAATATTAAAATTTAGGAACACTGACCAAGTGCACTATGCCACATTTCTAATACAGAGCAAGCACTTGGGTGATACGTTTTCACAATAGCTCTTCCAACCAAAAACCAATGAAGAAGGTACATATGTGAGGTGATGGATATGCTCACTCATTTGTGGTTATGATTTCACAGTGTACATGTATATCAAATCATCAAGCCTTCCAAATAAAATCTATGCAATTTTTCATTGTTAATTATACTGCCATCAGGAAAAAATTAATTAAATTATATATTCCACCACAAACTCTCCCATGTAAATTTGAAGGAGATAAAAATTATTCAATAAACCTACATACAGCTTAGCCCAAAAATTACAATTATTTTAATTTTTCAAAAAGGCATCTTTTTGTTTCATGGGTCCATAGAGCAACAGAATTCAGCAACAGTATTTTATAAGCAAGGTTTGAAAGTTGGAGAATACATAAAAGACACTGGTAAAATGACAAACATTCCAATATCTCTTATTTAAAATTAGTTTTTACCACCTCCACTCTCTTCAGTTATGTAGTTGCTCTAAGCTGTCTGAACCACAAATATGATTCCTAATTATTTTATGATGACTGTTGTGAACAGGTCCACCTGTTTGCACTTTGAAAAGTAGAGGTTCTCCACCCTTGCTGCTTTAACAGGAGGCCATTGTCCCGTCCCCTGGTATTTTGATTTTATGAACCAGTGCCAAGACCTTGGCATGGATATTTTTTTAAAAGCTCCCCAGGTGGTTTTAATGCACAGCCAAGGTTAACAACTACTACTATAAAAAATGAAGATGTTTTCAAATGCACAAAAGCGACTGTGACTGCAAACCCGTATCGGCTGTTCATTCTCCATCTCCCTTCTGGCATCTCCTGTGCATGGTCCCTGGTTTGCAGATGAAACAATCGGCCTCGCTATCTGAGCTAGCACAGAGGGAAGGCAGTATCAGCTCACAGCTTATGGAGTGCATGTCTGCATCACACATCAGCATTGAAGGACATAGCAGAATTCCTACTTTGGGTATTTATGACACACCATGCAGAGGGAAATGACAGAGGTTGGAAAGCTTTCCTTTGGAATTGACTTATAAACACATACACATCAAAACAGTGAAGACGAAAGGAACCCACGAAATCAGTTCTCTTAAACTGACAATAAGGAGGAAATAGCATTGAGACAGATAGAGCTGGTCTTAACACCCAATGGGAAGGACTGGAAGGATTGCACCTGCTGACCATCGGGGTCACCTCCTAAAGAAGTGTCCTCATGCCAGGTGGTGGCAGTCCGCCTCCCTCCTTGTTACCCGAATCGACCTATAACAGGGAGGGGAAGAGGAACTGACCTTTGCCGAGCACTCCTTTGTTCTGGGCACTTTCTGATTGTGTGTCTCTGTTTTTCCTCACAGCAGCCTCACCAGGAAGGTCTTGTATACCCACTTTTTAGATGAGGGGAAAATAAAACTGTAACCAAGTGTCTCAAATTTACCCAGCTAGTTAATGGCAGGTCTGTTTGCTCCCCATGCTTCACTTCCTCTGGTCACCCTCCTACCTCCCAGGCATCGCAGTGACCAAGACAGGGTGTGCCCAGGAAGCAAGCTGGGGACAAGGATGGCACCAGAGAGGAGGGAGTTATCCCGGCAGGACCTGCAGAGCCCGGAGGTAGGCACACTCCTATTCCTGTGACAACCCCCACCACCCGGGGACTTGAGTTGGGCAAGTAGATGGTAACAGTGGAAAACTACAACCTTCAGCAGAGCAGGCCTGGAAGCAAGGGCTTGAGATGGGGGTGGGAGTTAGTTTAAGATTAGGAAGTTAATTTAGGATTCTTTTTCCCATAGATATTTTGTTACAGAATAGTCTGTACCTATGATTAATGTCACAATTACATATAAAGAAGCTCATGGTTAATGGAGCCTCTAGGGAGGCTCCGTTAGTGGGTGGAGCCTAAACAAACAAAATAATAATCTAGGCCAGTGAAGCATAGAAGCAAGGTCCTTTAAGTCCAAGTCTCTATATAAATGCAAGTACTACTCCAAGGAGGTCTCATCTTATGCCATAGCAGTTTAGCCTGATGAGAGTCGAGGGCATACCTGAAGGTGGTGACAAGATAGAGGAAAGGGTCTTTGTGCAAAGACACAGTGAGGGTTTCACAGCTTGGCCAGGGTTAGTCCTGGTCCGTGCAATCCTGTGAACCACATTGGGATTTACATTAGTGGCCACAGATCCTGTAATGCCATGCTCACCACACAGTGCTCCCCTGCAGCAGGAACTGGGTGCTGTGGACTCTACCCCAGCAGAACCACAAGGACGCCGCTGCAACAAGGTACAGGGCCACACCATGGACAACTCTACGGGCTGTGACAAGGCTGTGCCTAGTGTCCCACTGCTTCTGTGAGATGTATTGCTATAAACTATGAGGAGGCTGGCATGAAATTATATTGCTAAGGTCTATTTAATTCCCAGATGATTTTTGATTCCCTTTCATATTCACCTAAAGATCCACTCCTATTATATGAAAAGGGAGATTTAAATTTCTCTAAACTAAGCTTATTTTTGTATTTACCTATAAGACATAGAATTTAGAACAGTACATGTGTGTGTTATATAATGTACATAATATATATTTGCAGGAGCAATAGCATACTTACATGTAAATGCAAACATGCTAGTATTAGTAGGGATCAAAATAATGAACTGTGCAATGATTCTACATCTCTAACATCATCTTAGAAAAGTTGTCTCACTATTCCATACTCAGCCCAAATTTATCAGTAAATTTCCCCATCCTTACATGGTACCAATGGGTCCCAAAATGTGTTCTGCTTTTCTCCACTGAAGAATATTACTAGGCTTTTAGCATGAGGCAAACAGATTAGAAAAACAACAAACACATAAAAATGAACCAAAATTGGCTAAAGCAACCTAAACATATTCATTAGCTATATTCTCCAGTTAATGCTCAATTTTCTGATTTCTAATACATCAAAATAACTAGAAAAGAATTTTTACTTTCCAAGAATATGATTATGCTTACAACCATCATCTTTGAAAATCCCTCATTTGTAACACTTATAAATCTTTGTGATCAGTAATACAATGTATCAAGGGATAAAAGATGTGAACAATAGCAATTTATTTCATTCCTGAGACACTAAAAACATTTTCACTACTTGCTAGAAGAGCAAAAAGTTTCATTGGTGCAAGCAAACGATCACTTTTCAAATGATAAAACACAAAAATGTTTTATAAACTCTTTTTCAACAGGTCAACTGGGACTTGCTTTAAGAATTTGCATAAATAAATTATAAATGGATAGATCACAGCAGGCTGCACTGAGCGAGGTGAAACACCACGGAGTGAATTTTAAACTGCACCCAGCAGTAAAGAGGCATGTTCAGTATCGGCTAGAGCACAGGTTTTGCTTCATAATCCTTCACAAATCTCCCCATTCCATGACTTTCTAGGCAGTCTCTTCGGTGTCCTTCATCAGATTTAATCTTTCTCCTTTCTCAAGTACTCATGAACACTCTATGTGGCCTTATTAAAATTGACTCCTGCACAAAATATGGGGAAACTTAATTGGCTTTCTGGGCAAGTCTGTTTGTGATTACATTTGATATGAATGCTATGCATATTAGCCTACTCGAAGAAATAAATGAAGCAAAGTCTTAGCAGCACTCACACAACATTACTAGAGCAGGAGCAAAGTAGCATGCTGCACGGCATGGCTTGGCTCTACCCGCGTGACACACAGCAAGGAGCGATAACGTATAGCTCAGTGAAAAATGGCATTTGGCATGCAAATAACAGGCAGGGCAAGGCTCCCAGTACTGGCTCTGCAGCCATCCAACATAAACTCAAACTTGGAAACAATTAAACTTGCCTATAAATCCAGAGCCTTGGGAAACTAATGGAGCCCTAAATCATGAAGGCACAGAAAAGGCAGAGGAAGAAAACTCATTAGCCAACTCACACAGTGCTTTTATGGATGTTCCTTAAAGGGAGGAGCGAATAGGACTATTATAAAACTGCATATTAAATTTTTAAGGCATTGAAGTTATAATATTAGATCTTAATACTGCTGGCATTTGTAATGAAAACTTTGAAATCCAGAGGATAAGGAAGCTATTTTTTAAAGGCTCATTTGAAGCATTTCGGGGGGATTATTCATCCATTGTCTTGATCCTCCAGGGTTATTGCTGCTACAGTCACACACGTGTAAGAATGTGTCAATCAACAACAGACCACATGCACTGTGCTGGTCCCGCAAGGTTCTAACAGAGCTGAGAAACCTGTAGCCCTCACAAAGTCACAGCATCACACACGCCTCACCTGTCTGTGGTGCTGCTGCTGTAAACAAACCTGCCACACTGCCGCTCGTGTGAAAGTATAGCACATACAATTATGTAGTCTTCATAATATCTGATAATGATGAATGACCATGTTACTAGTTCATGTACTTACTATTGTATACTTTCACCATCATTTTAGAGTGTACGCTTTACTTATAAAAAAATTTCTGTAAAGCATCATGCCGTGTTACATGGGCAGCAGCCTCATACATCTCATACTTACCTCATGTCTTTATGGCATCACTTTCTCTTGTACTTGATTTAACCGCATGCTGTTTTGTACAGTGCCATGCAGTACAGGCTTGCAGCCTACAGCACTAGACTCTCCCACATAGCCTAGCTGAGTAACGGCTGTCCAATCCAAGTTTGAAGGAGTGCACTCTGTGATGTTCGCACAACGACGGAATCATCTAACAATGAATTTCAGGGAAGGCATGTCCATCGTTAAGTGGCATGTGACTGTAATCAAATTCTAACAGTGTCTGAGGGAAGGAAACCTGATACCCTTCTCACTCACCATCCCACTCCACTCAGGACACTTCCTTCCACCCTTCAGTTCCCTGCCTTCCCACCTAGTCCCTTTATTCCCATTACTTTCATGCAAATGATAGGGGAGAGTAGGGTTTAACCTATCATTACTGTCTACTCAGCTTTAGGATTTTCCAGGCTCAAGAAGAAAACCTGAAAAGTTCCTCAGGGTGCATTCCACTCTTGCACTGATAAGGTCCTTGGTTAAAGTGCAACACAGAACGAGGCCCACCATTTTAAAAAGGCAAGCAACATGTTTGTGGACTCACAGTTGCGTAGCCAGATCTCATATCTGAATCTAAAACTGACCTTGAGTTCTCTCCTATCCTTGGTTGAAGGTGTTTATGGACATAGCAGGTATCAGTCAACTGACCAGAATCTACCAACATCAAAATTTTTAAAACTGAACACTAGAAAAATTACCTGGCAAAACCACTAGATTTCCTTGTGTTTTCATAACCTACTGGTTTATTAAATGGTTTTCCAAAGCATGTCCCCCAATCTGGAAGACCATATTGTAGACATAAGTGCACCATTTGTTCACCTTGACAGGCCTTGTTTTGATGTGCTGATGGGGGCTACTAATCAACACTAATCGATTGCACATTGTAGTTTTTAAAACCACTCCTAATACTTGCAATACAAGTAGCATGTGAAATGTAACAGCTTTGTATTTCTCAGCTTCCTGGACCATGCGCTCAATGTCTTCCTTGCACAGACGACCCTTGTCAGTAGCGATGGTAATCTTGCTCTCTTTTCCTGTACTCTTATCCACAGCAGACACACTAATAATGCCATTGGCATCTCCATCAGAAGTGACTTCAATCTGAGGAACACTGCAAGGTGCAGGAGGTATGCCTGTGAGTTCATACTTGCCAAGCAGGTTGTTAACCTTGGTCATGGCACACTCACCTTCATAAACCTGAATCAGCACCCCAGGCTGGGTGTCAGAGGAGGTGGTGAAGGTCTGTGTCTGCTTGGTAGGAATTGTATTATCACTCTTGCTGAGCACAGCCATGGCTCCACCAGCAGTCTCAGTGCCAAGGGAAAGAGCAGTGACAGCCAACAGCAGCAAATCTTGAACATTTTCAGATTTGTCTCCAGAGAGCAGGGCTGCCTGGGCAGCTTCACCATAAGAAACAGCCTCTTCAGGGTTGATGTTCTCGTTTGACTCTTTTCCACTGAAGAAGTCCTGCAGGATTTTCTGAATCTTGGGGATACAGGTAGAACCCCCTATCAGGATAATACCATGCATCTGGGATTTGTCAAGCCTGGCATCACAAAGGGCTTTCTCTACAGGGTCCAGGGTGCCACAGAAAAGGTCAGCACTCAATGCTTCAAACTGAGCACAGGTGATAGAGGTATAGAAGTCAATTCCTTCATAGAGCGAATAAATCTCAATACTGGCCTCGGTGCTGGAAGAGAGAATATGCTTAGCTCATTCACACATGCAGTTCAAAGGAGAATAGCCCTCTTATTCACACTGATGTCTTTCTAGTGCTTGCACTCAAACTCTACAATGAAATGGTTGACCGTTCGGCTGTCAAAGTCTTCTCCACCTAAGTGGTATCACCAGCCATAGATTTTACCCCAAAGATTTTACCTTTTAGTCCCTTTATACCTCCTCCCCCCAGCAATCACCACACTGTTGTCCACATCCATAAGTCCTTTTTCCTCTTTGCTCAATCCCTCTATCCCATAACCTCCACCACTAGCTGTCATCCTGTTTTCCATATATGAGTCTGTCCCCATTTTACTCGTTAGTTTAGTTTATTCATTAGATTCCACATATGAGTGAAATCATGTGGCATTTGTCTTTCTCTGACTGGCTTATATCACTCAGCATAATGTTCTCCAATTTCATCCATACTATCACAAAGGGTAAAATTTTCTTCTTTTTTACAGCCGGGTAGTATTCCATAGTGTAAATGTGCCATAGTTGTTTTATTCACTCATCTACTGATAGACACTTGGGCTGCTTCTATATCTGGGTGATTGTAAATGCTGCTGCAATGAACATAGAGATGCTTATGTTCTTTCAAATTAGTGTTTTGGGTTCCTTCATATATATTCCCAGAAGTGGGATTGCAAACAGTGGGACAAGGTGTCTTCCAAGAACTCAGCCGAATCCTATGCATTCAATATGAAAGCAACTGTTGAAGATGAAAAACTTCAAGGCAAAATCAATGATGAGGACAAACAGAAGATTGTTGACAAGGGCAATGAAATCACCAACTGGCTTGATAAGAATCAGACTGCAGAAAAGGAAGAATCTGAACATAAGCAGAAAGAGCTGGAAAAAGTCTGCAACCCAGTCATCACTAAGCTGTACCAGAGTGCAGGAGGCATGCCGGGAGGAAAGCTTGGGGGCTTCCCTGGTGGTGGAGCCCCTCTCTAGGGATGTCTCCTCAGGGCCCACCATTGAAGAGGTTGATTAAGCCAACCTCTTGCATAGATTTAGTATTGTTCCACACAAAATATTGAAGGACCCACATTTGTAGCAAATTCCAGAAAGGTTTAAAAGCTGAACTGCTGTATAATGAACTGAGCATTGTTGATACTTGAACATGGACTATGTGCACAGGGAAAGGAAATAATGCACTTTATAACCACTGTATTGTAAAGTGGAAAGTGTAATGTCTTAAATAAAGCTATTTAGAGTTAACACCAAAATAAGTAAATAAATAAGTAAAATGTAAGAGTAATTATGTGCTCATCGGGGCCTGAAAAAAATTTTTTTTAAATCTATGTTGTAGATTTGGGTATAACGGGCATATTATGTCTTGAAGAGAAAAGTGTTTGCACATATACTGTAACACTTTTATCATTATTAAAGATTTTTGTGTTGCAAATTTATAAACTACACTATTAGTATGCATTAACATATCTATTTTCCATTATGCTGTACCTTTGAACAAAACTTTATCATTGATAAAGACATTGTTGATGCTGAGTATTTTATTTATACTGGTTTGCTCATCATGTCTCTTATTGTTGAATTCTTTACAACAAAATTTTTCCATTGCAAATAACATTTAACACACAGAAGGAGTTCTCGTTCCAATGACTTACAGACATATGATTTCCATCAGCCACTATTCTGCAGTTGGCAGCAATCATAACGAGGTTCGAAAGTGCATTCAGAAAGCAGTCCTTCTCAGCCCTCCCATCCAGGCCAGGCTTCCTGTCACTCATCCTTCAGGCTCCATGCTCACCTCCTCCCTTTAAGAAACAGACAGTGAGTCCTCAGTACTTGTGGGGCTGAGATGTTTTCTCTTTCTCCTTCATGTTTCAACGTAGATGTCACCTTTGGCTGCCTTTCCCTGTGGCCCAGTTAAATTACATCTCTGCAGGGAAAGAGTGCTCCCGGTAGATGGGGACATGGCCTCATGGAAGCTGAGTTGGTTCAATGTTCCTTTACTTTAAGGAAACACCCAACATTTCCTTAAAGGAAGGATCATAGAAGAGTGGGGTAAGTATTTGTGAAATGGTGATTGTAGCCCCCAATATAAAAGGATAGTTAATATGGCAAAATTTTCTCCCTTTGTCCCAATTCTGGGAAGACCTTACTTCCAGAGCGGCTCACCGGTTGCTGTGAGCTGCACAGGGGAGCCAGAGGACCAGAAAAAGCCAAGCAAGGATGTGCATTGGCTGTTTCAGATCAGGGGAGCTCCCAGCTGCTGTTGCATTCTACCGTCTTAGTTAGAAATAAATGAGAACACCTTTCTGGTGGTGACAACCTCCCCACGACAACATGTCTCTCCCTAAGGGCCTCCTTCATCCCTCACCAGAAGAGGAGAACAGGGAACACCAGAAGAAGCACCTGTGCAGAATCCCAGTTCCTGCTTCCTGGGTGTGACATGCCCAGGATGCTGTAAAGTCACCACACCTCCAGCCACACACAGACGGTAGCTCTGAATGTGGCTGCTCCACGGTCCTCTGCCAGCCCACAGGAGGGGCAGCAAGGCTTCCAGGGGATGCTCCTTCCCAAGGAAGCAGCACTCACCGCCCCTGACTCCAGGTGAGCAGCAAACTATCCAATAAACACATTTTGGATACATGCTGTTCATTGTCTTGTTTTACTACCAGGAAGTCCCTACTGCAAGTTTTCAGGGGCAACCAGAAGCACGGACTGCCAGAGTCATTTCAGGCAATCTGTGAAGGCAGTTTCCAAGTCAGAACTCTGTGGTCCTGAACATACGGACTCTTGACCTGGTAAGATGAAAGCTGCTGATGTCCGCACTGCAAAGAGGGTAAAGACGAGGATCTGGTAGGAACGCAGGAACTTCCAGAGACACACTCACAAAGATCTATGCATTGGCCAGAACAAAGGAAGATCATCGCTATTTAATAATGCATCTAGGGCAGATGCTGCATTTTGAACCTTGTGTGGTCATAAGAGTACAGCATGCAGCAGAAGCACTCAAAACCCAGCCCTCTAGGATAGCGCTTTGCTTCTGACCAGGCTATGCAGACAACTGTACTTGAACAACAATAAAATAATTTTTTTAAAAAGAGGTGAACTATACTTGGCTGTATCTTCTTTGGCTTTTTCCTGTCTCCAAAGTAATAAACTCCTCCAATTCTTGGCCCTCTTACTCCTTCCTCTCAGCTTACCAAAGAATATTTAAATCCTCTGCCATTTCGAAGTGCCCGTTACCTTGCCTGCACACTTTAACTCCAGGTGGCATGCTCCCCTCCACCCAGTCTGTGGTGGTTGGATTCCTAATTCTAATCCCTCTAACATAAAACATTTCTTTGTCTCTCCAGTGACATCTTAAATCTAGGGGTCCCTTACCCTTGTTTACACAAGACATCATTTCTAGGGAACACTCAGATTTGTATTTAACCTTGTCCTTAATAAAACTTTCCATTCCTGTCTTTGACACATAAAATAAAGAGACAGATCATACATAGATAGATAGGTAGGTAGATAGATGATAGATAGATAGATAGATAGATAGATAGATAGATAGATAGATACCACTATCATGAGGTTTCTGCCTGCTAATCTGTGACTCACCCAAAATGCTGCAGTCTCCCCAGTATTTTCCTTCACAGAGTTTAACCCACACTCTCTGTATTTCTGTTCTGCGCATCTCATACATGTATCATGTTATACACTCATAAAGTGAGATTACATAAAATCACACACCTAAATAGTGTCTTATTTTCTGTCTTTTGTTCTTAAGCACATTCTATGAAATAGAGACTGTGGCAAATTTTTTTCCATCAAATTCCACCAGAGCACCAGAGTGCCTGACACACAGGGGGTACAAAATCAATAATTTTTTGATAAACCAATATTGACACAGACAAAAAAGGCTGCTCTCTCACTCTGCAATGGCACCAAGTCCCTTGATGTTGTTTTCTCCACATCCACGGAAGTCAGTGACTCTCTCCATCACCTGGCAGATCAGTCAGGGGGTCCTCCCTTGACCATGATTCAACAGAAGGCAGGATGCCCTTCCATGGGGGAGGGTATAGAGATGGAGGTGAAGCAGAAAGGCGCCTCATTGGCTCTTCACTGTTCAGAGACATTCCTTGTTGAATAGGTGCAAAAATTGCCAGTTATTTTCATGGTGTCCTGTTCTACTTTGGGTCTCCGAAACACATTCACACACACACACACCAACATGTGTATATCACAATATTATATGAATTATGCATTTTCAAGTTGTTTGACATAAAGTCAAGTTTTGAAAGCTTTTAATTCTGAATACTTGATGGCACTTACCCCTTTTCTAATAAGTACTAATCTCAATTCAGACCTTCATTAACAACTCTTTATTAATTCTCATTGTCTTCACATTTTCATTATATGTTCTTCAAAATAAAATGATGGTTTCCCCACAATCCACATAAATCAACGATATATTAACTCAGGCCAAAAGAAACCACTCAGATGAAGACAGCATCATCCATGATGGGTAGGAGTCACATGAACCACTCAGGTCTAACTCACCATGATGAGCATAAATTGATACCTGCTTGTGACAGAGCAAGGTCTAGTGGTAGGGACCATGCTTGTCTCCCTATCACCCCTGCCCCCATTCCCATGAAAGTTTTTGTCACCAGAAACAAGTCATACAGATCTAAAGTTAACCAAACATTTGCAAGCCACCATTCTAATTTAACACTGACCAAGCTTTTTAGTCAATAGGTTATAGATGAAGCAATTTCTAACTAGAATTTAAAATAAAAATTTATGAAAGTTTGCTTAGATAGTATTTTGTTTAATAACAAAAACCCATACAGTGTATGGCATACACCACCTAAGACTTTTATCTTTTCCTTATTTTTTTCTTCCAATCACTACTTTTTTCCAAGTCAGGTGAAACCTTTACCATGCTATCATGCCTGTTTTTATTTTTCCACATTACTGTCTTATCTTCATGCACATGTAAATACATTTTACAGTTATAATCACAGTGCTTGATATTTGTAATTGCATCTTCCAATTAATATGTGCTGACCATTTCCACCTTATGAAATCTTTAACATTTTTCATGGCTGCCTAATATCTCTTAAGTTCCTTAACACAACCTTATTATTGAATATTTAGGGCATTTTAATTTATGTCTGTTATTAAATATATTTTTACATATAAATTTTTAAAGTCTTTTCAATGGTTTCCTTAGTATAGATTTCCAGAAGAGAAAATAAGGATCAAAGCCTCTGAAACTTTTTATGTCTTTTTCTCTGCTTGGTTATTTAATTATTTTACAAAAAGGCTGGGTCGGTTTTCACTGCTCTAGGGATCTGTGAGTGAATCCCTTTTGCAAAGATCTCAGCACAATTTACTTTTAGCTTTAATTTTTTCTTATAACAAATATCACTTAGTATCCCATTATTAATTATCAGTGGAGTTGAACATGATATGTCTATTCTATAGGATTACATGAATTGTCTATGCGTCCATCCACATTCTTATCCCATTTTTTCTATTTCCTCCTATTTTTAAAAGGTATTTTTAATTGGCTGTTTGAGCCATGAAAAAAATCTGTTAACCTGACCTAAATGCAAAAAGGCATTAAAAGCAAAATCAGCACAAACTTGCCATGTTGCCTTAGAGAACAGGGCTGTCACCAGAAGCCCATTAACAGACGAATAACCCTTTCAAGGGAAATACCATCTGCTTAACCCAGTCAGTTCCGTAGACTTGAAGAAAGAAGAAAACCTATTATTGTGGATTTGAAGGCCATGCTTCATTAGGAAGTTGTAATTTTTACTTTTAAATCACCAAGTAACTTTTCTACAAACACAGTGATAGGTCGTTAATGATAAAACAGGTTAATTAAGCATCCAGCCAAGGGAAAACCTATGCAGCTCATTCATTATGATCAGCCTGATGTACACGATGTTCACTGCTCATACAAGATAACGGTTGTGATCATTTGTATCCTGCATTTTCCAAAGTACTGGGTGGAGACATGCCCCATGTTACTTGACATCACAGAGAAGGGCGACCCCACGGAGCACCCAGTGTTCTGGCGCCTGGGCCGTCCTCAGGTCCACAGCAGCGATGTAATTCAAGTCCGTTCGGACTGGCTTCTTGTAGATGGGGCAGGAGTAAAACCGAGGATCTCTTAGAGCTATAAAAAATCATACAAGAAAAAATCTTGGTGACTTTCTAATTTAAGTAACTCAGTGCAGAGCCAAATGTGCACATTTTGAAGGTCGTTCCAAAGAGAGATCGGTTTGGTAAAATGAGAAAAATTCTTCCTGAGGTCAGTCAACCCCTAGATGTGAAGCAGATGCTACCGCAGGTTTCCAATGAACATGACAAGATATCTAGACATACTCAGGTTTTCCCCACTGGCCTCTTGTCCCATGTCAGTAACCCCTGCCCATATAACGTGACCACGAACCTCCCACTGCTGCCTCCCTGCCTCTCCTTTCTTTCAACATTCCCCCTCCACCCCTTCTCCTTTACTTTCCTGCCAAATCTTGTGCTCTCATACCATCTCTATTTTTTCTTTAGAGCTTGCCTTTGACACAAGGCACCTGTCCCTTTTAATCAGATATCCAGAACCAGTGCCCACTATTATTTCATTATTATTGTTATTTTAAAGTCCTGTCTTCAACTCTCCATGCCATAGTCCAAACCACATTTGAAATCACAGGACAGAGGATGGTCCCCCACCTGCCAGGTGGTGTGAGTTCTCCATATGTAGAGAAATCGAAGTGGCTGAGAAGCAGAGTCATAACAGAGTTCAGCTTCCCGGGACTCAGTCTGCCTTTCTGAAGTAGAGGAATACAGGGAGTATCCAAAGCCACATATGCCATGAAAGATAACCTGTGGATGGCCACCCTTCAAAGGTCCTCCCTAAAGTACCCATCCTTAATCAAAGGCTCACTTTCTCTCCACCCTTGGAAAACCCCATGATCAGGGGCAAATCCAGGCCTCATAGGGCCATAAACATACCATTTGGGGAAAAGGGATCTTTAAGAAAAAGAGTACAAATTTACGAATATGTAAGTAGGTTTGGGAAAGAGCCTCTGCATTGAGTAGACTTGGAGTTTAAGCTTCATTAGCTTCTTCTTAAATCCACTCTGTCCAGAGTGGTTTATCTGCATATCTTACAGCATCCATCTCAGGAGGCAGTATATTATTTCCCCTTCTCTTCCAGATTATAAATGTCTTCAGGACAGAAGTTGTGTCTGTACCCATCCTTGTACTCTTCTGGAAGGCCAATATTATAAATGACCCTCCTATAACTATTGAGATGAAAACACATTTAACCAATAGGATAACTTTGTTTTGGTTAATCAGTGTTACAAACATGGGCACTGATACATGAAAACAGTAACTTTCTAAATGCAATATTACTATATCAAAGTGACTCAATTTATTTCTCCAAACTAACTTGCTCAATAATTTAGCTTTTCCTAACACATTGCAAAAGCAAAGCACTATCAGAAGTTAAAGTCTCAGTTGTTGGCCCCAATAAAACCTTCAACCTGCTGTACCATATGTTTTTATATCTTCACTATAATTAATTTTATTGGAAGAAGTTAAATATTTAAATACAATAATGTTATAGATAGGTTGCAATAAAAATATTAAATATGCTAAAGCAGCAATTCTTAACCAATGCAATTTTACCCCCGGGGTGGGAGGGTGTGATTTGCCAATCACCAGGGACATTTTTGGTTATCAAAACTGGGGAGGCGCTGCCAGCATCTGGTGAGTAAAGGCCAGGGATGCCGCTAACATCCTATAATACTCAGGGCAGCCCCTCCCAGCAAGGAGTTATCTAGACCAAAAATATCAGTAATACCACAGATGTTACACCTGGTTCTAAAATAGATATTTTACAGTGTTTTCCAACTATGTGTTTGCTTAATCACATGAAATTAATCATTAGAAACAATCTAAGTAATGCAACACCTAATTTTTACATCTAGGCACGACTTTTAAAATTATCGTAGGAATATTATTAATAATCATAATTGCACAAATATATGAGTATACGTGAATAACAGTAAATTCATGAAGTGCAGTCAATACTAACTCTACTACTGATGTATTTAAATCCTTTAATCTTAGGCTCTGTAAACAAAACCAATATATAACTACTTGTTCTTCTGGATGAAAATTTGATTAACAATCATTTTGTACATCTTTCAGTAAGCCATTGGAGTCTTACATTTGAACCAAATGATAATTATAATAATTACACCTTGGCAAGTATTTGACTACTCAGAATTTAATCCCCAGGAAAATATAGTTGGAAAAAAAATAATATCCTTTACAAAAAGCAGGTAAAAAAATCCTCTGAAATATCGATCCAATGTTATTTATCTGTAATTGCGTCAGAACTGCAGGGGCCAGGCCAAGTCACAGCATGCAGCAAGCTTCTGCAGCGGGCTGGGAGCCGCTGAAAATACACTTTCGTGGTGCAGGTGCTGACAGATGCTAAACCACCACATGGACAGATGATTCCGAACCATTACGCCTGGCTCGACAAATAACTTTGAAGGAAAAAATAAACATACTATGTAGGTAGAACAAATCAGCTAAACATGTTTAAAGCCTTGGGCTGCAGAAGGAGGAGTGGAGAAGCGGCTGTCGAAACTGGTGAGCTACAGGGTTTAGGGGCCTAAAGGCTTTAAGACAACACCTTGAGGGAATTTCATTTTCTAACTAGGTAATTTCCCTCTCTAGCCTACATTTTTCATCCAAATGTTATTACATCATTTATTCCTTCCTATACCCAAAATAACCAATTTCTGTAGAGGTCCCCTATGTAACCTTTAAATTAGGGGTGTCCAACCCACAGCCTGCGGGCCTCATGCAGTCCTGGAGGGCTATTAATGTGGCCATAAAATCATAAATTTACTTAAAACATTATGAGATTTTTGTGTGTGTGTGATTATGTGTCGCAATGTATTTAGTGTGTAGCCCAAGAAGACTCTTCTTCTTCCAGTGTGGCTCAGAGATGCCAGAAGGCTGGACACCCCTGTAAAATGTTATTAGCAAAAGGGGTTAAGTAAAGGGATGATTTACTAAGTCATTCAATTTTCTGGCATCTCTGGGCCACACTGGAAGAAGAAGAGTCTTCTTGGGCCACACATTAAATACACAAACACTAATGAAAACTGATGAGCAAAAAAAAAGTTTAAAGAAAGTTTATAATTTTGTGCTGGGCCGCATTCATAGCCATGCTGGGCCGCATGCGGCCTGCGGGTTGGGCACCCCTTTTTCACATATAAGATAGAGCTCACTTACATAGGATATTTCTTTTCATCTTTCAGCAAGCATGTGAGATATCAATCATAATAAAATTATTATCGTTGTATTATTATTGTTGATTTGTTGTATGCTATGTGCTGAACATCGTCACTGTAATTCTCTCAACAACCTGTGAGATGGGAACCATTATTAAATCCACTTCACAGATGAGAAATTGAACCATGAGCAGGCGAGTTCCTTGTCCAAGCTTACAAAGCTATAAGGGACCCAGCAAGAACCAGGCCTCGCCAGATCAGATCCAGAGCCTGTGCCCTTCATCTCAGCAATAGCTGGACATACTATGTGTACGCATGTGCTTCTGGGTCTTTGCAGAAAGATGTAAAAATCAACCAGCAATAACTAGGTATCTGACTTCAGTTCCTGGAATATTCTAGTCCCCTCCAAAGACACATGACTACTTACTCGGGTGATAAAGGCAGGGGACCAACCTAAGTATCCAGGTGCCTGGCTCTAGGTGCCTGACTCTTCTACCTACGAACATGTGGTCCCACCAGTAAGTAGGCAGGGGAGGCGACCGCTTTGGCCTGAAGCATGAGGGGAGGGAGGCCATCGGGTGAGATCTCCCTTCAGCAGAGGATATAGTGTGTCTGCTTTAGCAGCTACCTGAGAAAAATAAAGTCATGATTTCAAAATGCAAGGAGCTGCCCTCGTTTTCAATTTAGCCTTGATTTTCAAGCTCCAGCCCAGACACCTCAGAGACTGCCTAAACGCATAGTCTTAAGTAGAACACTTACCCCAGGAATTCCCAAAGGTCTGCATTCACCCCACAACAGACAATTGGGATTTTGATACCAGCTTTGGTGGGTGGGAATCACAGGCAAATTGCATAATGTCTCTAAACCTTAATGTCCTCATCTGCAAAATCGGCACGATATATCTTAGAGAGTTGTTGTACAGGTTAAATAAGTTAATATATGTGAATACCTGCCATTATACAATGTCTGGAAGGCAGTTGTTGCCCAAGATGTGTCAGATTGTACCTCTATCCCCCCTCCTTACTATTCCTACCATGTGCTTACCTTTTCACAAAAACAAATTCCCCAGGCTTGCATTCTCGTCTTTGACAGAGTTCCAGGCTTACAAACTCGAAGTGGGTTAAATGCTATGGGCTCAAGAGTCAGAAGCTCTCCACCTCCTGGGCACCCATGGGCTATTCCCACCCACACCCCGCATCTGCAGTGTTAGATGGGGAAGGAGTTACAGGACATTCTTAGAAAAATGTGTTCCCAAGCAGGAAATATCCTCATCAGCTGCAGGGACCCAGAGGTTTTTCTCAGCCTACATCACGACCAGAGGTACCTATAATAAGTCTTGCTGCGTTCCCTCAAAATGCTGTAATCACGGTTTTCCCATCCCGTCGGCTACAGCACTGCAGTTCATTTATAAGCATCACTATCTACACAGTAAATACACACGGAGACAAATCCTTCCTGTGCCTGCCTTTTTTCACCCTCATTTGAAAACAGAGGACCTGAGCTGTGCAGGTGCTTTTACCCTCTTCGTAAACTTAGCACTATTTGGGCAACTTTCCATGACGTCTGAATAAGAAACATGAATAAAATAAACATCTGGGGATCTATCGCTCAATTTTTAGAGTTCAAATAAATCTCTAGACATCTTTTTGAAAATAAGTAAGCCAATCCAGTATAATAATAATAATGATAAATTATTTAAACTGAAAATTGCCCTTCATATTAACATGAGAATAATTCATTATAAGAATTTTAATTTTAAAACAGCATGCTTTTGTTGGAGTGTCCTTTGGCCATTGACAATGCTACACCTCTTTGTCTTAATTAGAACCCTATTCAGTTATCAAAAGTGGATGAAAATTAGATATAATATATAAAAAGAGCAACAGAATATTATTTTTATGATTAAACAAACAACTCTCCAACAATAAAGTTAATTAGTAAAACAAGTTTCCACCAATTTCTATTGAAACCAAAAAAAAAATAGAGAACTAAAATTTTTCTTTTTCTTTTTTCAGTATTTGAAATTAGTCACTTTTCCTTTGTTTATTTTATTTCCTCCCTTACCTGCTGCTAATGAGCCTCACTGTTGACTAACACCCAGCAGGGTGAACACAGTACTTGTAGAAAAATCTGTTCTTAAATAAGGAATTCCCTGAATTATAAAATTCTTGCTTTAATACTACCATGCCGAGATGTTCAATGTCATATTGCAATGGATTTTTACAGTTTAGTCACAAGAAATAAAAAAGTAACCCTTAACTCCACATGAGAGAGACCTTTCTTGCATTTTATAAGGAAAACATTTTTTACAACATGTTGACTAGCTACAATGATAGGACAATGCAAATTTTCTAAAATACGATTTTTAGCCAAAAGAACACTTGATTTCCATTTGTATAAAGGAGCCCCTGTCCCAGGATCTCACACTGCCCTGAGAGCCAGTGAACACGAGGTCACAGGCAGCACGCTTGCCCAATCCCGGGCATTCTCTCAGATACAGCCAGCGTATCCTGAGCGCGGTATCCACGGGCCAGGGCCTGTGCTGAGCCCTCACCTTTCTTTCCTCTCCCATGGGCTCCTCTTCCTTCACACCCCTTCTCTCTGTTCCTCCAATACAGCAAGCCTTTGCTAACTCACACCTTCACGCTCTTGCCTCTTGATGTCACCTGGATGCCAGTTCAATGTTCTTTCATCAACAAGGCCGTCCCCCAGCCCCTAAATTACTTTACTCTGTAGCATACCAAGTGTGCGCTTTTCTTTATAGGAACAAAAATTATGCAACATCAGTATGTTCACTTACAATCACTTGTCATTATTCATGGGGCTTGTGTATATAAAGTCTCCATAAACACTGAATTGGGGACCACGGAGCCTGTGCTCCCAGGGGAAATAGAGGCTTAGGTTCCTGAGAGGTTCTGGTCCCACTTTCAACAACCCACCAATACAAAACCTTGTTTTATATGTGTTTTCACTTAACGACACCTTTTTAATATGCATTGCTGACTCACGGACATTGACTTCAAGGCCGACAGCACTGTATCTCCTGTCTCCATGAAGCACATCTAACACACGTGTTTTCTCCGTAAGGCACGTGGCGGCCTTCTCATACTCAGGACACCAGATAGCACTTTAGCACTGCACTTGGGAATTCTATTATATACAGCGAAAGGTACACACGTGTAAAAATGTAACACCAAACAGACCATAAAAAGGACACTTGTTTACAGTTGAGACAGTGTCACATAGTCATCCTCAACTGGGAACATGCATATTGGGAGCCTTACACTTTTCATTGCTTTGTGCATGTCTGTCAGTGATCACGAAAATGCCAAAAACGCGGATTTGGGGGTCACAGATAAACTTAGCCAGTAGGTGAAATCATAAATAGAGAATCCATGAATAACAAGGATTGGCTATGTTTGCTTAGTTTTAGGCTACCCATCCCCTCCTTTTTTAAAATATCCTCACCGGAGGAAATGTTTTACTGATTTGAGAGAGAGAGGGGGGGAGAGAAACATCAATGTGAGAGAAAAACATTGATTGGTTGCCTCTCATACAGACCCTGGCTAGAGATCAAACCTGCAACCTAAGTATGTGACTAGGATGCCTGGGATCAAACCCACAGTCTTTTAGTGTACAGGATGATGCTCCAACCAACTGAGCCACCTAGCCAGGGATGCCCTTCCCTTTTGAGTTCCATGAGAAGGGGGATTCTCCCTGGTCTTTTTTCACTGTTGCATCCCCAGCACCTAAGCAGTACAAGGCAGATGTTCATTACCAGAAAATTATTCATGGAATGACCAAGGAAGCTAATGCTATTTCCCTCTGCTGAAAAACTTCCTAGCACACTCATTCTTCTCCTACAGAGCACATCTCAGAAGCAGTCTGCACCAACCTCCTAGGCATAGTTTTGATCTCTTTCTAAGGCCTCCCGACCATCCTGGATGAATTTCTATCATAACATGTATTAAATTCTATCTACACACCAGTTCCCCTCACTAGACTGGGTCCTTTGTGGGCTGAATCTGGTTTATAGTTACCTTGAGTCTCTTGCACCTAAGGCCATGGCTGGTATATATACAAAGCATTAAGCCAATGTTTGCTTAAAAAATACATTCACATAGTTTATAAACTCTTTTCCTTGGCCCATGTTCCAAATGGGATATTCATCTATGAGTGGGGATACTAAAAGCTGTCTTTTAAAAAGATGTTAAATTTTATCCCTTGCTTAAAGAAAAATATTTTGTCCTTCTGTCACAAAATCAGTATTTCTTTAGGATCCACTACCATGGTTACCTCTAAAGTTTATGGCTAATAGTAATCATTTCACTGTGTGTGTGTATGTTGTATAAGACTTAAATATAAGTTGCGACACAATAAAAGTCCTAGAGGAGAACACAGGCAGGAAAATCAGATATTCCAGGCAGCAATATTTTCACTGCTTTGTCCCCTAGACCAAGGGGCATAAAGGAAAGAATAGACAAATGGGACTTCATCAAAATAAAAAAGCTTCTGCACAACTAAAGAAAACATCAGCAAAATGAAAAGGGAACCAATCACGTGGGAAAATATATTTGCAAATGATACCTCAGACAAGGGTTTGATCTGCAAAATTTATAAAGAACTCACACGAATCCACTCCAGAAAGACAAACAACCCAATTAAAAAATAGTCAAAGGACCTAAACAGATATTTCTCCAAGGAGTACATACAAAAGACCCAGAGACATATGAAAGGATGCTCAGCATCACTGGCCATCACAGAAATGCAAATTAAAACCACAATGAGATACCACTTCACACCAGTCAGAATGGCCACCATAACAAATCAACAAAGAACAAGAGCTGGTAAGGCTGTGGAGAAAGGGGAACACTAGTGCACTGTTGGTGGGAATGCAGACTGGTGCAGCCACTGTGGAAAACAGTATGGAATTTCCTCAGAAAATTAAAAATGGAATGGTCTTTTGACCTGGCAATTCCACTGCTGGGATTATACCCTAAGAATCTTGAAACACCAATTCAAAAGAACCTATGTACACCAATGTTCATAGCAGCACAATTTATAATAGTCAAGTGCTAGATGCAACTTAGTGCCTATAAGTAAATGAGTGGATTTAAAAAAATGTGGTATATGTATACAATGGAATAGTAAGAAGCAGAAAGAAAGAAGGAGCTCCTACTCTTTGCAACTGTATGGATGGAACTGGAGAGCATTATGCTAAGTGAAGTAAGACAGGTGGTGAAAGTCAAATACCATATGATCTTGCCTATAAGTAGAACCTAATCAACAAAATGAACAAGCAAACAAAATATAACAGAGACATTGAAATTAAGAACAAACTGACAATAAGCAGAGGTGGGGGGAGGAGGGGATAACAGGGGAAAAAAGGGGAAGGGTCATCAAGGAACATGTATAAAGGACCCATGGACCAAGCTAAAGGGGAGTAAGATTGAGGATGGGAGGTAAGAATGTGTAGGGTGGGTAAGAAGTGGGGGGAAATGGAGACAACTATACTGGAACAATAATAAAAAAATGCGAGTAAAAAAATAAAGTGATTATTGATAGATAAAAAAAGAAATTTTAATTTTTTTAAAGATTTTATTTATTTATTTATTTTTAGAGAAATGGGGAAGGGAGGGAGAAAGAGAGGGAGTGAAACATCAATGTGTGGTTGCCTCTAGCATACCCCATACTGAGGACATTGCCTACAACCCAGGCATGTGCCCTGACTGGGAATCAAACCAGTGATGCTTTGGTTCACAGACCTGCACTCAATCCACTGAGCTACACCAGCCAGGGCCAGAAATTTTAATTTTAAAAAATGAACAGGAAAGTCCCACATGCTCGAAAAGGTGTTTATTGCTGAGAAGAGTTTAGCTGAGTAAAACACAACAACAAAAGCCCCCAGAAAACATCAAGTCAATGACGGAAAGCAGTTTAGGTCATTTTAGCCTCATCAAATAGAGCCTTTGATGACTTTGTCAAGGTAGAATAACATATGTGCTTCAAAGACATGTTATTACATTCATAGGCTGAAATGTGAATCTAGCAATTTGCCATTAGCTACTGGATTAAGCTAAATGTCCCTGAATTCAATCTAGATTTCATGACCTGGCTTCAGTCTCCAAGCTGGTACAGACAACATATCCAGTGAGCCCTGGGCTGACCTGCCTAGAAAGCCTCTTTCCACCAGTTGCCCCCCATCATCTCATCCTTCCAAGCCCAGTCCAGACCCCTGTGCCCTGACCACTGCACTCTACTGTTATCTCACCCTCCAAACACCTGTTTCTTACATTATCAGCTAACACTTTATCATCCATATATATTTTATCTGCTTTATTAGATAAGCAACAGTTATCTGGATAGCTATTTCCTTCCCAATAGCACCCAAGAAAGTGACTAATGGTCACTAAATACTCATTAAACATGGGTGTGAATGAGAAGATAGTTGATAAAAGAATCAAATCCTTATTATATGATACAAAAATAACAAGATTCTGTGTTTATAATGTCATTGAATCTAATAATACCAACCATCCCTGAATGCATGAGAAAACTTACTGTTGTTTTCTGCATAAATCCTTATGACAGGCATCAACTCAAAGAGCACTTTTGGTTTGGACTCAATGAGCTTCATGTTCCTCTTGTCCCAGCCAGCACCTTCAAGATACAAGCCATAGACATAGACACCCTCTGTGGGAGGGGCAGAAATGTCATCCTTCATCCACTTGGTGACTTCATTGCAAAGCACCATATTGTCCAGAGCCCAGCCTTTGTTGGCCCGAGTTATCTCCTGCTCCAGGGAAGAACAAAAGCAGAGGATGCAATTAGCAATTACAGAGGTTTGTGTGTACAGAGCATAAATTCCAGTGCAGCCCCAAACTACCCTAATGCAAAGTAAGTAGAATGGTATTTAAGGTTAAAAAGATTCTCTCAGAACCAACACTCATGTCCCAAGTTAACCACTTGTACATATATATTTTTATTTTATTATATATAATAAAATCAAATATAAAAATAACAAATAAAGATTTTGAAATTCAAGCCAGCAGCCTCAGAACAAGTTCCGGGATTTATGTTCAGGACAATGTAACAGCTAGCACCCATAAGAGACAGTCATTCTCTGTCTTATTATATTCTCTAAAACTATAATGAAAGAAGAGAACTTTATAGAGGAAAATTATAATAACACAACAGGTGTAAGTCAGAGCTATTACCTGTCGCATTGCAGTTAAAAATCCTTGGGGGTTAAAAAAGCCTGTCATCCAGAAGCAGTGGGGTCGGCCATTGAAAACCCAAGAGGTAAATTGGCAGTTTCTTTCTATAAGTTCAGTAAACCAGAAACCCAATGTACTTGAAATCCATGACACCTGAAACACATACATTCAAGCAATTAATACAGGATTAATTTTGCTGTCTAACTAGCTGTGTTCGTGAATTGCCCTGGGGTTCTGAAATTTAAGTTTTCAAATGATTCTTCCTCCTTGAGAACATATGACAGAATCAGCCCACAGTCACGTGAATACAGATCAACTGAGCGCTCAGATGCTGCCCCAGATGTCTGTGGTCAATAGAATGACCTTCCATTTACAAACATATTCATCACCAATTCAGCTATAGAGCAATTAAAACCATTGTATTAAATTTAACTGGTTCCGACTATTTTCCTTCGGTTACATTTTCAGTAGATGCGTTAGAAAACAAGATCTCTATTTGCATGACTGTGCTCATGGCCCAACCAATGCTTCAAAATACATTCTCTGAATACCAACTCAGAGGAGCCTTTCTCCATTTATCATGTGTAACGAGGCAAACAACAATTATATTCTGAAGTTTTTGTCCCTTAGAATGTACTTTGATTTCTTCTGATGAAGGAGCAGACGTAGAAACACAGGTCCCTTTACCACCAACAAATTAATTACATTCATCGCCTGTAACATTCCTCCTGAATTCACACGTGGAGCTTCTGTGGTTACAACTGGCATGGATAAGTCATTGATGTTATCAGTAGCTGTGCTGGCGGGTGTCTCCGAACCATATTTTATAACATTTTACTGCAACTGCAATATTTTATGTATGAATAAATGTAGTGATCCACCTGGATAGATATACCACTTGAATTTCAAATATCTTAAAAATTAATTTTCCTGTTTTTCAAAAAAAGGGGGATTCCAAAAACTGATAGTATACTGATCATAATTTAAAAATTAGGTAACGCATTCTACTCCACATTTATAGATGTGTTAACTAAAAGAGAAGTGTCAACACTACATTTGATCTGAGGACACAGGGAACCACTATTGAGAGGGTGCCTCCTGGCAAGGATCCCCGTTGCAGAACCTCCCAGGAGCTGACCAAGCTCAGTTTGCTGGGTTCGTGGGTAACAAAACAGTGGCCAGTGACCAGGCAGGTTCTCCTTCTGTCACTGGCAGTGAGGAGAGGCAATTCGAATAGAAAACTCTCTGGCTTTGGCAATAAATTTGTGAGAGGTGCAAAAGAGAGGAAGAGGTCTGGTCAAAGCTAATTTTGAGTTTCTAAGCTGTGTGATTAGAGCAATGAATAGCACTGTCATCGGATAAGAAGGAGAGGTCATAGGAAGGGCAATCCCCAGGTACTTTATGCTGCCTGTGGGACCCACTGCCTTGGAATCTGCCCGAACCTTGGGTGAGAAATTGGAGGCTCAGCACTAAGTGAGTCTCTTCTGAAAGACTATCATACCATCAGGTCTCACCTTCCCAATAACCCGAGTAACTTCAAAAGGCCAAGCACCTAGTCACCCCATGACCCAGTCCCATCTCTAGATGCAGCCCTCTCCATACAGCCCCCAATCTGACCCAAACCTCAGCCCTCTGCCCTCCCAAGTCTTTCTACTGCATTTTCAGGATCCTCACTGCCAAGATGAGCAAACTCCTCAAGATTCTTCACCTCTTCCCTGAATATTCCCCCAACTTCCTCTGTAATCTCTCCCCAACCCCCACTCAGAAAACACTGCCTCCTCTGTAGCCCTCTCAGAATGTAAGATACTGTTTACTGCACAGCCATCAGGGCCAAAGAAGGCATAGATATCCCTGTTTCTGACAAGTTATAATTTCCCATTATTCTCTTCCTTTGAATCTCAGACACTCTGGACATCCCATCCTCACCCCTTCTTGTTTCTGTCACCACTGGTTACTGCCTCTTATTTATCAAGGAATTTGGCTCCTGGTTTGCTCTTCCATTCCATCCCCAAAATAATCATGAAGATGAGGATGATGATAATGGCGATGATATAATTGGTGGTGATGGAGGTCTGGCAGTGGAGGTACTGGTGGAGGAGATGGTGGTGATGGTGATGGTAGTGAAAGAGGTAGTGGTGACAGAGCTGGTGCAAGTAGTAGGGATGCTGGTAGGGTGATGGTCATGAAGGTGGTAATGATGGAGGTAGTGGTGGCAGAGATGGTAGTAGTGGTGATGGTGGTGGTGGTAATAGAAACGGTGGTAGTAATAGAAATGGTGGTGGTGGAGGTGATGGAGGCAGTGGAGGTGGAAGTGGTGGGGTGAAAGTGATGGTGATGCCGGTGGTAATGAAGCAGTGGTCATGAAGAAGGTGGTGGTGGTGGTGGTGGTGGTGGTGGTGGTGGTGGTGGTAATAATGGTGGTAGTATTGGAGGTATGTGGTTTTAAGAATAATAACAGCAAGCACTTACATGACACTGGCCACATGCCAGACACTGTTCTAAGCACTTTACATTCTTCAATTTAACGCTCACAAGGCCTGTAGTAGAAATGAGACTAATAATAATTCCCATGTTACAGATGAGGAAACTTAGGCATGGCAAGACAAGTAGCTTATCTGGACTTGCACAACTTGGATGTGGCACAATTCATCCAAGGCACAGTTTGAAGAGAGGGCTTCAGAATTCAGCTCATAACCCATTAACTGCACTTATTTACTTCCACTAATCATTCTTGGTGACACCAGATCCATGTGAATAACCCATTTAATATCCTACCTTCTTATCTCACGACCTCTGATCTCTAACAATCCACTTAATTCAGCCATCCCACCCTTACACTTTCAACCTTGTCATCAAACACTGTCCTCCTGGGCAAAGCACATTATCTCTACAACTCTATTTCCTTCCAAGGACAGAGAGTTCCATTTAAACAACACTCCAGGCTTCTTTATCCCGTCACTCCCCTCACTCCAAGGAGGTAAAGAAGCATATCTGACTTGAGGGGAGGTGGGGTGTGGCACAGACAATTTGTTAAATGACCAGCGAGTTTTCATCCCCTGTGGAAAGTGACCCCTACACTTCCCAGTCTCCCATTCATGTTGTCACGTTGTGCCCCTGCATCTATTCTGATCCATGAAGATCAGACCCAGTGCACCTCGTCCATTCCTCCCTTCTCCTAACTATGACGACTTCACAGGCCATATGGTGGAAGAGCCACCGCCAGACGGTGAGGCCTCCATCAGATGGGTCCCACTGTAACTGTAGGGAGCTGCAGTCCCACCCAGTGTGTGGAAAAGAAAGAGAAGTAACCTCCAAGGCCTGTCAGTAGATCAGCACAGAGACAGCAGGTGGTTAGGAAAGTCCTACGGGCAGCAGGAAACATGGAGAAACGAGTTCAGAAACAGCAACTTTCTCTTTCCTCTGGGCTCAGAAGCCTCCAGGGAGCACACACCCTGCTCTGCTCTGTGTGCTCTGGTTCCATAAGAAGACACTACAGAGTTGCCCTGTGGACACCTTGCTCTTGGACGTCCCATGTCTAGAACTGTGCAACAAGAAATCGCCGTTGTTTAAACCACTCAGTCTGTGGCAGTTTATTATGCAACCCCAGAAAACTAACACATCTTCCATTGCACTTGCCTAGGGAAACCCAACATGGCACGACCTTGACCATCCGCCCTCCCCAGGCCCGCTCCCAGTCAGCTGAGTGGGGCTGCAGGAAACTGCACAACTGTACAGACCTGGTTCACTTTGCATCCGTGACTTGAGATCACAAGTGGGGAAAGCCTGGCACAGTTCTCTACCTGCCATCCATCCCGGGTTCCTCCTTCTGCCAAACCTTCAGGGAGGGTAGAGCATATAGGCACTTCTGAAGGGGAGCAGGGACTTTCAGAAAGAGCTGTGAGTCAAGTGAATGAGGAGTTCCTGCTGTGGCGGCAGAATCAGCCCTGGTGATGGCATATGACAAATGCAATTTCTCCGGAAATATGGGATATAAATACAGCAACACCACTGCCCTTTCCCAGGTCTCTTCTCCACCATAAGCAATCTTGGAGCTTTCACTTATTTTGCCCACAAATTGCACTTGCATACAACACACAGAGGCTTAAAGACAGAACAAAGAAGCTATGTCATTTAGGCGCCTTCTGTCCTCAAATGCACGTGTTTTCCTGTTTAAAAAAGACACTCAGTCCTTATTTTACTTTTTAAATAGAAAATTATTTCTTAAAACTGCATTTCTCATGTGACACAATCACCAACAGGTAATCAGTAAGCACACTTGTTATCCTGAGATATATATACACTCACATATCTACAAACAAAGGAAAGAAAATGTTTAATATGCATGAGTCTCTCAAAACATTCTCTTCTATGAAACTAGTATCGTGGCCTCTGAGGCCCAAGAGCTTGGATTTAAATTCTGATTCTTGGATGACTTAGGTGTGTGATTTGAGAAAAGACGTAACCTCTCTCAGATGCAAGTTCCTCATCTGTAAATTAAGGGTAATAAAATGTAAGATGAAAATGAAAGAATGCATGTAAATTGCCCACCCTGATACATGGGAAATGCTATATAATTTCCTTCCCTACCTACAATCTGAAAATACAGGACTATAAGGGGATTAGTCCCTAAGCAAAAGAACACTTTTAAGTAAATTATCCATAGGTGCTTTCCTCTTGCCAATTGCAACTCTTCACAACAATAAAGTGACTAGGCAGAACAGGAGCAGACTTCAACGTACTTTTTTCCACTGAGCAGGAATTCTGGCATCAAACATGCAATTCAATGCATCGCGCAGATTTTCACTCATGATGATGGTGCCGTCAATGGCAAGTTTTAGTTCAGTCAGGGTGCTGCGGACCAGGGTGAGCACCCTTTGCATTCTGTCTATCTCCTGCCTGAGGAAAATGTTCATCGGCTGGAACGGTCCCATCTTTTGCAGCCTCTCCTTCACCTGTCATGGAGACATTCAGCACACATTATAAAGTAGAAAGCTGTTAACGTTTATGTCACTGGGGCTTCAAAAAGGCCCCAGATTTTACAATTCCACAAGTGGTAAGTTTTTATTTATTTTTTTCACTGCCCAAAAACAGACAATAAATAAGAAAGGAAACATCTGTTAGATGACCAGCCGATTTTTCAGCCCATGTGGGGAAAACAGGCAGCCATTAATGCACAGGAAGATAAAAGCGCATGACCACAGCCACGCAGCCTTCTAGACAGCAACGGTGCTTACTGGGAAATAGTCACTTACTGCTAATCTAAGACTTTCAGACACATACGTGGACACGCACAGACATGTATGCATACATGACCATTCTGCTGTCTGCCTCAAAAAACTATACATATATTTTCAGAGCTTTCTGTTTGCCATAAAGCACTCATCCATCCACCACCCACCCACCCACCCAATCATTTCCATCCTGCAAGTATTAATTGAGAATCTTCTATGAATCAGTTATTGTGCTGGGCTGAGTTGCATTATCCTAGTATAGCTCTGACACATTCAGCAAAAGGAGGCAGATGCTTCTAAATCCCATTACTTGCTTGCTTGCTTGCTTGATTTATTTATTTATTTACTTATTATATTTTTATTTATGTTTAATGCTTCATAAATATTTCAACCACTGCTAGACATGAATGACCTGTTTCCTGTTACTATAATGAAAGGTGTTTGTGAAAGCTGATTGCAGTATTGATTTTTTCCAAGCAAGTGATCAGAGTTTCTTCCCCAGGAAATGATTCCCTTGGTGATAGGTCCCTGAGTTCAGTCTATCGTATTCACAGCCAAAGTGACCTGCTTCGTAAAAAGTAATAGGATGCTGAAAAAACAGAAGCCTGCAGGGTTCCTTCTGAAAGCAGGTGGAAAGGGGGCAATGCAGAAAGAAACATGGTGGCCCTGTGACAAAAGTGTCACACTTAGTCCAGGTCATCTTTTAAGATGATATGGAAAGTAACCCAGTTAGTTTTGCTTTTATCGAAAGTTTTAAATTTTTGTCAGGGTAAATCTCTTCACAATTTGCTAATATGTCTAAAAAATTAACCTTCATAATCATGAAATTCCTTAGAAATTAGTTGTATATTAAAAAGACATACCAATAAATGGACTAAATGGTAATGGAAACAATATAATAAAGATTATATTGGTTTAAAAGACATACTAGTGTTTTGAACCTGTGAGATGAAGAAGCTGCAAAGCAAGTTAATGATAAAATACAGACTCCCTGAAATTAGGAATGCCTGAGTTTTAAGGTGTACATTAAATTACACAACATTTTTAAAATGATCAGGTGCTAAACTCTAAAACTACATTACTTTTCTTTCAACAAATAGCAATGTGAAGCACCTCAAGGGAAAGCTCTAGGGAAGGAATCCTCACCCATCAGTATATACTTGTAATTTAATTAGGAATATTAACATTCATATCAAGTTTTCTTATTATTTATGTCAGAACGATCACATTCATAGATTCAAAAACTTCTTTTTCTGGGTTTTCAGGAAGTGAGTTTTTTACATTTTTTTTTCAGAAAAATGTTTGCCCTCCTTTCTCGTTCCCCTAACCAAACAGACTCATCCACAGCAGATATTCTGTCAAGATTTCGACTCACTTCAAACGGGCCGTAGTCAGGGGGCAGCTTTTCCAGCATGTCATCAGCCAGCCGGGCCACCACGGCCTCCCGGGTTTCATCCCCTCCACCAGAGCTGTCCTTGGGTTGGATGCCCAGGATGGTGTCCAGCACGTCCTTGGCCAGCTTGCTCTGGTACGTGATGTCGGCATTGGGGTGCAGCCCAAAGACCTCGGGGCTGTCGTAGGTGGGCAAACTCTGAACAACAAGTACCGCGGTAAGCACAGACTGCTGCCATAGAGACCAGTTAAATTATACTGTCTTAGGGAAGAAGTGTGCTTTTATTAGAATATGCATTTATAAAAGATGCCTTATTTGTATCAGTCCACCATCTCGATAATTTCTCCAGAGAAAAATCAAAAGTTTCCTTGAAAAAAAATTAACATTGAGAAACATAATCGGCTCATGGTACTTTAATATCTACACCTCCAACGAATTTAATCAAAGAGATACTGTCTTGTTTTATAATATGTAAGACAGAGAAGGAAATATGGATTGGTATTTTGTTTTCTGAAGGTCTGATCTAATTCAAGCCAGTTTTTTAAATGAATGTTGGATAATTAATGGTTACTAAGTTTTTAAGATACCAGAAAATGACAGTTGTAGCAATTAGGACCCAAATAAAGGAATTGTATTCTCCTGGAGAGAGACTATGAAAAGAGAGAAATATTAACAGAGCAATAGAGTCAGTGAGGAAAACAGCAAGAACAAGTGGGCAAAATTCTCCCCCTGCTACTAGACAAAAAGAAAATTTACCTGCAATTTGACGTATTTCTACATGTGAATTGTTTTATTGTTGTCCTATTCATAGTTCCCCTCCTATCTACTCCCTTATTTTATTTCTTTTTACATAATGTCTTCCTATGTATGAACTCAAGTTCATTGTGAAATGAGATGTATATAAATAAATATATGTACAGGCATATCTGAATTTATACCTTCAAAGGCACTTTTTTATTCAGTGCTGATCATTTAAAGACACATATACTACAATTAAAATACATATAGTTGCTGATTTGAATTACTGAAAGTGTAAAGATGATAATATATGATAAACTCATCACATCTATTTATCACAGAACCTCTAAATATACTAATAAATTTAGCCCTCTGGGGTCGTTGCACTTTAGTTTGTTCACTCTGAGATAAATCTTAGAGGCAAATGAGATTGCTAAATAATGATCTAATGAATTCAAGGTATAGAGACAGAAACTGAAGTTACCTTGAAACACAAATCAACTTTCTTCCCCAAATTTCCTGTCAAAATCTATTTTATTCTCTCTTAGAGCAATGTTTCTCAATCAGGGGTGAATTTGCGCGCCCAGAAAACATTTGGTAATGTCTGCAGAACTTTTTGGTTATCACAGCTGGGTAAGAGATGTGCTGACATCATGTGGGGAGAGGCCAGGGTTGCTACTAACCCCAGGAGAGCCCCCATCACCCCCTCCATGACAAAGAAGTAGCTGGCCCGGAATGAAGAAGTTCTTGTATGAATGGACCCCTGTACACACTCATGCACTGTCCACTAGACCCAGATTAAGGGACAGATTCACAAAATAAGGCAAGTGGATTGACAACTAGAACAGACTGTCCAGAGGCTGCCTCTGCCCCATTATCACAAGTCACTGAAGTCTCACAGTTGGAGAGCTCTGGGGAGTTTGTGCAGGTTCCCCAGCTCTCATCTGCTCAATCCGTCATCTCCCCCCAAAATATTCTTCACTGAAGCATTACAAGAGAACGGGAGGAGGGCATTCATACAAAACACACACGCAGAACAAATATAACCATTTTAATCATTGGGGAAATATAAACATGAAGAAAGCATCGATGGTGGAAGCTTCAATATGTATCACCATTAAAAATTCTACTAAAGAGAGTATACGAGTAAATGGTGCAAATCAATAACCAAAAGGTCAAATACTGAGGATATTTACTGTATGCATAAAAGTTTGACATTGACACACCTGGATATAATGAAGATAGTTATCTACCGTGCTGCATTTTGGAATATTATATCCTTGGTAAAAGCTGAAATCTGGTCCAAACATATTTTCACAGAACCAAACCTTCGCAAATGTGTTCAACAATCTCTTATCGTAGTCATCAGTGACTCTGCCTCCATATTGAATCTCGCCTATCATGTAGCGGACGGTGGTCCAGGACACGCCCTGGGAAGATTTATAGAATAATTGTGTAGAACTGATTACTGTCTTATCCTCATTTTCCCTGCCAAGGAATGTCATTTATTCACTCATTTATTCATAATGTAAAAAGCACAGAAAGAAAATTAATTAGGCAAACATAAGTGATTACTCAAAACTCATCCTCATAACTTGACATAGATTCTGCTTCATATTTTCATATTTTAATTTCAACAGAAAAAAGTTTTTTTAATATTGAGATAGTTCTTTAAGAATCACACACTTCAAAAGTAATCTAGACTTCATTTTCATTTTTTAAGGTTTTTTTAAAAGTTTCCCCACTCACTCCCCCTACCCTCTAAAAAACTCTGTTAGGTTGTGTTATGTGTAATTTCAACTTGACTTTAATGTATAAAATATCATTAAAACTTGGCTATTTTCCAGCTGAAATCAAGAGGCAAGTGTGACCTAAGCTGCTATGACTTAAAGATAATGTCTTTGCAAGCACAGAAAATCATCCCCCTTACAAGATTTACTCCAAAGCTGCCCCCACCCAGAAAACTTTTGGTGAGGTCTGCAGAAATTTTTGGTTGTCACAACTGGGTAAGGGATGTACTGACATCCCTTACACCCCTTGGGTGGGGGTCACGTTAGCTTGAGGACCCACAATCACCAGTGGCATGAAGCAGCATACACAGTACCTTTTTGATATCCATGTCGTCTAAATGGTTTTGGATGAACTGCACAGTGGCATTAAAGTCCGCTTGATTAAATTCATAAGGGATGTTCCACCCCAGGGCACCAAACTTCCGCCTCTCCTGGACCGTGGAGTGCAGGAAAGCCACGGCGTACAGCAGAGGCTTCCACGGTGCCGCCGCGCTCACATCCAGCAGGTCTTGGCTCACGCCTGCTGAGGTCGGCCAGGTGGAAACCTGTGTCAGCTCTCCAACATCCTCAGTTTCTACTACTTTTAACAGTTCTTAATTCTTTTTGTAAATTCCTAATATTTAATTTCATTTATCTTAAATTATTTTTTATCACATTCATATGGCAACAGTAATTTAAGTTGGGTACCTAGGGGCAGGCACATCTCTCTGAAAAATCTGCAAAGAGATTTGAGGGGGAGAGGGGCTCGCTGACATGGATCAAGTTCCTGCCAATCTAACAAGGTAATGTGAGGAGAAAGTAGAGGTGGAGGAATGATGGCAATGAAATAAATACTGCTGCTATGACTACAACCAGCACTAAATAATAATAATAATAATAAGCTTACATCATCATCATCATCATCATTATTTGGAGCATGTACATACACTATTTTAATTAATATTAAATTGTTAATACTGTTTATAGAAGCCCATGGCAACCTAAATATGTTCCTGAAGCAATAGTTATGATGATTATATATGTATCTATAATACACATATAAAACCATAAATTTCTCATTTGATAACTTGTTTTCATTGCCATTACCCTTCCACATCCATTTTATCCTGACATTACTTTATAAATTGGCAGTAATTTGAGTCCTGTTAACAATTCCAAAAAATCTCTTTGTAGATTTTTCAGAATGATATAGAATTGTTATATTCATTACTGTTATTCGATACACTAGATTTCAATCATCATGGATAGATTTTATGTTCCTTATTTTACATGTGAGAAAATGAAAATTCCAGTTGTTTGAGTAACTAACACCCAAGAGAACACAGCATTTTGTTGAGGGAGGATCAGAAACAGGATTTCCGACTCTGCAGTCCAAGCTCTTTTCAAGACCACGAGTCCCAGACAGGAAGCCATGAAGTACAGGAAGCAAAGGCAAAGAGAAAAATCTCAGTTCCAGTTCTAAATGGAGGGCATTTGTTCTCGTTTTGCTCCTTTTGTTTGACTTCTAACTTCGCTACTGTTCTGATGTTATAGAATGTGGCTTCATGAAATAAAGGCAGGCCATAATTTTAAAATCTCCTCTTGGAAGGGGCTACCATCCTTCTTCATGTATGAAGCATAAACACCATATATGACCAAAACATCAACTTTAGATATTTACATTAAAAAGTAGGTGTCTAGCAGAGAATAGTATAGGACAAAGTAGAGCAATATTGGGAAAACAGGAAAAATACAAGGTGGGAAATTCTGAGCTCTGGTGCCTAATTCTGCCGGGTCACGTTCCACAAGAACCATGACAAAGAGGCCAACCACTCCTCCACATGTTAAATAACAGTACTCTTTGCTATAACTATTGTCTAGCTAATTCTGTTTTTACAATTTCTTTAAGAAAACAGTTTAAGTGCAAGAACACCAATAAACTTGGACGTATTCCTTTACTCACCGCCATATGTTCTTTTCAGTCCTGCCCGGAGGCCCTGCGGAGGCTCATTGGCGAACTTAATGGACATCTGAAGGAGCGTAATGGGAAACTGCTTGTGAACCTCGGTGGTCATCCACAGGCGGAACGCGGCGTGTACAGTCTCAGTCTCTGTAACTATGCCCATTAGCTCGTCCATGAAATCGAGTCCCAGGTGGCAGTTCTGCAGAAGTGCCCATCCTCCCTAAATCAGCAACAGTGAAGGGCAATGAGGCTATTTTGTGTTTTGCCCAGAGACTTAAATTAGTACATTCTTTAAAAATTAAGTAATTATAACGTAACAGCACAGCACACTAACCACTTTAAATGAATCTGGGTCAAAACAAGGACATAACAAAGTTTAATTGAGACAGGTATAGCTTTTCCTGTTCCGTGTACTGGTCCCACATATTGCATGCCAACTGCACTAATATGTGGTAGGAGTCATGAAAATAACCAAAGTGAAGCATAAAAAGAGATAGCGATACTTGCAAGTTAACATGCTGATTGAAAATACCCGTTTAGCTCAGCTCCTTACCAAAAGGCCATGAAAACTCCAGGGAAGGGACTTTTTTTTGAAGGCATGAACTCTTAAGAACAAAACAGTGAGGGTGAAGATACTATCAATAACATATAAAATTAACTCAAGAAAGTTGAATCCTCAGCTGACATCAGGAAAGCTGAGATGTAACCTGAATTACACCGCATAACTCCCCAAACACTCAAGAATGGTGACAAGAGGTCCCTTGGGAAGTTGGGAGAGAAGGTGGGCAAGAAGATTGAAAGCCCAGACCTCTGACATGTTCCTGCCTCTCCTACAGAAGGATGGAAAGCTAATTCTCTTTAAAAGGTGAAACAGACAGCATTTGGACTGGAGCACATCAGCACATAGGGTATAGGAACCTCACTGAAAACAGATGAAAGAAAATTTTCCCACTGATTTTGAGACCCACCCCTCATGCCTCCCACAGACTTCCCAGAATACTGTTAGCTGGGCATATACCCTCTAGAATGAGGAAGAACTTTTGCTGGGTAATTTGACCATTCTAAGAACAAGACCCTTAGAAGATAAGCCTGATCTTTTTCATAAATTTTTCTATGAGCATAAGAATATTCCATGTATAAAGCAGGACCAGAAAAATTTTAGGTCATATAATAATAATTCACTCAATATCTAATCTATAAAATATTTTTTGCTAATATTATCCACAATATCCAGAAGATAATCCTGAGTTGTTTTCTTTCATTTTGTGGGTCATTTAGTTTTGACTATTACTGCCTGAGTTATTTCTTTTTCCAAGAAACAAATCAAGCACTAGATCTAAAATCTTAGTAGTTATGTATAAAATTGATCATTTTGGAATTTGATATATTACCTTCTAGTTTTCTTCAGAAGTATATAGCATGTAGCAAATAAACTATTCTTTGTCCTTTGAAAAAAGTTTTAAGTGTGAGGTGCATGCTTTATTTAAATCTTGTTTATGTTCCTTTTATTTTTTATTGATGTTCGAATACAGTTGTCTCCATTTTCCCACCACCACTTTCCCCAGACCTACCCACCCCGACCTCCCACCCTCAGTTCTACACCCCGCTTTGGCCTTTTCCATGTGTCCTTTATACATGTTCATTTATGACCCTTTCCTTTCCTTTGAAAAATTTAATTGACACTGTTCAACCCTTCAAAACAAGAAATTAAACATAAAACTTAACAAGAGAAGGCTTAGGTTGCTCTCCTTCATCCAGCGTACAGGCAAATCCTATTCTAAGTTTCTTAGGTGAGAACTTTGATGCTTCAATGTTCACCCACAGAATCTGAGGCCAAGATTCTTCCTTTGAATTGCTGCACTCCTGTATTTAATGTTTCGAGTTCGTACAGATTGTTCGTTTTACTCCTATTGGGTAACTGGTTCATTCTGTCATATTGCCTCAAACCTTTCTTATAAAACTTATAAAAAGCTATTGTCTCTGACAAATTATAAGCATGCTCATAATAATGGATAAACTAAAGGCTAACAAAATTCCATTTAAATTATAATTTGGTTGCCTGAAACTATGTTATTATTAATTACACAAATATATATTTTAAATTCAAGAAGTGTCTTGTTCACATTAATGGTTTTGTTCTCAGTACAGTAATATGCAGAGGGAAGAATAGAGAAAGTAGAGAAGAGGGAGAGAAGAGAAGAAAGAAACCAAGATTGAGGCCTACCAAGCCCTCGTGTCAGATCAGACATGGTAGTCTTAAATACAGATGAATTTTTTCCATCTCCAGAAACATTTTAATCAGATTCTTTCAGCCTTCCTTCTCCTGCTGCAAACTAAGGTAATCAGACATAGCACAACCCATGTGAAGAGCCCTGTCTTTCACCAAAGCTGGTGGTGGAGCTTTGAGGTAAATATGCAGATTCTAAAACCCAGTTTGCCTAGTTCTAGACCAGGGGAAAGGAACTAGATGCAGCACAGTGGTAAGGTTCTAGATTCAGCAACAGGGACCTAGAACCAAGTGGTTTCATGGGTGGTGGGGGCACTGGTTGGGAGTTGGAAGGAAAAAAAGCCAGTCCTGCCTCAGGATGGGGAGTCCCTGGAGGGCACAGGAATCTGAAATATGAAGGATAGCCAGACACAAGAAAGAGGAGTAGGGTCTGGCCCAATAAAGGCCAGAAAGGGATCTAAACTAAGACTGTGTGTTATGATATCCAATAGGAACAAGAAGCCAAGTGGTTATTCACCCCCACCTTGCTTAGCCAAAGTGTGATGGAAGAGGGGAGTAGGGATGGGGGGTTCCTGCAGGCTGAACTGGACACCCCCGAGAAGGCTAGGCCAGAATAAACACATGAGTGCCTTGCCCAGGAGCCGAGTTCTAGAAATAAAATGGAGGACCTCCAGCATACTGTTAACTTAAGTCCCTGAAAGTGCCCCAGCTCTGGACTAAACCATCCCATTAGCAAGGTCAATGTGTGGTTTCCAGAGTTCAGTGGCTCCCAGGCCAGGCCTGAGCACCTCATGCTCTGCATGCTGGAGAATTTGCAATCCACAAAGGACGTTAGGAACCCTGCCGGAAAGTGACAGGCCAGGTGTCCTAGAACCTCTAGCACTACTGCAGGTAATGGCAGATTCCTGGCCTCTGGGATCTGGGCCAGGCCTGGGGGAACCCCGGAGATAGACTGTGCATTCTGGAACTCAAGAAAGACACTGGTGTGGTAGATGCTGGAGTGTTGAGGATTCCAAGATTGGAGCTGGAAGGGCTGGAGTGAATAACAGAGAAGGCGGGGCTGTGGACCCCACTGAAGGTTTGGGATCTTCAGTGGGTTTAGCATTATGAAACTGGTTAGGACATAAGATTTTCAGTAGGGTAAGTTTTCCATAAGACAAAACTCAGTGGAAAAAAATTTTTAATTGTATCTGTTTTTTGATGAAAATTTTCTAATAGATATATGTTTCCTATTTTGTAAATAGCATGCAGTATGTAAATTTAAACTCTTAACAATGCACATGCTCTTTCATGCAATTGTTAACTCTGTAACCTGCAGTATCAGCAATGGAACACAAAAGTAGACATTTGGCCTCACGTTTGCCATGGTCTGCTGCAGAAGCTTCCGTGCATGGACCTCCTGGCCCTGGCCCATGGACACATAACGGGTTTCTACTTTTAATCTCTTCCCCAAGGCGATGATGGAATCCGTGGGATCTGAGCCCATAGACAGGAGACAGATGAGTGGTGTCCGTGGATCAGATTCCTCCCACGTCTTTTCCAAGTCCAGGATGACCCCTTCAGCATAGTTTTCTCCCATGGAGTCCATGATGTACTTGCGGGCCTGCCAAAAAAGGTACACGTGTCACTGAAACTTGTTCTAACTCCTTCACGTGTACAGTGCAGTGTGGTTTCCAAAATTAATTTGTGTAGATTATCACAGTGATGTCCACATTAACCCTGCCAGTTACATAGGGCAGAGCCTTTCACAATTATACACGTTATATTTTTTCATTTGGTAATAATCTCTTTTCACTGCTGTCATCCCTCCATGTCTGTTTTATCCTCACTACCTTGTAAAGTGGCAGGAATCTGAGCCTCATTAGTAACTCAGAAAGAAACTTTGTGTATTTTCAGATTGATATGTAATAATCATAATACTCATTATTATCATTAAATACACTGTTTTGATTAAAATGTATTCCAATTGTCCTGGCTAGGTTTCATGTCCCTGCTCTACAACTGGAAAAATGGAAACCCTGACAGAGCATCATTCCTGCACCAGGCAACCGGATATTCCCTAATGCGAGCAGCCACGCTCAGACAAAACGCTGAAAACAAGTCTGATGCTGCCTACGGAGAGTGGGGGGTGAGTAGGTCTACACTGCAGATCTTCTATTCTGCTTCCCAGAAAGGTGTCTGACTGGACATCGCTAAAGGAATCTAACCAGAGAACAAGAACTTTAGAGGAGAGAACATTCTTCCAGAGGGGCCTTCTAGACCTGGTTTGAGACTTGTGTGTTATTGTAAGGGTCACGGGAAGCCATTGAGGGAAGGGCATAATCATATTTCCATTTCTTCTAGAACACACAGTATGGACTAGAGTGGACAAGAATGACTATAGGAGACCAGTTAGGAAGCCAAGGCTGTCGTCAGCCTATGGATGTCAGAAGCCAGGATGAAGGTACAAAGGAGCAGGGAACACTTAAATATCAGCTTTGGATCAAATAAAGTATTATATGAAAAAATAATAATCATAGGGAAGGAAGGAAGGATTTGAACCTTCTACACTGCCCATAAATAAGGCAACTGCTTGACAATTCATCTGGGCAGAATAAAAGTAACGAGGTTGAGAAAAAAACTGAAGGAAGAGTGATCTCAGTGTCCTGAGTTGCAAAACTCCTTTTCCTTTTCTCAATAAATCATTGAACCTAGTTGTTTCATTATGGCACAGTACCTAAGTGGACTTGGAGAGGGTTACTCCATATGTTTTTAACACTCCCTCTGGAGAGTGAAGGGGAACATTTCTTACATTCTATTATAAACCCTGCCTGCCATTACCCCTTAGGCTTTCTTGGAGAAGCCCTTGAGGAATCAACCTATGCTGAATATTACAGTTCAACCTTTAATTGTGAAGGCACAATGAGCCTTTTTCAGTAAATTTCCACGATGGTAGGCCAGCGGGTTAAAGATATTTAAAAAGATGGATCCTTTGGAGGTAGCATTCATATGTAAACCATATGTAAAATATGTACAATCTAAAGAATTTTAGGCCAACTTTCTCCCTTGCATCGAGAGTTGTAGCAGTTTCTGGGGAAAGGAATACGGTTTGGTAATGCTCTGCTTTGCCTCTCGTCTCTGCCCTCCCTAGAAGCCCCACATTCTTTCTACTTCAGTGAACATCGTTTTACTACTAGAAAAAGACAGCAAACATAACATTTCTGAGTTAATATAAAAATGACACAGAAGAATAAGACATTTCCTTTATGTTGTACCTACACACCAACCTCAAAAACATGGGTTTTTTTCATTCATTTTTGTGGGGCCATTTGGGCCAAAGAAGACTAACAAATCACTTAGCTTCAATGTACCCTTCAGTATATTTATTTATTGTTTACTTTTCCATGTTTCTCATTTTATTGCTAGAAAATTACATGGAAGACTACAAGAAGTTCTCATTGGGATTAACATTTTTAATGTTTCTTTACATTTAAAAAGACTCTCTCCTTAAAAAGATTCTTTTTTTTTTTTTTAATAGGAACTTCATACTTGGGCAATGGTTCTGTCAGGACACCAGGATCTAATAAGAAGAAGACGTCTAAAGCAGTCCAGAGATTTATCATAGGCATTGGGAAGAGGTTCTTCCTCAGGGTTTTCCTTATCGAACCAAATTTTCCACATTTTCTCATTTCTTGATATCTGAAAATACAAGGGGATAAGAAATATGTCACACTATGGAAAAATCTTTCAGCAATACTTCACAGATACGTTTCACTGAACTTTCTGACCATTCCAGGCATGTGTGAATATATTCCTTGGTTATTTTTATTTATGTTCTAATGCCCAAAGGTTTGAAAATTAACAATAAAATGTTGTTTGCTCTAAAGTCACTCTGTATTAACACCAGCCTACAGCCTACAGCTAGCCTCAGAAGCACAGAGAGTCCTGGGTTGTTTAATTTTATCTATGCCTTTGTGGTTAACATATTTGTAAAGAATAAATAAATCAATGGAAATTCATTTTCATTATTTTAAAGAAATCTGATTTGCTCCATGAAATCCTCTCATGATGAAGAACCAAGTCTCATTCACTTATGTTTCCTCATTTTCCAGGACAATTCTACATACAAAAAAAAAGGCATTTAATACATATTTTTCTAATTGAATGAAGTTTTTGGCCAATACTCTACTAATTAACTAGAAATATACCACTTAGTATCAAATAATAAGATTCCAGCTTCCTTTAGGCTACTGACAAGGAGGAAAAGAATACTGTCCATTATCCTTTGGAGCTTAAAAAATCAGAGAGAGAACAGCATTATTACATAAGCAAACATCTCAAAACAGAACAAACAATGTCTACAAACAAAAACAATCTTATGTTCTCTGGTATATTCCCCTTGATTAAATAACCAAGTGTACTTCTTAGTGTTCTAATGAGAAAAACCATTCCAGGTTTGTATTTAGAGAGTATCATGTAAGAATAAGAAATAACCTCTTTCAATCGTGAAAGACTACATAATGTGGAAAAATTGCAGGCATAAGATATGATCTCCAGAACATAACAACTTCAATAACAGGTAAGGTCACCAAAAATCATCCTGTGGGGGAACAAGCTAGAGTGTATTAAAATCTCCCAGATGAAAGGTATTTAACCCCCAAAGAATGGTGTGTACCCCAACTCCATGGTAATCATCAGTTGTAAGCCAAGATATAAAAAATATAGCGGAACTTTAGCTTCTGGTCAACTTGAACTGGGAAAGTCAGAAACCAAGCTTAGGAAATTTTCTGCTTAAAAAAATTTTTTTTAAGCCCTCAACCTGTAGCTGAGCAAAGCACCTTGCTGTCAGTGTGATTTCTCTCTGATCATCTGATTTTCAAAAACCCCTATCTCCTGGCCTGTCCCAATTCAATTCTCTATACTCAACTTCCATGACCCCGACATTCACACAATTCATCAGCAACTGGCTGATTATGAAGGGACAGTACCTTCTAAAGACAAGAGGCCAAGTGTCTGCATTAGATTCATACCCGATGCCTAGCTAAGGCATATAATGGGAGGGGCAGAAGAAAAAGAAGAGGGAGAAGAACAAGAGACAAGAAAGGGCATTTAGCATTGAGAGGCAGGCTGTTCATATCTCTTTTCTTATTTAATCTCTAGAAAGAAAGCAAAACTTTTAAAGGATACCTAATTATTGCATCTACTTGAATGTATCAGTCTTTCCACTTGTGCATCTCCAAATGATGATACTGACACATGGCACAGGGCAAATAATTTCTCACTGCAAGACAAGTCTGTGATGGGTGACGTATGCTCTACCAGGGTGTAAGTGAGCTGTGAGGAAGGTCAAACATGTGTCATACCACTTTAAGAGTGTCAATATTAAATCTTTCTCTTCCACAAATACTGTAGCTGGTTATAAATCAGGAAGATGCTCACTGTGACATTATGCTACGTTTATTCAAAGCACTGGTTACCTGATCAAGGACATCTGAAAACTGTCTAAGTTTGCTGAGCTCCACCAAATTCAGCCAGGTCATGTCCAGGATCCATTTAGATGGCTTGGGCGGACAAGCTTTAAGGTCCAACGAGGCACCACCTTTAAAATTAAACATATAAGTTATTAGATTTTCCTTCTTTATTATAGAACAATCTATAAAAATTTTGCTTAAACAATTTCAACTTCAATTATTTTACTTCCTTAATATTTTTAAGCTCAGAAATATAAACCATGGTGATGAACAAGATTAAAATTTTCATAAAAGAATAGATGATTTCACAAAAACACATTTAGGAGTCAGTAAGATAACTTTGGAGCCATGCAGATGCTGGATTCTACCTTATCTCCACCTTGCCCAGGTCTGGAATAAAACAGCTCCCCTGTCTGGGCCTTATTTTCAAATAAGTAGAATGGAAGTAATGAACCTTGGGTGTTGTGATGACAAAACTCATATGTGTAAATCACATAAAACAGGATCAAGGACAAAGCTAAGAGTCACTAAATGAGCACCTACTGTCAACATTAAGAACTACTCAACGACGGCGCAAGCTAATTTTAGAGAGAGAACTTATCTAGAAATGTCAGCAGTATTATGTGTGTTTGAAGAGTTGTCTTCCATAGACCAGTATGTTATTTATATCCATTTTGAGCACACCCCTAGGGCCCTGGCCGCATCATTTGTGTCTGGTCAATCCAACCACAACCAACATTTCCATTGGGCGCTGACTGCTATCTTTTCACTGACAATTTGCCTGAGCTCATGTCACTCCCATTACTCTCACAGCCCCATAAAACAAATGACACCTTAAAAATGTTATTGTGGCCCACCTCAGAAAAACGACACATGAGAACAATTGTATTTTAAGTCAAAGAAAGAGTTAGTGACTCTTCTATGGTGTAAAATATATTGTTTAATAAACACCATCTATTAACCTGTTTCATGGAAAATATACTCTAAGCATAACTCTTAAAGAATATAACCAATGCATTTGGCTACCTTTAAAACAATTTTTTGAACAGAATAGGCCATAAACAAATAACTATATTTAAGATATTTATTGACCCAATCTCTACTTTATCCAGGTACGATGTACCCAACTAAATTGCTTTCTTTTGCCAAATCTATGTTAGTATATTTCCGGCAAGGTAAGTGTGGACTTGAAGCCATTTCAATGAAAATATAAGCTCATAAAATCAAAACATTGTTTTAATACCAGTGAGCAGTTAAAAACCTAAGGACAATGCTTTTGTTTTGAAAAACATCACACCAATATCCATGAAAACTGCCCATCCTCCAACAGAGAATAAGGTGCTCACCAGAGGGTTATGCAGAAGCTAACGCATGGAAAGGAAAGGATGTTCCTTGCAGCCAAAGCATTATTCATTGTTTAGTACAAGGTAGCTGTGTTATGAATATCTTCCCTGGCTCAAAAGTGTACAATGGGCCACAAAGAATGATTGTAATGGGCAAGGGGCAGGGGCAAACATATTCCCAGATAATATGGCACCAGATTAAATAGACTGATGAATAAACAACTGAGATAGGAATAATTCAAATTAAATCCTCAAGATGATAGAGAATTCTTCAAACCCTAGCTTGGGAAAAGTAAGTTTGAATTTTTACTCTAACCCTTTGTAAAAATAATACATACTTATAATGAAAGACTTATACATGTTATAATCACACAATCATAAGTGGCAGAGTTAAGGCAGACTTAGAAAGTCATCTACGATCTTGGCTGATCTCGGAAGCTAAGCAGGGTCGGGCCTGGTTAGTATTTGGAAGGGAGAAAGTCATCTAGGCTCATCCTTCCCCATCTTAGAGGTGAATAAACTAAAACACCAGTATCCAAACACTGTTGCTATCTAAATAACATTTTCAAACAAGTGATTTTAAAGTTCTTGCAGAGGGAGGTCACATCATTGGGTAGTTCTCACCAGCACAACTATCAAAGAGAGATCTTCTGAAACTCTATTTCATAAGCACTGTGCAAGCCTCAGACTAATAAAAATAAACTAAAATACTAAAGGTAATACAGCAGTGCCTATCTGCTGAGCACATTCTACATGCCAGGGTTTACCTAAATTGTGTGATTCTCAATAATCCTGTTCTGTAGATATGACTATCCTTGTTTTATAGCTGAGGAGACTGAAGCTTGAAAGGTTAAATAAGCTGCTCGAGACCACTCATCAAGAAGGTGGCAAAACCACTACTGTCCCTTAGAGTCTTCCTAACTCTAAATCCCATGTTGGTTATCATCATGTCACACACTTGACAGTTCTCCAACCAGACAGACAGGCTATGTTCAATGTCATTTCCATGGGGAAATGCATTTCCCGCCTGGACTGAGGATGTCAGAAACAACTTTTGCCTTGGAAATCTCAGTCAAGTAGAGGACCAGAGTACTGAGGCCAGAAATCAGTTGTATATGAGGGGCTCTTGTAGAAGGCAACTCCTACCCCCACATATCTTTCTAAGGTGGTGTTTCTCCAAATCACTCATCTTCTACATGGTCAGCTTTAGGAAACTTGGAAAATAAAGAAACCTAAGGAGCAAGGGTATAAGGGAAAACAAATTAGAGAGAGAGAGAGAGAAAGAGAGAGAGACAGAATATCCATAAATCATACATTTCTAGGCTAAAGTCTAACTGAATGAGACTTTGTTGCTACTATTAGATGCATATGCATATGTATATGAACAAGGATATGCACTTGAATATATATCAGTATGATTATGAGGGACCTACACGCCCTCTGGGGCATAGCATGTACATATCCACAACCCCCTACTTCCCCCATCAGGTTCCTCTTTAAGTTCCCCTGCAAATACACTCAGGTGATATCATGAAAATAGGCCCCCATCCCCAAGATGACATTGCATCTTATCTTTAAAAGTTTTGCTTAGAAAGGCTTAATAGATAAAATCATTTAGATGCCCCACCATCATTTTCACTGTCACTTCTTCAAATATTTGTTGTCCAAACATTCGAGAATGGGACAGCAGATTTATGTTTCTCAGCCTTCCCCAGGGCTGTCTCATTCCAGTGGCACAGGGGACCTGTCTGTGAGCAAAGCTTCAGTAGACACAGAAAAAGTGTCCACAGGCTGAGCTGCATGGCCACCTCACCCACCCACTCCAGCCACTCTACTTTCTTAGCTCTCCCTCCATCACACTCCTCACTTCCACGGGAGCCCTTAATGCCGGGTCCTCTTCCTTCAACACTTTTCCTCCAAATGTCCCCAGGGCCAGTGCTCCCTGCTCTTCAGGCCTTTGCTCACCTGTCCATCTCTCAGGGAGCCCCATTGCAGGTCCCATTAAATATCCCATTGAAAATGTTAAACCTTCCCTATCCCCACACCTTTATCCAACTCTGTTTTCTCTGTAATGCTTACCAGCTTTTCACGTACTAAATAATTTACTTACTGTTTTACTATTTTTTTCTGTATCACTCAAAAATTATATAAGCCCTACAAAAGCAAGATTCTTCTTTTTGTTCACTGATGTGTTCCAAGTGATTACTCTGCACCCCAGGACACAGTAGGTTCTAAACAAATATTCACACGATTAATGAGCAAATAAAATGGCTCACATAAATGCAATCTTCAATGAAATGCAAGGAAACTGCTATAACCAGAAGAAAATACTAAACAGGACCTTCCCAATCATCCCTGCACCTGCACCTGTGTACATTGCTTTCGATGTTATATTGACCTTTAATAAGGGTGAGAAACTCCTCATGCTTGACCCGGTTCCTCTGGATGTCAATCTTCAGGGTAAGCAGCAAGGTGAACAGGAATTTGTGCTCCTCGTACAAGCCCCGGGCAGCATACTTATAGACCTCGTAGGTCATGTGTTCGATGATATTGGCAATTCTTTTGCTTGTAATTGGGCTCTTGACAGACCTGGAGTGGAGAATATTTAAATCAGAGCTATCCCCTTGCCCTTTTCCATTGTCCACATAAACAACGTCTTGAACAGCGAGTAAGTAACTTTGGAGGACCAATTCTCATTTTGTATACATCAAGGTTAAGACTTCTACATCTAAAATAACAAGCATTCACTTAACATGAAATAACATAACAGAGTCCAAAACACGTCAAAATCAATTTTACCCATGGAACATTACCACTCACAACCATGAGTCCTGGGGATTTTCTTGGTTAACAGAAACACATAACACCACAAGAATTAATCAATGGATGAATAGTTGCTGGAGTTTTCTCTGAGCATAACAATGACACATGAGAATGATTGGTTAGCACGCTAGCAATTATGCTAATCTTAGATTTTAGATAAAAATAAGACTCAGCAGATGAAAAGGAAGTTACAAATGTAAAGTCACCATTCTAGCCCACAGATACAGAATGATACAGATACAGAATTCAGCTTGGCTTCCTGAGCACAGACGCACCTGGCTAAGGAAAGGTCAAACAAGCCGAGAAACTGGCGGAGTGAAGTCTGATACATCTCATTAACCAAGCGCATCTCGGTGATGAGGAAATACAGGATGCTGCCCCGTGTAGCCACTGAAAGACAAAAAGTCAGGCTGCATGCACTATCAGGGTGGAACATAAATGACCCAGGCACTGATCAGCCTCAACTCTAAATGAAAACAACTTTTATTTGTATGTCTTATCGATAACTACATAAGGGCACCAATGGGGGTCTAGAGCAATGCTCATTCTGTATATTTAATTCTTACTTAATTACAGTACCTAGTAAGCCTAAGTACTTACTAAGCTTAGTGAAGAATAGTAAGTACTTCAATATTTGTATTTATCAAATGGTACTCTCCATTTTAGAATTTCTAGATCCCTTATAAATACATTTTACTGCTTTTTATAGGAAGAAAAGACAACTGTAGGGATATCAAAGGTTTTAACACTCCACAAGTTGTGTAGGCATTGGAAGGATGTCACTCTTAAGGGCCATGAAGAAGCTGTGTCTAACTGTGGTCTCGAGCTGGCAAAACAAGGCATTGCAAAGAGAATGCACCTGACTCTCCACCAGTAGAAGATATTGTTCTGATTATCTTTCCAGGAGGAACGACAACTTAGTAAAGGAGACTGAATTCTTTTAGCTGCTTCCTCTAGCAACCAATGAACAACACTAACTTGCAAACTGGCGGATAAGACTGAAGAGCTCCCATAGTACCAGAGAACTACCTTCCTGACACAGAGACGGCATACAAAACACTAGCTTATTGTTGCCAAGTGACACGCAACTAGTGAACAGCCCAAAAACTGTGCATTAATTCCTCAGATTGCACTAATCAGATACTCCTTTGTTTCACAGACTGGCACTCAGTCCACTGAGCCGCACCAGCCAGGGCATGCAGTCAGATATTCTTTAAAAATTTTCCCTCTCTTTTCTACTTTAATAAGTCCATAGTAACTTAAAAGACTTGCCAACTAACACAAATTATAAGCACCTAAAAAATTAACATCACTATAAGGTATTCTCACCTCAATTTAACTGAATAGAAATGCCACAAAACACAAATGGCCACCCCACTTTGCGCGGTCATTGGCATAATGTCCTTCCTTACTTCGGTTTTTCTAATTCTCATTTATTTCCTGCTTCATTTTCCTGTGACATTAGTCTTTCATTACCAAACTCACCAGGTCTGTATTCCTCCCGGGCTGAGTTAATTTGAGTTTCTGTCTCGGCCGAAATTTCCAGCTTCTGTGTCACCTCTTCAGCAGTCTTTTTCGTGTTACTCAGCACAACAATGAGACTCTCGTCTTCCACCAGGGACCCCTGGATACTGGTCAGCCGGTAAAGCAAATTATCTTCCAGCTCCTTCATTCTTCTCTTGTTTGCAGTTACATCTTCCATAAGATGAGTTCTTTCTTTCTCCAATTCCTATTAATTTGCATAAATATATTTTCTTTCTTAATTAACAACTATGGTTTGTTTATTCCTTAAAAAGTTAACCTAAAGGGCTGCCCTCAAACTCCTGTACTGCAGTTCCCATATTTGACTGCAGAAAATATGGACATCAAAATAAGAAGAGGAAAATTAACGGAGGGAAAAAGAATTGTTGGCAAACAATGTGAAATTGGCTAAAAATGTTACCAATAATCCCTTTATCATTTCTTTCCTAAAGTCAAATCATTCTACGTACCTTTTGGGATTACATTTAAGCTTGTTTTGAAGGTAACATATATTTAAAAATATACTGAAATATATTTGAAGACAAATCTATGCGCCTCAGATTAAATACATTTATTTCTTCAGGTACATTTAAATTGAAAAATCTTCTTTGCCTGAAAAGGTGCTGTTCTCTCCAAGAGAAGTGAAGATCTGTATCTTCCCTGGGGAGATCGGCTTCAGAAGATTATTGTCCCTATTGGCTATTTCTTTGTCCTAGTAATTTGAAGAGGGAGAGAGGGTGGAAGAGAAGGAAAGAAAATATGGGCTGTGAGGGCTGGAGAAGGAGGAAATGGCCATGACACTGAACAAGCCAGAGGGAGCAGGAAGCCCACAGGCCGGGCAACAATAGAAAAGCTGTGTTCCTGGCACCAAATCACATTGTATGTGAAGCCAAATTGTTAAAAAAGAGGTTCTAACTTTGAAGCTAATAAAAGCATCAAAAATGGAAAGGACAATGAGTAAATAGCATTTAAAAATCTAGTCATGTCTTGGTGCCAGAGGTACAGACATGAAAATTCTTTGTAACGAAGAAACCCTGATGTTAAAATCAAGGTTGCGGTACCAGAGCTGCATTAAGGCAACGAGCAAAGAACAGTGGCCTCTGCTTTCCCACCTGGCCAGCTAACCACTGAACAGTTATGATGAGCAGGGCCCTACGAGGCTCCCTACTGGCACATATGGTCTGAACACGATGAGTCAGGTCAGGGAACATTCTAGAAAAAGAACATTCCCTCTTTAAGCAAAAGAAAATCTCAGAACTTACATCAATTCTTAATTATTTGAGATGTAGCAACTCAAGCAAAACCTGCTCTTACTATATTTGTTCCCATCTGTTGTTTGGTTATATTCAGCAGCTTCCTGAGTAGTTATTTTAATTCATTTATTCACTAGATGAGAATCTCAGAGTTGAGGTAATGTAGAAATTAGTGCAAACAAGTGACATTTAAAGACTACTATAAAATTTCTTTCCAAAGGCAGATATAATAATAAAAACAGTCACACTAAGAAATGATAATAAAATTAGGGGGAAAAACTTCAATTATTTTTTAATGCCATAATCCTAAATTTCATACAGTAACATTACCATATCTGAGTTCCTAAAGGTGAGCTTTATAAAAGTCCTCACCAGAAGGCAGATAAGAAGGAGTACAGCAGTGGGAAGAGTGATGATTTTGAAATCAGAAGGACATGTCTCAATCCAAATTCCCAGGACTTATTAACTACATGACCTTGGCCAGGTTACATAACTACAGGCCTCAGTTTCTTCATCTGTAAGATGGACACAAAAACACCTAAGACAGTGATTGTGAGGATATCACCATTAAAGCAGCTAAAACATCTACTGGATCATGAAAGCCACTCAGAATGTCTCTTCCCTTCTATTCCCTCCCTTGATTCATTTCCAGCATGGATTTTCAAAAGGATTATGTTTATTTAGAAATAGTTTTTAAAAATAAAATTATAAGTTGGCACCAAATATGTCATACTTTATACTTCACATATCATCATAAAAGCATAAGGTAGCTGAAAAGGGATTTTAAAAAGGAGAACTTTCTAATTTTGCACTCACAATGCTAAGGACATGCGCTTTCCCATCTGCTGGCGACGGGAATGTGGGCTGTCAAACCCAAAGCTGCACCAAGTCTTTGTGAGTCTTTTCCTGCATAACCATTTTTTATTCTACTTTTCCTCAATTACATACCCCTGCCCTAATTGGGGCATTAATTATTCCTCAGTGGACTATTCCAACCATACCTGGTCTCCCCACTGATCCTTTTCTCGGCCATCACCTCTTTCTGCTCCTTGTCATTCAGAGGATCTCCCTTAGCTTTTGGGAAAGAGCCAAAATTCTCAACATAGTTTGCAAAACCTGTCATGTCCCAAGAATTTCCAATCTTGTCTCCACTTGTGAACTATAGAAGTGGAACTAAAATTATGCCTCCGTGTTGCTTGAAAAACCATTATTAATAAAATAAACACAGTTATTAAATGCACACAATAAGGGGCAAATTATTCAATTCCTGATTTTAAAAGTAGTAAGTAAAAGCCTGAATAATACTGAGGTGGTGTGGTCAATTTAACACCATTATTAACACTATTTAAATAAATTTGTCAATTAAAGTAGTACTTATATCGCCAACGGATTAAAATAAGGGTTAGAAGTACATTTCCCCCAAAGTCTGAAACTAATGAAATCATATTCTCTAAAATAAATAATACATTTTAAATAATATTTGGGATTACAGAAGCAAAGTACGTATTACATGGTACTCAAGTGGCCAAACAGTAGAACCAGTCAATAGTGTGAAAAAAAGAAAGGTATCTTTGAAAGAAAATAGAACAAATATAAACTAACGAACCAAATAGAAACAGACTCATATGAATAGAGAACAGACTGGCATCTGTCAGAAGGGAGGGATGTTGGGGAACTGGGTGAAAAAGGTGACAGAATTAAGCACAAATGAAACAACAACTTATAGACACAGACAACAGGAAGGTGATGACCAGAGAGGAGGGGGATGGGGTGAGTAGAAAGGGTAAAGCGGGGATAAATGGTGATGGAAGGAGACTTGACTTGGGGTGATGAACACACAATACCATATACAGATGACGTATTATAGAATTGTACACCTGAAACCTATATAATTTTATTAACTATTTTCACCCCAGAAGACTCAATTTAAAAAAAGAAAGAAAAGAGTACCATTGCCATTTGCTTTTCATTCAAGACTTAAAAATAGAAAACCTACTTTGGGGATTTTAGGCATATTTTAATTTGTATGACTGATTTAAACTTATTTCTGTTGAATTACAACTTTAGCTCCACCAAAACATAAAAACATAGCTCTTTTTCAATGTGAATGGGCAAAATGAATTAATCAGAATAATTTTGTCTGTAAGCATTTTGCCCACAACAGATTATCTGTTACACAGACCCACACAAAGCAGTAAACATTTGTGCTCTGTATTCTATACCCTAAGGCTATAATGAAAAATTTTTATGTAAACTGTGAAAATGTGAAAAGTATCCCCAAAATCAGTAAGAAAGCACAGCAGTGATTCAGTGCAATTTCAGGAAACATACTATTTGTTAATTAAATGATCAAAAATTAAGTGGTTCAACAAAGGTGCAAATGAAAGCTAATATCTTCTGTGTACACAAATGACACCTGCAACCAAAGTTTTGAAACAATAAAACAAAACAGAGGACAGGCATTCAGAGTTCTCATTTCTGATGTATCAGCCAGGCTTTCATCACCAAAGATTTCTTCTCTGCTGCACCTTACACTGGTAATCGAAACAGAAAAATTAAACAACAGAACTCAGAAACAGATCTATTTTTTTCTCTGCCACCAGTGAGCTAGTGATAAGAATGTCTGCTTAGTGTCTTTATTAAATCACTTCCTACATCAGCCCCACCAGACTCAGGTTCTTTTCCTCCCAAGGAAATAAATCACCTACCTGTCTGCTCATCCGAAATTCTAAACAATAATTACACCCGAGGCTTTGTACTGTGTGACCAGTAGAGTTGTTAATTGATATCAGTAGTTTTCTCCTAATACTACAGAGCTCTCTTTGAGTTTCTGACTTATTCTCTAGGACCAAGGTCAGAGTGAGCCATAGAGACTGGGCTTTCTTTAAAAGAATGTTGCTGGAGGGCCACTGGTTTGCTGCCTGCTTAAAACGGTCTCGATACATCACCTTCTGGTGACAACGGAAGGCTGTCTAAATCTACTCACAGGTACATCAATCAGGTCAACAATAGAATATGGCCTTGATGTGAACTTGAACAGCTCACACATTTTAAACAACTGCCTTGAAGAACACAGGGAAGTATAAAGTCGGTTCAAAAGTCTGCCTTCTTTGCATTCATGTGCTCTGAGGTTTCTACTTGTTTCTGAGGCAAATAAACCTCTGAGTCCAGCAGGCTGTACAGCTGAGCATTCACGAGACCAGATCCCATGTCAGAAGGCTCCTCACTGCCTGTGTCTTGGGGATCCTGGGAAGCTGGTGAAATTACAGAATCAAAGGATAATGGTCCTTACCTTGCATCATAAGCTACTGTTCCAAGAATCTACAGAACAGTAAAGGTACAATACATCCTGACTGACAACATTCACCATTTGTTGCAGCCCCACATTTAAGGGATATTCTTGGATGCTTTCCAACATCAACTTCCCATCTATGGGATCTTCCTAGCTTCCAATGCCCCCTTTGGCTCTATAACACCCTATATTAATATTTTATATTGATATTTATGGCCCAAAAGTGATCATAGAGAGACGACATCATCAATGATGTCAAAGGAATGATTTAAACCTTAAAAAAGACTTTTCATATCTGTGTCCCCATGGCAGAGACACAGGCCTTTCTCAGTGGTGCCACTAGATTATCGGAAATGCCCCGAAAGCACCAGAGCCCACCGCAGAGCCACCTGCCGGCAGCCAGGCTGGAGAGACTTGGCAATGGGAGCACATTCAGTAAATGCGGAGGGAAAAAACAGAAGCTGCAAAAGGAAAAGCTGCTTGCAGAACATATACTACTTAAAAGCCATCAAAAAAGTAAGTCCAGCGGCATGAGACTTTGCTTTAGAGAGAAGAAAATTCAATAGGTTACATATTGTGTTATAAAATGGGTCAGGGTACAAGACCCTCTTGTAAGGAATGAAGGGCACGCTACTCTGCCCACACGTTCTACAAGAGTCATTTACCGTGAGACTGGAACGGATTCTGACAACAAGATGACAGAAAAAGAGTAATTTCCCAGGACATTGAATTTTTCCAGGAAGTAAGAAAAAGCCAGGCTGGGATCCAGAGTGGCTTTTCAAAGCCATTGGAAGGCTTTTTCTCAAAGGAGCTGAAAGTGCTCCTCACTTCATCTTAAACTTCTGCTGCCACAATTATGGCTCAGTGCTGGCGCTGTTTTGTTTTGTTGCGACCACAATCTGTCAGGCTAAGTTATTTTTTCCAAGGAGAGTCTATTCATCTCAGCTGAATAGAAAGAAATCCAAGGACAAGGATATTATTCAAACCGCCAGGAGAGCCCTTTATCTCCCAGAGGCCAGCGCCACAGGTGAGAGCAGAGCCTGAGATGCAGTACTGGATCCTGCCCCAAGGCAGCGCCACGTGCTGCCGATCAAGACCCCTGGTCCTTCCTGCTGGAATGACACAGCAGCACTCACTGCCTCAGCCACCTCCACCGAGACTCCAAAAATAAGCAAGTACGCATTTCAAAAGTGTCATCACTTTGTAGCATCCATCCCAGCCACACTGAGATTCACAACTGTGTGAGTTTGCCAATCGGATTAAAAGCCCTTCATGCCATTTCCAACTATATGACTATCATGTATGTACTGTAAGTTATGAAAAAAAAAGAAAAGATTCATAAAATAATGAAGAAGGGAGAAAGGGAGAAAGAGATAAGCATATGGAAGGGTGCAAGTATGATATAACACACAAAGATGGTAGAAATAACAGGAAGGACAGACTCCAACAATTTTTCCAGTTTAACCTAAATAAATCTTCAGGTTGGTGTAGAAGGTGCCATAAAGTAAACTAAACCCTCATGACTATTGAATTCAGAAGAAAATCAATAGCAACTTCAGAGTCCATCCAATTTCACCAAAGCAGTCCTAATAAAATCCTCTGTGTTTCTCTGCCTACCACTTGCATGTTCCCTAGAGAAAATGCTGGCTCAGAACATGGAACTTTCTAAAGTATTGGCCACTTTTCATTGAGCATTAAGTTACCCTATAGAATAGAAGTAAAAAATGATCTACAGACATGCTTGTACAACATAATTAAGCCAGAAACTTCCAGAAGGAGCTCAGTGAAACTGGTGTCACAAACTTCTATCTTCTCACAACATCACAGAGCTTTCTTCAACAACAAATAAGAACAATGTTGGGTGTTATCTGAGTACAACATTTTAATTGTATATTCAAACAATAGAACAATGAAACGAATGGAAGATAAACCTAGACATGTACTAGAAAGCTAAAAGTCCATAGGTGAATAGACTCACAATAGGACAAACTCTTCAGAAAAGTAAAGCAATATAAAACCAGAATAATGATGCTTAAAAAATATTCTCCTAGTTATATCACTTTTTAATGTATTTTATTGATTATGCTACTACAGTTGTCCCATTACCCCCCTTCATTCCCCTCCACCCTGAACACCCTCTCCCACCCACATTCCCCCCTTTAGTTCATGTCCATGTGTCATAAGTTCTTTAGCTTCTACATTTCCCCTACTATTCTTGCCCTCCCCCTGTCTATTTTCTATTTACCTTCATTACTACTTATTCTTTGTACCTTCCCCCCTCTCTCCTCCTCCCACTCCTGTTGCTAACCCTCCATGTGATCTCCATTTCTGTGGTTCTGTTCCTGTTCTAGATGTTTGCTTAGTTTCTTCTTGTTTTTGTTTTAGGTGTGGTTGTTAATAATTGTGAGTTTGCTGTCATTTTACTATACATGATTTTATCTTCTTTTTCTTAAGTAAGTCCCTTCAACATTTCATAAAATAAGGTCTTGGTGATGGTTATATCACTTGTTTAATAAAATCAGTTGATGATATGTATGTGATTTATGAGATGCAGATGAAATAGGTTTAGTAAATAATTGGTTAGCAATTATCTAAGACACTTGAGAATTAGTAATGAAAAATAATTAAGAATAAAACAGGGGGAATTCAATCCTATTACAACCTTTATCGTGTTGTTTTCATCAATGGAAGAATCACAACATAATGCAGAAAGGGAGTGTCCCTACTTCACTCACCTGCTTCTCTGTGAGAATGACTCTACCCAGCAACTGATCTTCTAGACCTTTCATGGTGACAGTGAAGTCGATGATGGAGGTTCGAGCACTAATTTCAGGGGTGTAGGCTGGGTTGGGCAGTTTGGTGGTAATGTAGAGTCTGAAGCCATCCATCACATCTACTTCCTTGTCACTGACTTTCACCTTTTTTATAAAAGAAGTTAAAAGTAATAAAACAGAGATGCACTTTACTGTGTCTTTTGTACAGAATTAAGCATTGCTTTAAGTAATTACAATCCTGAAGATAACTTATACTAAAAATGAAGATGCTCAGGCATTCATAGTGCTTCAAGCCACTAGGATGGAAGGAAGAAGGAAGGAAGGAGAAGAAAGGAGAGAGAGAAGAAAGTTCAATATACATCATGTAATAAACACAGAATTTATCATCGAAACTGCTGTGATCATACTGGGGAAGTGAGATGAATTCCCCACCCAAAATTGGTGCAGAAGGCCAGACAGGTGATGTCACACAAGCACTGAAAGAATATGAGCAGGTATAGCACTCATGTGAGATTTTCTGGGCAGATTAGGCTTAGGCTCCCAAGCAGGTTCAAAAATACCTCTTGAGAGGGTCAGGAGGGGCAGTGATTTTAGGGATTTGTGGTGACTAGGGTATGGGGCTGCAAAGAGGGCTCCAAAAAATGGGCATGGACAGGGAGTTGCATGGTTTGAATTTCTCACCAAAGTCAAAGCAGAGAAAGAGTGCCCAGATTATCGTAACAGCCTGCCCAGATTTGGGGATAGAAGGGGAGAGGGACATGATGGGTCTTGAAAACTGTCCACAAACATCAAAATGGAGTCAGGCTTTATTACCCATGTGAAGTAAATATTCCTACAAGGACTGATCCTGAATACTTTAATTCCACTCAGGAAGTATAAGAAGCAAAGCAAATGCCTCTTGCCACTGACTGGAATTTGAGTTACTGCCTACTGAGAAAATTTCATCTGTGTAACATCTGCCTGATCTCATGGTAATTGCTCTGCACAGTTTGTGAAAAGGGCCAACCTACCTTAAACGTAGACCCTGTCTTAATGAAGTTTCTCTCCAAAACATGTTCCAGGGCTGGATCTAGTTCCTCCCCAACATCTTCAATCAGCAAGGGCCTTCCAAGAGAAAGGCTGTCCTCCAGGTGGTTTCTGAAGTACTTGTGATTTAGAGATGTGACCTAGAAGCCAGATCAAAATGTGGCCCTTGACAGATGGTACCAAGATGCAGCGCACAGAGATAATTGATAGGAAGTTGTGTCTGAGCATTCTATCACAGGAGACAAATACAGAGAACTCAGAGATTCTCTCTTGAAACCACACTGGTGAAATGGTACAGAAAACTTAAACTGTTTCCATTCTTTTGCTTAACAAACCATCATTCTCCTTTACTGGGAAGCATGAAATGGCTCCATGTGGCAATGCTGCCTTTCCCTCACCACCACTTCTGTGACTAGTAATCATGGAATAATTATGAAGTGTCCTTAGAAAGCGCTGTCACTTAGTGTCACACAACTCCATCCTGCTCTTTTTTTAATTTCTTTTTTTTAATTTTTTTATTTTAGTTTATTCAGTACAGTTTCTATCCTTTATTCCCATTCCAGCCCGCTCACCCATTCCTCCCCTCTTCCCTCCCCTTTCCAACCCCCCTAGTTTTGTCCATGTGTCCTCTATATTTGTTCCTGTAAACCCTTCCCTTCTCCTCTGAAATTCCCTCCCCTCTCCCCTCTGGTCACTGACTACCTGTCCTCTATTTCAGTGTTTTTTGTTATATTTTACTTGTTTCTTTGTTTTGTTGTTTAGGTTCCTGTTAAAGGCGGGATCATATGGTGTTTGTCTTTCACTGCCTGGCTTATTTCGCTTAGCATAATGCTTTCCAGCTCCATCCATGCTGTCACAAAGGGTATGAGCTTCTTCTTTCTTTCAGCTGCATAGAATTCCATTGTGTAGATGTACCATAACCAAGATCAGAGCAGAATTAAATGAGATAGAGACTAAGAGCACAATGCTAAGGATCAACGAATCCAGGAGCTGGTTCTTTGAAAAAATAAACAAAATAGACAAGCCTTTAAGCAGACTCATCAAGAAAAAAAGAGAGAAGACCCAAATAAACACAATCAGAAATGAAAGAGGAGAGATTACAACAGATACCACAGAAATACAAAGGATTATAAGAAATTACTATGAAGAACTGTATGCTAAGAAATTTGAAAACCTAGGTAAAATGGACAAATTCCTAGAAAAATATAATCTTCCAAAACTCAATGAAGAAGAAACAGAAAGCCTGAACAGACCATCCTGTTCTTTTTATTAGAGAGCCTTAGCCCCTCACAGAAGAGAATCTGAAACCTTTGAAAGATGGCATCAGTGCAGATCAACACAAATGCAAATAATGCAATTTTTAGAAATTATTTCTAAATATCAATATCTAAATATTGTACTTTGTAATGTACAAATGTTGGATCATTATGTTGTACACCTGAAACTAATATAATACTATATGCCAATTATAAATTAATAAAATAAACCAAAATAAACAGAAAACAGCTCTGTGAGACAGATAGATAAAATTATTTCTAAACATCAAATATTCCTTTATTCTTGCATACTTGTTGATCTGGGCCAATGAAGCTTGGTTGCTAACATAAATATACCCAAACACAAATTACCTGAAGTTCATTTTGGCTTTCTTTATTTTTAATCCAGATCTTGCCTTGAGTCTGCGGATCAATTAACAAAGGATAGCGAGATGCTTTTGTAACAATAATTCCATTCTGAATGGACAGATCGTCATTTGGCAGGCCCTGGAGATTCCATTCACTAATCGTAGGAGCATCAATCAACATCTCGTTGAGATTCAGATTGTCTGCAAATGGAATTTTCCGGGCTTTCATTTCCTTCTGCCAGTCATTTAACAGCAGATTGCGAAATTCTTGGTTAAATGGACCAGAATAAGACAGAAAAGCCGTAGCCAACAAAACATCCCCTATAATGGAAAACAAAACACCACTGAAATACTTTATCATCAGCCTTATAATTTTGTAGAATATCAAAAATGAAAAAAATCCTTCGAAACTGAATTTCAGAAACCAAATTGTAACACATGTTGCTGTGTCTCAATGAATAAGCAGTAGTTTGGTTCATTGTTAACCAGGGTCCCAATGGTCCGCCAAGGGCTGGCTGCACTGAATTATTTTGACTTCTGAGTTTGATATACAAAACTTAGAAGACATAGACTCCCTTAAAAGTGACCTTGTACCACTCACTCACAGAAGAATTCAAAAGAGTCCCGATAATAAGAGGTTTAAAGGTGATTAACACACCTAATAAGGATTACATAGATGTCAGACCAATGTTCATTCTTCTGAAATACTGGGGACACACACACATACACAACTTTAAAGTAATCAAGTGTTGGCTCACATTTTGATTAAAGCTTAAATCTGCTAACTTCCTATCGCAGTCAACATATAATTTAATTAACAAAGGAATTTACATACCTACAAGTCTTTTAGTTTGTGCAGCAAACCCTTTACTTTGCTCTGTCCATCTTTCTTTTTCTCCTGCCAAGCCACCGATCAGAGCAGAGGCCGTCTGCATCTTATGTCTGCACCGCTCGGCATCTTCAAGCAAGGTCTAAAAACCATCAAACCAGGAGAAAATGTTTGTTCAGATAAATACTGCCTCTGGCTCAAAAATGCAATTTAAAGCATTATATTATCTGCTTTTCTGAGACATGTGAGCCATTCATTTCTTAGGAAGCATAAGATTCAATTCCCACATGCCTGTGTCTGCCCAACCCTGTTTTAAGGAACTTGGATGAGTTCCTCATGCAGGCCCCGGAGCCAATTGGTCAGACCCTCCCCAGATGTTAACAAGTAAGAGATCATGAAAATTTGCATCACTTATGATTTCTCTATCTATAAAAATAGAAATAAATGCAAGCATACATGCTAACTCATAAAGCACAAAAAAAAACATAAAGAAATGCATATCCCCATTTAAAAATTAGAACAATTTCTCATGTAAAAGTTCCAGCATCATTATTGCTTCATCTAACACCACATCTCCTTTCACTTCAAGTGAAACTTTATATTATCTTCAGTCTGTGGTGTCCTGTAGTCCACTCACAAAGTTCAGCCACACCTGACTCAGCAGGTCGCTCCCCTGCTGTTCCTTGTGTCAATCAAAGACCTTTAACCAGATTTCCACATACTGTTGCCACTGGTTGCTTAGTTACTGCAAACAAATGGTTCTGTCTCTGTGTTTAAGAGACAACTGTTAATTCTACTTGTAAAAATTTATATTTATGAAATAATAATAAATATGGATAAAGATTTAGCTGTGTAACCAGTCCCTGGAAGTTCATGTATAATATTTATATATATTTGTAATATTTATCCATATATTTAACATACACAGTTAACCCTTACATACACAGTTAACAATGCAAAGGTTAGAGGTACCGACTTCCTAAAAAGTTAAACATTCACAGTAAGTTTTGATTCCTCAAAAACTTAACTACTAACAGCCTCCTGTTAACCAAAAGCCTTACTGATAACATAAACATTTAACACATATTTTTATGTTATATGTTTGATATACTATATTTTTACAATAAAATAAGATAGAGAAAATAAAATGAATAAAATCATAAGGAAGAGAAATATATTTACAGTATTATATATATTTATCAATTTTTTAAAAAAATCCATGTGTAAGTGGACCCACATAGTTAAAACCCATGTTGTTCAGGTTTCACCTGTGTATATATATGCTAAATGTCTAACAATAAAGGATTATTTCAATACATTATGGCATGTTTTGAATAAAAGCTAGGTAGCAATACTTATAGCCAACAAAATAAGACTTTAAAACCAAGGCTACAGTAAGAGACAAAGGACACTACATAATGATAAAGCAAACAATCCAGCAAGAGGATATAACCCTAGTAAACATTTATGCACCCAATATAGGAGCACCTAAATATGTAAAGCAAATCTTGATGAACATAAAGGGAGAGACTGACAGAAATACAGTCACAGTTCGGGATTTTAACACCCCACTGACAGCAATGGATAGATCTTCCAGACAGAAAATCAACAAAGAGACAGTGGCCTTAAATGATGCACTAGATCAAATGGACTTAATTGATATTTTCAGAGCATTTCACCCCAAAGAAGCAGAATATACAAACTTTTCAAGTGCACATGGCATGTTTTCTAGGCTAGACCACATGTTAGGATACAAAACAAGTCTCAGTAAATTTAAGAAGACTGAAATCACATCAAGCATCTTCTCTAACCACAATGCTATGAAACTAGAAATCAATCACAAGCAGAACACTGAAAAACACACAAAGACATGGAAGCTAAATAACATGTTATTAAACAATGAATGGGTCAACAATGAAATCAAGGAGGAAATCAAAAGATACCTTGAAACAAATGAAAATGAGAACACAACAATCCAAAATACGTGGGACACTGAGATAGCAATCCTAAGAGGGAAATTAAATTCATAGCATTATAGGCCTATCTCACAAAACAAAAAAAAAAAAGCTCAAATAAACAATCTAACTTTAAACTTAAAGGAACTCAAAAAAGAACAACAAACAAAGCCCAAAGTGAGTAAAAGGAAGGAAATAATAAAGATCAGAGCAGAAATAAACGAAATAGAGTCTTAAATAGACTCTTAAAAAGCTACACAAAAGATCAACAAATCCAAGAACTGGTTCTTTGAAAAGATAAACAAGAATGACAAACCTTTAACCAGACTCATCAGGTAAAAAGAGAAAGGACCCAAATAATAAAATCAGAAATGAAAGAGGAGAAATAACAACTGACACCAAAGAAATACAAAAAATGTAAGGAAATATTATGAGTAACCATATGCCAACAAACTGGACAACCTAGATAAAATGAATAAATTCCTAGAAGCATATAATCTTCCAAAAATAAGTCAGGAAGAATCAGAGAATCTGAATAGACAGATTACACTGAGTGAAACTGAAGCAGTAATCAAAAACCTCCCAAAAAACAAAAGCCCTGGACTGGATGGCTTCACAGGTAAATTTTAATAAACATGCTGAGAAGAACTAACACCTCTCCTTCTCATATTATTTCATAAAATTCAAGATGAAGTAAGTCTCCCAAACTTATTTTAAGAGGCCAGCATTATCCTAATCCCAAAATCAGATAAAGAAACTACAAAGAAAGAAAATTATAGACCAATATCCCTGATGAACATAGATGCTAAAATCTTCAACAAAATATTAGAGAACAAAATACAGCAATGCATCAGAAAGATCATACACCATGATCAAGTGGAATTTATTCTGGGAATGCAAGGTTGGTACATTTGCAAATCAATAAATGTGATATACCACAAAAAAATGAAGGTTAAAAAACACATGATCATATCAATAGATCGAGAAAAAGCTTTTTATAAAATCCAGCATCGATTTATGATAAAAACTGTCAGCAAAGTAGGATTAGAGGGAACATACCTAAACATAATAAAGGTTATATATGACAAACCCACTGCCAGCATCATACTCAATGGGCAAAAACTATAAGCTTTCCCTTTAAGATCAGGAACAAGACAGAGATGTCCACTTTCACCTCTTTTATTAAATGTAGTATTGGAAGTCCTAGTCACAGCAATCAGACAAGAAGAAGAAATAAAAGGCATCTAAATTGGAAAGAGAGAAATAAAACTGTCATTATTTGCAGACGACATGATACTGTACATAGAAAACCCCAAGGATCCCACCAAGAAACTACTAGAACTGATAAATGAATTCAACAATGTAGCAGTCCACAAAATTAATATCCAGAAGTCAGTTACATTTTTATATGCCAATAATGAACTAACAGAAAGGGAAATTAAGAAAACAATCCTGTTCATAATTGCTACAAAAATAACAAAATACCTAGGAATATACCTAACCAAGGATGTAAAAGACCTGTACTCATAAAATTATAAGACACTAAAGAAAGAAATAGAAAATACAAATAAGTGGAAGCACATACCATGTTCATGGATCAGAAGAATTAACATTAAAAAATGTTGTTAATTCCCAAAGCAATCTATAGATTCAACACAATTCCTGTCAAGATTCCAATGATGTATTTCACAGAAGTAAAACAAGTATTTCAAAAATTTGTATTGAAGCACAAAAGGCCCCACATAGCAACAGCAATCCTGAAAAAGAAGGAAGTTGGAGGAATCACCCTACCTAATATCAAACTGTACTATAAGGCCATAGTAAGCAAAAGAGCCTGATGTTCGCATAAAACAGATATATAGATCAATGGAACAGAATTGAGAGCTCAGAAATAAACCCACACCTTTATGGTTAATTAATATTCAACAGAGAAAGCAAGCATATACAATGGGCTAGTGATAATTTATTCAATAAATGGTTTGGGGAAAATCGAACAGATACCTTCAGGAAAATGAAACTAGAGCACCTTCTCACACCACACACAAGAATAAATTCAAAGTGGATCAAAGACTTAAATGTTAGCCCCCAAACCATACAAGCCATAGAGGAAAACATGGGAAATAAATCTCAGACATTACTTCTACCAGTATTCTGTTGGATATATCTCCCCAGAAAAGGGAAACAAATGAAAAAATAAACAAATGAGACTACATCAATCTAAAAAGTTTATAGACAGCAAAGGAAGTCATCAACAATATAAAAAGGAGGGAGGAGGGGAGGAATGCGTGGGTGGGCTGGAATGGGAATAAAGGATAGAAACTGTACTGAACAAACTAAAATTTAAAAAAACAACATAAAAAGACAACCTACAGAGTGGAAGAACAAAATCACCAATATATCTGACAAGATGTTAATATCCAAAATTTATAAAATATTTATAAAACTCAACACCAAAGAAACAAACAACCCAATTAAAAAATGGGCAAAGGACCTGAATAGACATTTCTCCAAAGAGGACATACAGATGACCAATAGACATATGAAAAGATGCTCAACGTCTCTAATCATCAGAGCAACGCAAATAAAAATCACAATGAAATACCATCTCATACCTGTCAGAATAGCTATCATCAATAAGTCAAAAGACAACAAGTGCTGGTGAAGATGTGGAGAAGGGGAACCCTAATGCATTGTTGGTGGGAATGCAGATTGCTGCAGCCACTATGGAAACCAGTATGGAGATACCTCAAAAACAAAAATGGATCTGCCATTGATCCAGCTATCCCATCCCTGGGACTATATCTGAAAGAACTGAAAACACTAATTCAAAATAACATAAGCACTTCTATGTTCATTGCAGCATTGTTAACAATCACCAAGAAATGGAGGCAACTCAAGTGTCTATCAGTAGATGAGTGGATAAAACAACATACAACACTTATACAATGGAATACTACTCAGCTGTAAAAAAGAAGAATATCTTACCCTTTGAGACAGTATGGATTGACCTAGAGAACATTATGCTAAGTGAAATAAGTCAGTCAGAGAAAGACAAATACCATATGATTTCACTCATAAGTGGAATCTAATGAACAAACTAAACTAACAAGGAAAATGGGGACAGACTCATAGATAAAGAGCAGGATGACAGCTATGGGGGGTGGGTGAGCTTAGGGAGTGGAGAGATTGAGCAAAAAGGAAAAAAGACTCATGGGCAACAGTGTGGTGATTGTTGGGGAGGGAGGTATAAGGGGACTAAATGGTAATGGAAAAAAATACAATAAAGGTTAAATATTTTTAAAAAACAATCATTAAGAAAAAATATATAAAAATCTGTAATCGTGATATATCATTAAGTTAAAAATTCAATTTATAAAGCAGTATGTACTGAATTATCTGTTATAGTTTTAAATGGATTTAAATACATATATAATTGGAGGCACAGGTTCAAACATGAAGTGATAAAGAGCAAAATATTTCCAGTGGTCCTCTCCATGGTTACCTATGTGTTTTCTGTAAAGAACATGAACTGCTTTTGTAGTAATAACACAATCCAGTGCTTTACAAAAGCATGATATTTATTCAGCCTGCCTAAAAGAGCGTTTCAAAAATTAAGTAACATAAAAGTGGGAGAGCATGAATTGAACAACATAAGAAAAAATGCTACACATAATTCTGTTATCATCATCATCGTGAGGAGACTCAGAACATTCGTGCTCCAGAACTGACTCCTATTCTGGCTGAACATCCCAATGTCTCACCAATGGTCCTTAGTGTCTTTTAGAAAAATCCCAGAGCTTAGTCAGGAATGGGGTGTGTGTGTGTGTGTGTGTGTGTGTGTGTGTGTGTGTGTGTGTGTGTGTAAATTCAATGAAGCCTTTCTGTAAACCAAACCTTTGGAGAGAGAAAGTAAAAAAGGAATTATCACAGCCGTGTAGAAGGGTGACAGTCCTTCCCAGGCCAGAGGACAGTTACCTGCTTCTCAGACATGGCCTGTTCGTACTCAGCCTGCACCACATCGAGCTCTGCCTGCTTGTCGTCCAGCTCTGCCTGCGCCTTCTGCAGGTCCTGCATGGCCAAAATGTGGCGATTCTCCTGCACCACCAGGTTGGCCTGCACAGGACACAGGAGCAGGGATGGGCGTTAAACCACACATCCAGCATTTCCAGGTCCGACAGCATTCAGCTCTGTCTCATGGTTATACCTTTCCTTCGTTCCATCCTTAGAGTCTTTTCAAATCACATTAAGTCAAGACCAAATCTTCATGTGAACTTGACATAAATGTTTACAGGCAAAGAGTTAAAATCCATTAGAATATAAGTCATATTTTAGCCTTAGGTGGCCAAAACGTAAAATCAAGGCATTGTTGAGTTACTTACTGAAAATTGTAAGAATTTTCTTATTTCATAAGTCATACAAATATGGGTAGTGGGTTAGATTTGGCCTGTGGGCCATAGTTTGTTAATTCCTCGATCAGCATATTGCAGTACTAAATATACATTGGCGAAATAAAAAATATTGTAATATTAAGGGTTGCAGGGAAGAAAAACTTTTCTGTTTGAAACAATCCATATAGCAGAACTGACCACTACTACTGAGGATGTTAAAACCAGAAGAAAGATGGAACATAACTGTTCACTGAATATAAAGTTCTAGGTGTTGTGGGTAGTTGTGGCCTTGATGTTGTTCCTGTAATTCTCATACATTGCTTGCTTTCCAAAAAACAATCAATACCTTGAGTTGTGACCAATTAAAAATACCCATTTTAAGAAAGCCACCAAGTTAGACTCAATAGACATAATCAAAAGCAATATTAGCAAAAGATAGGTAGGACAATAGTCCAACCTTACAGGAATTTAGATTCTTTTGACAATTTTTCTGATATCAGATTTCTCCTTTTAAAAATCTTTAAAATGTTAAAATTGACCTTAGCAGGGAGATCCACTATGAAAGTCATCTTCTTTGTGAAATGTTTAAGATGAAAAGGTTATATTAAAAACATTTTTTTGCAATAAATTATTCTCCTACTTGAAAAGCTCAGGCTCCTAAATTTTGGCAGAATAATTCTTTAGGGGAAAAGTCTGAGTTCTATAACTGACTAGCACCAAGGGCAGGCAATAGCAAGGGTTAAAAAATATGTTTTAAAAAGAAACTGACTCTTGGGACATATCTTTCCTCAGTTCTTTTCTAAGCTATACCTTTTGCCAAGGCTTAAACATGGAAGAAAAGCAATGTCACTGTGCCAACTCACTAAATTACCCAATAATATCAAACTACCACAGCCCCAAAGATTTTGAATACTTTCTAAGAATTTACTTCCAAAAAATTTTAACTGAAGATCTCCAAAGTTATTAACTAAAATGTATAGAATCTTTTGAATCCAACTGCTCACAAGAGGAGTTGCAGGACCGTGTTCAGGTCTCTTAAACTCTGGAGCCTCAGTGTCTCCACTGAGATATTGAAAATCTACCTTTTAGGATTTGTGTGTGTGTGTGTGTGTGTGTGTGTGTGTGTGTGTGTGTGTGAAGATTAAATAAGATAACATAAGTAAAAACCCAAGTCTGGAACCTGGCATACAAGTTCAGTAACTAATAGATGTTATTATTGTTATTGTTTATATTCAATATTTAAGGCCTTACTGTTGTAATGCTCTGTTTATAAACTGATATTTACTGGTTTTCATACAGTTTTCAAGGAGAGATTCATTATAATAAACTTGAATAGACTCTAAATTGCTATTGTTAGAATTAATATTTAAGTTTATTCCCTGCTAGAAGTCAGCTGGCGATTTACAGGGGTTGTGAGATAAAGGAGAAAGAATGGCTCCTATGTGTCTCCATTACCAATTGGCATTAAAAAGGTTGCAAGCGGAGTTTAATGAGTGTCCTTAATCTGTCCTCAATCAGGAAGCAAGAGTTTGTGGGTGGAGCCCTTCCAGGAATAAGAGACATTAGAGACCTCAGTCTGTATTTCTTCACATATTAAGCAAAGCTACCCAATGATAACTCGTACTCCATCTTCAACTTCTCCCTACATAGTGAATGCATAGGATCTACATGACTGTGTTTATTTTTACGACTGCAATTATGAGACATCTGACAAAATTAATGTTCCCAGATGCTAGGAAAGAACTCCGAGAACAGACTTCTCAGGAAGAGAAGTACAGGTTCCAGGAGCAAGTAAAAGGTCCCCACTTCTGATGATAATTCCCTTCACTTCCCACTGTGGGGTCCAGATGTTCCTTGGATGGGGTGGAGGCTGAATTGTATTGAACATAAGGGAGGAGACTCCATTGTTTTCATGTAAGCCTTATTTGGAACGCCACTATACTGAATTTAGCTCATTTTATTTAAAGTAACTACAACAAAATAAAAACTGCTCATCATAAATTCAACTGTAATTTCCTTAAAGACAATATGTAAGCTGGAAAAATTATCAAGGATGCCCCATACTTTTCATCTGAGATGGGTATAGTTCAGTCACTATTAGAACATCATTTTTTGAGGCATGCTGGAGTCTTCAATGACCCCCAAATTCATAAGGTCGGACAGCACATCAATTATTTTCTCTAAAAGTCTTTTAGCCAAAAGAGCCTCTTTTCTTTTAAGGTTGCCCTACAACCGCAAGGGCCTCCCACAACTAACTAAATGGTCCTGGTGTAATAATAATTAGAAAATAAAATCAGACTTGCAGCTCTATCTCTGTCCTTTCTACTTTTGATTATTTCTATCATGATTACTAAGTTCCTTGGGTAGTTTTAAGCATAAGTAGATTTTAGTTGATGACTGAAAAAGATCAGACTCATACAAAAGCAAAACAACAAAGCCATGAGGTACAATTTGGGGGATAACAGTATCCCATTTTCAAAACACATACTTGCTTTTGTATTGCTAAAGACTGAATGTCATTGAACAGTGGGGAACTGTGCCCAAATGAAGTGTGGAAATACAGTTATGCAAAGGGAAACATAGGCATATTCTCAAATCACATTAAATCATAAAGAGATAATATTCAATGTCTTTCCTGAGGGACAAAGGAGAGGGAATACTATGTCATGCAACCAAGACCAGCCACCAATGTCTATGTGTCAACCCCACCTATTCCATAGGATTTCCTGGCACAAGATCTTGAACATCATTGGATGATTCTGTGCTATAGTTTTCTGTGTTTCTTTATTGAAGTTTATAATGAGTAGGAAACTATCCAGCCACCCACTTGGGCTTGGTACTCTTGCAGAGGGTCCTTGCTTAAGGCTCACACCATTCTGATTGGAATAGGAGTACAGAGAAGAAACCTTGTGCGCAGACTTTCTGTCACCTGTTGTCCCCGTGGACTTGAGTACAACAATACCAAAGGCTGAAAACTCCTGTACCGCATGGAAAGACAAAACCTGTTGACCCCTTTCAGGTGCCCGTTACACAGTTCCACCTAGAAGGCTTACCTTCAGAGGCAACACCTCTTTGTTTATAGAAAAGAAGGAAGCCATGGCTTTAGTCCAGGAACACAGACCAGCTACATTCCCGCATACGCGCTTAGCAGTTTCGATGTTGTAGTCTGCCATTTCAAAGTAAGGGTTCAAAAATTCTATCACTTCTTCATTGATTGTGTCTTTTGGGAATTGCTATGGGAAAGGGAGTAAAGTTCAGTCAAAATACTTCTCGTGAAGTCATATTCACATTATACTCACAATGCTGTTGAGCACTGAAAAGGATGAATGACATCATATTTTGTCAAAATTTCAGGATATCAGGCAAAAGTCCTGAAGCTGAAAGGAGAGTAAGCAATGATGGCAAAGAAGTCAATATACACTTTACTTTCTCTGGACAAGATATATCAACCCTAAATAAGTTTTCTGTGATCCAAGGAAAAAGGAAATTATTTCAGTGATGAATACTAATATGGTTATTAGAATTCCCAAAGCAATAAAATTTTCATGTTATTAATCCTAAATAGGTGAATTATAAAGCCATAAAATCAACAATGGAAAACAAACACACAAAGGGATATTTAGCCTAAAGACATATATATTTAGCATATAGGGACAACTGAATCTTAATACATTCAGTGGTTCTATTAAACTCACCTGAAATGTGAAGATAATAACTTAGGTATTAGACCCTGAGGGTGATGAATTCATTTTTAATCACAGAACTATCAAAAATGTGGGAGAATTGTTATCTCCTAGATGAATAAAAATGTTTAAGTAGTAGCAGAAATGGATAAAGAATGCCTTCTTGCATCAAGAGAAAATATTAAATGAGCAATGAAACTGGACCACTTAAAAGTGGTGTTTGATCATCTACAAGAGGATGGTCAAGTGTTCCCCAAGTAGAAAAAAAAATTAGCACCTAAATAACTCAGTGAAACAAGCCTTCACAGGAGATATATAATGCAGGGTAGAACACGATCTCATTCAGACCTGCTTTAACACATGTTTCTTTACTGAGACTTGAAAGGGTGAAGCCAGAAGAAAATTCAGAAGAATATTCAGGAGCAACTTAAGGGTGTTGGTGACAAAAGGCAAACCGCAATGGAGCTTCCAGGATATATATCTGCTCTACCACCAGATATGTAATGCAGGAGCCCAGAGTCTCTTGCTAGGATTCAAGTCCACTGCCACATTTATCTGTGAAAATGTCCCTGCCACCATTACCATTCCAATGCACCCAATCAGAGTTCACCACCTCTTTTCCACTCAGCATGTTATTCCTTCACAGTGGCACTGACCCCACAGTCTCATGTTTTAATTGTCCGGGACAAGCCTGTGTGGCCCACTAGTTTCATAAGCTACTTCTTATTAGAGCTGCTCTAAGATGATTTGGCTGCAGCAGCCAACAGGCAATATTGAATTGAAAACAGAATGAAAGATAGTGCTCAAGTTATGACTTGGGAAATGGATGTGGGTTGGTTATTCCCAATTAGTTTTCTCAAGCTCTAAATATGAAAAATAAAACAATAAAACTTCTAGAGGAAAACACAAAAGCATTCATTTTGCCTTAGAGGTGAACAAAGATTTCCTAAAGCGAGCGCAGAGAGCAGCACTTAAGGAAAATACGGAAAAATTGGACTACATTAAACTTAAGCATCTGCTTATCAAAAGACACCATTAATACAATGAACAACTAAGTCAGAAAGTAGGAGATGATATTTTCAAACATATAAGTGATAAATTACTCAGATTTTATATATAAAGAAATTCAACAAAGTAATAAAAACTGAAACTACCAACCTGTAAATTTTGTAAAAAGTTCCCTGCAGTCATCAGTTTTAACGACTCCTGCCAGGAAGGAATCGTACAGCTTTTTTCCAGGTCAATTCTCACGGCATTGACTTTCCTTTGAAACAGCAGCAGCACGCAGTCCATGATCCTCATGATGAGGTGAGGTGGTCGGCCCAGCGTGCGGACGGTGGCAATGTCCGAAGGCTTGATGGTCTGGCGGAGGAAGGGAGGTTATCATCCAATCTCAGGTGAGAAAGTGCGGACATATCTTTCATCTCTAAATGCTACGATTTTGACACAGGAAAACGAACATCTTTAAGTTAGATGCAGTCATGGGGACTAGATGCGTATTTAATCCCAAAGAAAACCATGTCCCTAAAAGTCCAAATGTTTACAATTCAAACTGACAACGAGGAAAGAAGCATTGCTGAGCAGATAAGGAGCTGTGACTTCCCTAGAATTGTACAGACCATTCAGTGTCAGAAAACAGAAGAGTGTAATCCGAAAGAAAAAAGAATAGTCAGCACTTCTGTACATACCAAGAATTCTCACCCAGGAAAACTCCAGTGTTTTCAGGGCTTTTTGACTCATCCGTTATGTAGGTCAAGAATCTGCCTCTCTCTTAAGCAACTCTGACTTGTCACAGTGGACGGACACAAGTGGGTAGCCCCAGGGCTGACAGACTGAATAATTAGAGGTTTCTCAGCTGGAAACTGACCTTTAAATGACAGAACTTAGGCAACAGGAATTTCACTAAGTTGTTAGAAAAGTCTTGTTCCACTTCCAATATCGAGATTTTTATAGCGTAAATTATTGAATAATCGCATAGAATCCCTGTGGGTTGATAACAACTGGCCTTTCTCTTAAACTCTTTGTGGAATAAGTTTTGGGAAAATATTAAATATAATAATCTGATACAGTCTCCTTTCTAGGACAAAAGTTGTGCATCCATTCCTTCCAGATCTTGAAAACCTTCTATCTTAATTCATCTGCGTTCCTCCTGCCAGAAGAAGATACCCAGTGTCCTCCTCATCAAAGTTAATGATCTTTTCTCCAAGGACTGAGAAAGAAAGGAAATCACTTAACCTGACAGTTAGAAATGTAACTATATACTTTGAAAGGGTTTGTTTCAACAGACTAGTATTTGTGAAGTGAAGGAGAATTTGTGTTTAAAAAAGAAGAAGCAGCAGCTAGAGAGAGCGGGCAGACAGACCTTTACTTGAGAAGTGTAGCTATAAAGGAAAGGAAAGAAATATAATAGCAGCCAATGGGGAAAGTGTGGAAAAATTAAAGTTATACAAGGTATGAAAGCTGAACATGCTTATTTTACTTTGGCTTTAGAAAGGGGAATTTTCCAACAGGATTGGGCTCATTATTTTAAGGTACCCAGGTAAAAGGAGTTGGAGAGAGGGTTATATATGAAGTTCAACCTATTTCAGCAAAGTATTGAAATCCTCTTTTCTCAGCAGGCAAAGCAATATGACCGTTATATAATTTCCCATACATCACTACAATATAATAGCTATTTAACATCTGGAGGCACTTTGTATATTTATGTCAAGTCAGATTAGGATTGAGTTAGAAAGAGACACATTCTTTGCTGTTACCTTATTTGTTGTATCAATTTATGTAACCTCATGCCACAGTGTTAGAGTTTGGATGTACCTGACACTTTCTGGTGGTACCACATTTCAAGATTTCAAAAGGTCCCAAAGAGACAATAAGATGGAGGCACAACCAATGAAAGAAACTATCAAGACCCTCTCGCGCACGCCCCATCATTCTACCCCTGTTCCCACACATTTCTGCACTGATGATTACATAATGCAGAATGTTTGAGTGACAGCACTAAATTAGGAGGATCCTGGAAAATGCTTTATAATATTAAGAAAGATACTAAGCATTTTAGGTCTTAGGAAAATGCAAGTATTTAAGACCTGAGATGCCATATGCTCTATTCCTAGAATGCCATTAGGTATCATGAGTTCAATAGTGGTTTAGAAGTTACTTTACACTATCGTTGCCTCTTCTCTGTTGATCAGACACTTTCAGAGAAGCCAACAGGCCTCATAAAGGTAAGGGGTGAGGATAAAAAGCAGACTCTCAAAGAGATATCTGCATCCCCATGTTCACTGCAGCATTATTCACAATAGTTGAGATACAGAAGCAACCTGAATGTCCATCGATGAATCAATGAATAAAGAAAATGTTTTGTATATAAGTAAAATTCAGTCTTAAAAAGAAGAGAAAGAGAACCTTCCATTTATGACATGGACCTAGAAGACATTATTATAAGTGAAATAAGCTAAACACAGGAAGACAAATACTGAATGATCTCATTTATGTGTAGAATCTAAAACAATCAGACTCATAGAAGCATTTTCCAAGCAAAATGGTACTTGCCAGGAGCTGGGGAGAGAAGAAAGGAGGGAGTGATGGTCAAAGTGTACAAAGTTTCAGTCATGCAAAATAAAAAAATTCTAGAGATCTATACAGCATAATGCTTAGAGTTAACAACACTGTATTATGTGCTTAAAATTTGTTAATAGGGTAGATCTTATAATAAAAAGTAATAACAATGTTAAAGGGAGTAGGAGCAAATTTTGGAAGATGATAGATATTTCTATGGCCTTGTGGTGTTAATGGTTTCATAGGTGTATACTGGTCCCCAAACTCAAGTTGTACATGTTAAATATATACGGATTTTTGCATCAAAATCATACCTCAATATGTTTTTTTTAAGGAGGAGAAATGAGATGCACACCGATCTGACAGATGGAAGAACCTGGAGGACTTCAAGGTCTAAGGAGACAGCTTAGCCAGGGCATGGAGGAACGGTGAAGTGACAAGAGAAGACATGTCACATGTAAGTACAGTGTGCAAAGTTGGAGAGATAAAAAAGAAGGCAAGATCTAATTCAGATATTGCAGATTGACTTGGAAAGCTTAAAGACTTCACTTGGATCAAACAGATTAGAAATTTTTCAGGAAGTATGCTAAAGAAATGGTAAAAAAATAAGAATTACAGGATCAAATAAATGCATGCTCAGTTGAGCTTATGTAACTTGAATTAGCAGTGGACAGATCAGGAGAGTTCCCTCTCTTCAGCAGCTTTTTTATCTAGGACTCAATTACACAAGGTGGCAGATGAATAAGACTGAAGTAAAAGCAATCTTACATTGAGCCCCCAAAAATTTTAAATTGAGACTTCAGAACTGGACCAAGCCCTTTAAGGTGTGTTCTAGTTCACTAAACTCATCATATCTCCTCAGAATCCAACTTCCTATCTAATTTCACTATTTGTTATCACCACACAATTCCATTAAATAATTGTGTTGGAAGCCCAATCAAACTCTGACATTAATGAACTACTTTAGATCAGTACTTCTTCATATGGGTAACTCACAGATAAACTCATAGAATGTTACGTCTTACAGAACCACTACGATGTCCACAGGGAATGAGTGAAGAGGTGATATTTTAGCAATTTTATGCAGCTTTCTCAAAGTCACATAGTTTATTGGTGCCAGAGTAGAAATGAGAACCCAGGACTCCTGACTGCCACAGTATGACATGGCCCATCAATGAGTCATGAGTGGGAAATGAGATGTGACAGAGCACATGCAAAATCTGTAAAGAGCTAATAACATCTCCAAGCAAAAAATGTTACTTGAAGATGTTCCCGTGGAGACAGCATTGGTCTGAAGCACTAGAGCATTTCCTGTTGTCACCATCGTTTCTTAATCTTCCTCCTGGGCCCTAAACTTGATGTCTGTGATGTCACACAGACTTACCTGCAGGGCTGCTTCTGCTTCTTCTAAAGCAGGTTTGGCTGCTTCCAGTTTCTCTTCAGCAATGGCTTTATCTTTAGAGATGCTGTCTACAATGGCCTGCGCTTTGTCCTTCACCTTCTGTACCTCAGCCTTGACCTTTTCAGCAGCCTGTGCCTTCATTGTCACTTCTTTTAAGACCTAGTTCAACATAAAACAAAAATTACCAAAGACTGAGCTGAAAAGGCATATTTTTTGCCTTGATTTTTTATTTTGTCCACTTAGAAAATTTTTCATACTTAAAATAACTATGAGTATTATATGCTAGCAGAAATAAATAATTTGTACTTTTGTGGCTGTAACTTAGCAACTACGCACACATCACTAACGTTGGTGAACAGGGAATGCAAACTGAATATGGTCCACGTGTGAATGTCTACCCACCATGTCGGCTTTATCATTTGCCACTTGTAGCTCCTTTTCTTTCACTTCCAGTTCTTTGCTCAGCGCTGCCACAGACTCTGAAGCTTCTTTTAGCTTTTTCAATCCAGTATTCATCCTGGCATTGAAAAATCCAAGGGATCAATGTTACATTTTGTGGTACTTGGCCACATTTTCCAAGTGGTCCACTATTATACATAATAATGGCCATATTTGAAGAAGGAGTGTATATACAAATAGCAAATCGATCAGGGCTTGACAGAAAGGGTACAGGGCCAGGCTTGATTCTAGTCTGAAGACATTTATAAGTTTTCCATAGACTGTGTGTGGGAAGAGAAAACTTGCTAAATATATTCTGCATGACATGAGGAACCACAGTGGGTCTAGAATCTGTACCATGCAGGTAACATGCTTCAGGAAGTTTAGCTAAATGAAAACAGACTTCAAATACTTGAAGCCCTATCTTGGAGGAAGCAAAATTAATGATTTCTGCTTATCAAAAGGGACCAATGAGGTTTAAAGAAGAAAGATTTGGGATCAAGAGAAGAAAGGAAGTTAAAGCCATGAGAAGAACAGCATCACGACAGGACTAGCTGCCTGCCTGAACGTGAAGTAACGCGTCATGAAGACTGAAGCTATCTAATCAGAGTTATCTAATCCAGTCACACCCCCAGGGGTCCCTCCTGCATCAACTCTGGTGATTCTGGCCATATTTAGACAGAAGATATAAGTGGTCTGGAAGAGCAGGGCAAAGAGTGAAATTCAGAACAAACTTCAGTGAAATAGGGTATTCCCCATGCAGAGAACATCAGACAGACCACCCTAGACATGCAGAAAGGCAGAGAGGGTGACAGGACAATATGAGAGGAGGGAGGAGGGGATATTTGGGTCCTCAGCTTCCTTCCAGGTCTACTATTTCTAAAATTATATCAGTCATTATTAGGCAAAATGGTAGGCTACAAAAAACTTGGCAACATTTTATCCTACTGAGCAAGAATAAAGCCCCTAGCAACCATAAAACCCTTTGCACAGGCTTGAGAGGAGAGTTGTCCATCCCCAGCACTATCGGCCCTTGGGGATGAAGAACTGTCTGATGTAGAGGTTGTCCTGCACTGTAGGATGACTGGCAGCACCCCTGGCCTCCACTTAGCTGACGACACTAGCACCACTGCACACCTCCCCCACCAGGGTTTCAACAAACAAAAATGTTCACTAGGAGCACATTTGCAACCCACTGACAGCCACTGAGTTAAAATGACTGTACTTGAACTTCACATTTACCTGTTGGCCAGAGTTTGCACTTCCACATGCTTCTCTCCATATATCAACTTATAGCCCTGAATAAAGGAGAGGTATGACTTGGGAGTCACGTGGGTAGAACGTCGGAATCTCTGGAAATAATCAACACACTTCTCAGCTACCCCATCCTGGAAGGAGCCCATGCACTGGACCACTTCCTTCTTGGTTTCCAAACTGCAGTCAATATCATAGGAATACAGGAAGTGTTCGGACACTAGAGAGAATAAAGACGATAGCATATGAAACATGAGCATGAAATTACCGTTGTAAAAGTTAACTGGCTATTTTTAAAAGACTCAGACATTGCTGAAGATTCCATACCATTTTTATAGCCCCAACTAGGTAGATATAAGTCAGCATTTTTGGTCCCAGGCCTATGACTTCAATAATTTTATTTTCCCTTTCATGTACAAAACTATCACAGACTCTCCTCTAAGCCTATCATTCTTTGTTTTCTGGTATTTACACAGTGAAGTCTCTTCTACACAGCTGCAGGTTCTGGTCAGCCAGAACATAAAACAGCCAGGCTGTTTTATGGTGTACATAAGAACAAAAATGGCACAAATAACTCAGAAATCAGTGCCCACCTGGTACTCATATTTAACAATCTCATTCATTTTTTCACTCAGAACCTGCCATAGCCTTAATTCCCCCGGGCTCTGACTGCATGTGACACATTGAATGTTCACCACTAAAATTTTTTATGCCTGGGCCAACTTGTTCTTAAATGTGGCAGCCAATCATTTGCAGTCAATTCTATTTTACAGCATCCTTTAAAGATGTTTGGGTAAAAGATCTCCTGTTGTTGACCTTTATCTTCCCCACAGTGCCAAACATGGGACCAATTGTCAAACAGCGTTTCCTATTGTAAGGAGAGGCCACAAAGTCAGAGCTAACCAAGCACCATGTACATGTTCAGTGTCTGTTCCACACCCGCCCCTGGGATGACGCCATGGGGTGGGAAGGGAGGTGACACTTGGTCTCATTCCCCAGGAACCTAACAGGGTTTTACCTATGCAGTTAAAATTTACCACAATCACCTTTATGAGCCTTAGGAAAAATGGCCTATGGATTTGCTTTAAAGATACTTAAAATATTAAATAATATACATAGAGTGGCAAATATTTAGAAAATAGCCAACAAAAAGGAAGATAAAGAGAAGGAATCAAGTGAACAAACCTATCAAGTAATAGTTGGCAAAGAAATAAAAAATTGTATCTTTCCACCATTGTAAATTGATCACTAAACTGATGCAATAATTGTGGGGCAGTAATTTATACCTATGTAAGTAATAGAGACCATTTATCAATTTGGTTATAAAACAGTTTACCATATACACTGAAAGGCAATAAATTAAGACACTCAGAAGTCTTAAAGAGACAGTTTAAATTACAGGAAGTTTAAGTCTGGGCACTGGAAACATAGGAACAATTCTTACCTATGACAAATATTTTGTAGGTATTAAGAACAACGGCTTCAATATTCACTACATGTCAGATATGCGCTTTATTTAGCATTATGAGATATCTTCAAGAAAGTGCCTGCTTTCTGAAAAATTCCAGTTGTTCACCATTATTTTTCTTCTTATATGAACAGAGAGTATCAATAATGGTAACTTTTTTCTTTATGGGGCAAGTTGCCTTTTTGTCTCTCCAAAAATCATAGAGAATGAAAATGGGATGAATTAAAGTGTGTTTTCCCTGAGACCAACAATCTCTGATGCAGAGAAGGTTATACAAAGGATCAGATAACTTCCTCTTAGGGTGACCCAAGAGACAAGAGGCCACAAAAACCCTTCTGTCATGTTCAGTATCCATTCACCAAGGCGGCAATGCCAGTATTGGGGCCCACCTTCAGATGTGTTAGGTTGCAGTGGGTTATATCCTGGTAGTGTGCATTCAAGTCACTTGATAGGGATCAAGGTGTGGTCTGTCTGGGACAGAGGGGAGAACACTGGGCTCAGTCCCTCAATTTTGCTGTCCTCCTGTTTCCACTTCATTTGGGTTAAATGAACTGAAGTAACAAATTGAGGGAGGCACTTTAGTTGCCTGTCCAGTAGCCATTCACTCACTTCCTCACTAAAAATCCCAATTTTGCTCAGGGTAGCAATCTGTCCAACTAAAACTTTTGATTCCCCAGACTCTCCTGTAACTACAAGTGACCCAGTTCTGGACAACGACAGCAGACAAAGCTCCTGGGGAATAATCCTGTCCTGAAGCAAAAAGGCAAAGCTCCAGACAAGTTCCCTTGAGCTGCAGCAGCCACCTGAACCTGGAAGGACAAGAGCCACACTCTAAAGATGACAGCAGGACAGGAGGAAGACCCCGATGGTGCTGTCTTATACTGTGCACTCTACATTCCCTTGGTAGCAGGAAAAAGCAAAAAATCTTACGTGTTTCAGCCACTGCTTCTCTTACAGACAAACACACATTCTTAATTGATACATTCAGAGGTCAAAGCATACCTATCCTTGGAAGATTCTAAATCACAGAACCTTATCAATTAATCCTTACAACGCCCTTAAGTTATTGACAGTATTGTGTCCACTTTTGTAGATAAAGCTAATGAGGCTCAGAGAAGTTTGCTTGTAGGAGGGAGCTCTGCAATTCTAACCCAAAGGTGATGGACTCCAAAGGCCAGGTCACTTTGATTTTGAAATTCAAATAGAACCAAAAAAAGTAGAGTGTTTAGTGCTAAGAAAACATTTTTAATTGATGACCAAAGTTCAAAAATATTTATTGAGTAATGAGCTTCAGAAAAGTATGATACTTTCACGGAAAAACCATGGGCACTCATGGTTTGTGTGCAGTTGCCTCATTTCTCTCTACATCATTAGTTGTAAATAGTTGCAGAAGTAGAACTCACAGGAACAAAATCTTGTATGTATGATGTAAATCAAGTAATAATTTTCAAAGAGGGCCATGTGATTTATGTAATTAAAATGGCCTTCTTTGAAAAATATATATATGCCAAATATGTGCTATTGTTTTTGCTTGAGATTTTATTTTCAGGTGAGGATGGCCTACATTCAAAACCATGTGCTAGTTTAAAGTGGAAACTAGAAGAGCATTACTAATTACTTTGGAGAAATCTAAATGAAGTTAATTGATTTAGTAGTAGTTTGGAAGTTTGAAATCAGTTTCATTAAGATACAGAAGACTGCCAGAGTGAAGACAATACAGATATTTAGAAACAATTACTTCAAAACAATGCCATATAAAGCAATAAACAAAGATTTGCCAAAATGGAGATTTTTTTAATGGTGGGAAAGCAGAATTTTACAAAATAAAATGAAGCATATTTTTCTTTAAATGCTTAATCAAGAGACTCAGCCAATTTAAATTCAAATACATAAAAATATAATTATTAAGAAACTACAAATACAATATTAAACAGCTAAGCATGTTTAAGTTAGAAAAATACTCTCCACAACAGCAACAAACTACCCAAAAGAGAAATTTAAAACAATCCCATTTAAAAGAGCATCAAAATTTTTTTTAAAAAAATCTTAGGAATAAACTTAACCAAGGAGGTATAAGACTTGTACACTGAGAACTATAAGATATTAATGGAAGAAATTGAAGTAGACATACATAAATATATGGAAAGATATCACATGTTTATGAGTTGGAAAAATATTATTTTTTAAATGTCCATACTACCCAAAACAATCTACAGACTCAATGTAATCCCCATCAAAAGCCCAATGAAATTTTTTTTACAAAAATATAAAAAATAGTTCTAAAATTCTTATGGAACCACAAAAAAAAAAAAAAAAAACAAAGCAGAAGGCATCACAGTCCCTGGTTTTAAAATATGTTACAAAACTACAGTACTCAAAACAGTATGGTACCAGTATGATTAGCAGACATATAAACCAATGAAACAGAACAGAGAGTCCAGAAATAAACTCAAGCATGTATGGCAATTAGATCTTCAACAGCATGCCAAGAATACACAATGGGGAAAGGATAGGCTCTTTAAAATGGTGCTGGGGCCCTTACTGGTGTGCATCATTGGGTTGGGTGTCTGGGGCTGGGTTTGGGGTTGGGTCAACCCACAAACCAGAAGTTCTCTGGTTCTATTCCCAGTCATGGAATGTGCCCGGGTTGTGGGTCAGGTCCCTGGTCGGGGGCATGAGAGAGGCAACTGACTGATGTTTCTCTCACACATCAATTTTCTCTCCCCTGTTTTTCCTTCCCTTCCCTGTTCTCTAAAAATAAATAAATATAATCTTTTTAAAAAATGCTGCTGGAAAAATGAATATCCATATGCAAAAGAATGAAATTGGACGCTTATCTTACAGTATATGCAAAAATCAACTCAAAACATACTACAGATTTCAATATAATCCTGGAAACCGTAAGATTCTTAGAAGAAAACATAGTGGGTAACTTCCTTGACATCGGTCTCAGCAATGATTTTTTTGGATATGACACCGAAATCACAGGCAACAAAAGCAAAAATAGACAAGTGGGGCTATATCAAACTAAAAACCTTCTATACATTTGTACTTTGAATATATTAAAAATCACCTGTATTTAAAAGCCACGGATTGGAAAACTGTAGTTGTCAATAGTGTGCTAAGGACAAAACTTCCCCCATGGACAAGAATTTCTATCCAAATATATATTTATATATATAAACAAATACACATAAAAACAAACACATATACATATATATATATTTGTGTGTGTGTGTGTGTGTGTGTGTGTAATGAGTTAATCAGCCCTTCCTCTCACTGGGTACCAGAGCACTGGAGAGCAGGTGTGGGAGACAGGGGTGGGGAGGGCGGGTGAGAAGGTAGACTCCAGAATCCTTCTTCTTCTCCACTTTGTACTGTGTTATATACTATGGCTACCTGTGGGGTTTTACTGAGAAATAAGACTCTTCTTATTCACTGTTAAAATACAAAAATCAGACAAAACAGTTTGAAAGCCACTGCCATTGAATCAGTGCTCCCCTGAGGTTCTGATACAACAGGTCAAAGGGGAGACCTAAGTAACTCTACCATCTAAAATATCCACACATAACTCCTCACCAAAAGCTAAAAAAACCTTCAACTAAATGAGTGATCTCTAGCATCTTTTTTACTACTTCTACATTCAATTCCATTTACGTAGTGAAAGAAGCACTAATGTTCCATAGGACGGAAGAGCAGACAGTAGCAGAAGCAGCAAGGACCCCGGTCATAGAACCCTCTGGTGAACATCCTTCGTTAAGGACAGGCACCAGCAAAGGAATGCTGGATAATGAGCTCCAATTTGATTCCCAAGACTGCAGCCATGAGAAGAAAACGTTCAAGAGACACTTGGCTTAAACTACTCTTGTGTTGATCAACCCACCTAAAACAGAACACAAATGCTATCAAATTAAAAACTCAGTGGTTTCCTGAGACATTCCAGAGCCTGCCTGGGGATCCACCTGAGACACAGTTTCAGAACTATAGTTATTATACATTAATCCAAAGGGGTGCAGGCCAAAGATCTCATTCTCTGATAACCACGTTCTGTGAAAAATGAGCTACCAAACAAGAAAGAATTCCCTCTTGCAAAAATCCTCTAACCCTGGGCAAAGTGACTTTTGACTCAACCCAGGACAGAGACAGCAAGCAGCGCAGAACATAAAGAAACAAACACTGTAAACCAAAAACTCTGGCACAAAAATTTCCACCACACTAACCGGCAATTAAGGCATCCTTCGGCCATCGGCTGAACCAGTCAACAGTGCATCCTGAAATCAGGGCGGGGAACTTCAAGGCCCGGTTTCGGAATTTCTCCCCCACTGGGGAAAAGCAGAGCACGATGTGAAGGTTCTGTCGGACCCGACTCATGAAGTAGTCATACAGGTTCTCATTGGTCGGAGGACGTCTGGGGTGCTCTTTTTTCATGACTGACATGAGATCACTATTAATTTCATCAATTTCATCACGAGCAAATAGGTTGGAGACCTGAAAAAAGTGCAGACATTCAGATTCAATATAGACATAAGAAAATGGATCAAAACAGGTAGCTCAAGAAATGTCTTTCCTCCATCTGTGTTCTTAAACTCACCCTTAGAAAATTAACCAACAGTCTTCAAGAAGAGATAAACCACATTTTAAAATATCCAAACAATTCTATTAATTGAAGTCTGTGAAGTCACAGGCTGTGCTTGTAACCTCTCTCTTCTGTTTTTTTATTTTTCACCTGGGGCACCCATTGAGGTTTTAAATGTATATAGCTCCACATTTGGGGAGTTTTATTCTCTGAAAACCCAACAGAAAAAGGCATTCTTCACACTGATCACCTAATCCCCAATAACAGTACTTATTCCAGACTCCATGCAAGGAAATACGGGCAGCTCTAAAGTTGGAGGGAGTCTGAAGAGACAAAACACACGAGGGATAAATGAGCTCCTACCTCACCGGATGATAAAACATTGTTCATATATTCCAAAAACGACTCCTCCTTGATCTCATTGTCCGTGAAAATAAAAGTGATTCCTTTGCCCTGCTGACCAGCCATTCTATACAAAATTTTCAGGTCTTCCAACAGATTTGATGTGTTGTAGGATCTAAGAAAACATGGTCACTGTGTCATTAGCTAAATTATTTTGATGGGAAGGAAAGAAAGATCCTTAAACCAATGATTTATGCCATTTAGTTAAAAAAATGTTGATATTGTTCCATCAGATAAGTGTTTCATTGTCTGTGACTGTTACCCGTTCATTATATTTACTTACAAAGATGAAACTGACTTTTTAACAATTTCTTTCAGTTTCTAATAGCTCTTCTTTTGGAAGCAATAGAAGTGCACCATCATGGTAAAGTTCTGCGTACTTTGCTGTTCACCAAAGTCAAGAATTATTTTTTTATTGAGGTAAATTCACATATAACATTAAACTAATTTCAGGTACATAATATAATAATTTGATATTTGTGTACAGGTGGGACAAAAGAAGGTTTACAGTTGTGAGCACACAAAACAGAATTTATTCTTGTATTATTATATTATTTTCCATATGAACAACTGCAAACCTACTTTTGCCCCACCCTGTATTTTGTGAAATGATTACTTGCAAAGATGAAATTGATTTTTAAAATTCCACATTTTGTAAAACATTATAATTAATTTTTATACACAAAAAACAACTGGAGCCAAAGTAAACCTGAAACAATATAATGTTTACCACAACTAAATGTCACCTGAATGCGCTTGTTTCATTTTGAAAATAATTTTTGGTAACGATAATAGAAAGGTCAAATTGGAATCTATACTAAGCATCATCTGCAATGACATTTTAGAAGACGCCTCACAGATTAAATTAAACTAAACTAAGTCATGTCAAGCCTTCATTACATGGAGTGAGGGAGACACCCTACTATAAACGGTGCCCTCCTCGTCTCCAAACACATGACATCTTTGTGTCCCACCTGATAGGGTTTGCTGAGTGATCGGTACACTGTGGTTGAAGAGCTAGAAACATCATAAAATATTGTAGCATAAATCTTCTCTCACTATCAAAAACAGTACTTTAGTGGAAATGAGCTTGAATCATGGAATGTTACAGAGGTCCCAATATAGAGAGGCCCATTACCACCAAAGGTGAAAGTAAAAATATTTCAGCCCTGGAGACTCAGATTTACTCTGAGTAAAATAATTTAATAATTTAAATTATTATTTAAACTTTGTATCATTAAATAAACTCAACAGTTCAGAGCACAAGAGCAGATGGCTTTCTGATTTTTTTAAAGCTACTAAATATTTAACTTCTATACTCTGTGCTTTTTGCCATCTATAACCTGTATCCTAGAACCAGAAGCCCCACTGCTATGTGTCAATATTTTAAGAAGACTTCTAGAGAAGTAAGATCTGAGAGATTAGAAGAGAATATCAAAAACAGAGTGCCCCCTAAAAAAAGACAAAGGAAAATATCTTGCCTCAGCTTCTTGTGATATGTGAAAACTTCAGCCCTGTCTCCTGAATCAAGGGGGTCAAAAAATATGGCCTGAGTCACACACAAATGGCCATCCTTCCCAAACCTGAGGCTCTTGCTCCTTGACCCTTAGCCTCATGGCTATACAATGGCTTAGCAGTAAGACAGTGTCTTGAGGGCTATGAGAAAGCAAGGGGTCTTGACCTCCCCTTTTCATCAGTAATGAAGCATTCCCAATATGACATGCAGAGGAAGTAATTTATCACAGATAGAGGGGTTGTAAGATATTTTTACTGAGGCAGTATGGCGCAGTGTCAGTCAAGACAGACCAGAAGTTAGCAATATTGTGGTCAATTCCCAGGCAGATCTGGGATTTCAGATAAGACATTGCCTTTCGAAGTCTCAGCTATATGAGAGGCTAACGTTATATGCCTGCCAAACCTACAAAGCTAATTTAAAATTTAGATTAGCTTTGCATGTATCTATGGACTTCCCTCAATGAGACAGGTCAGCTAAATGCTTCTCCATTGGGCCAAGCCACAGCTCGAGATCAATGCCCAATAGACAAGACTTTCTGTGCCTACAGCTAGAAATTAACCTCTAGTAATTTTAAGCCCAGCTAAACTTCCCGAACCAGCCTCTTGCTTCTCATCTTGGTTAACCCCAAAGTTCTTGGAATCCCCCTTGCTTAATCTCTCCATGCTGACCTTTCTCTTGCTAATTCTCCCTGCACTACACACATATTACTGAGGACAACCCTTTCGGGGCTCCCTATCTTGATGCAGAGCAGTTTCCCAAGCCAGAACCAGGATGGATAAGTCCAAAAGCTCAGCTAATGACCTCTTGAATCTGTCCTCTTGTCTCCATCCTCACTGCTACCACTCATGACACCTTCACCTCTTGCCTAGATCCCTGAGACAGCCTCATGACTGTTCTGTTTAGCTCCTCCCATCCATTTTCTGCACTGCATACAAATCCAATGTGCCTTTCCCAGTGGTAACTCATTAATGGTTTCCTGTCACTCCAGGAAGGAGCCCCACGCCCTCACGACACCTTCAAAGTTCTCCATTTCTCTTCCTTTCCCACTTTCCACCTTACCCCGTACACCCAACCACATTTAACTTCTTCCAGTGCCTCAAGTGGGACTTCACCTGTGTTGATTCTTTGTTCTGGAACATTCTTTACCTCTCTTCTACTCTGAGGTAATTTTGACTCACATTCAGGTCTCAGGTGGAACATCTCTTCCTCCACAAAGCCTTTTCTAACCATCCCCTAGACTAGATTAGGAGTCCTACCCCTGTTTTCAACAGAACCTGGTCTGCATGCATTTCTCTTTCATAGAGAGCACCTATGTATCTCATCTTAGTGAACAAGTTGCTCAGCTGGCTGTCCCCCGTGAATTACCGTAAACTCCATGATGATACAGGCCAGGTTGACCTTGCTCACCATGTATCCCCAGCAACCTGGCCAGGGCCCGACACACAGGTGATGCTCAGTAAACATCTTTAAAATTGTGAATGAGTAAATCCATATAAAATTTCCTTCTATTTTTCCAGGTTACTAACATTCCTGAAATCTGAATTAACATTTAGTAGGGATAAATTTCTTCTGAAATGCGCCAAAAGGAATACACACAAAACTCACATCATGCATAACACAAAAACAGGAAGGCAGCTACTCACCACAATGAGAGGCTGAAATGTTTTCAAAGCAAATTATTAATGTGAAATTTATAACAAAGTTCGAAAGGAGAAGATACGTATAAGAAAAATGCATTCTTAATTTCCGGTGGCCCCTGAGAACCTTTTATCCAAATCCATTTCAGGCTAATTACAGTGAAATCTTGTTACCTTGTCAGAGTGATCTGGAAGGAAGTATAGCCAGCAATGAATGAGGCCAATCTGGTCAGACTCTGCTTTCCTGATCCGCCAACCCCAACCAGGAGTGCATTTCCCCGGGGAGTACGAATGATGCGTGAGATCTACAACATGAAAGAGCAAAAACATCTATCGTTCAACATGTAAACATTACATTTTCTTATTTCTTCTACTTGGCATTTTGGAAGGTGCAGGTTCCTCAAGATCAGGATAGAGACAGATACTGGTTGAAGGAATGAGAGCATTGCTGAAATAGAACAGTGCTCAGTAATATTGAATAGAGGCAGGACTGTGGGGTGTGCCTTTAGGAAACTAGTGGGAGACCATACAGATAAGTCAGCAGTCAGCCAAGACTGCAGCTTGCTTTGGGTCTTCAAGAAGAGAAATAAAGGAGACTTAAAGGTTTCCTTCAGTTTGCCCAACCTAATACAATAGGATAGGAAAGAAAACAGAAATTTCAAAACAACATGCATTTTTGGAATACAGAACCCATAGTTGATTAGAAAATCCTCCACTTTTGAAAAATGACAGTTTAAATTGAAGAGAATAAAATTCCCAAAATCTTGCATAGATATAGAATTTCTTTTTAAAGAATGAACATAAATACTCTCCTATTATTTGGTCAAGACAGTGATACCTAAGATATCTACCAAGAAGTGATTATGGGTGAACCAGGACTCCACTCTGTTCCAGTCAGTAGCCCCAGACCACTCCTCCCCATCACAGTAAAAGTCCATGTTTCTTTGGCTTTTATTGGTATCGAAGGAACTACTTACACCTAGGAATTTACACCTAGTTCCTTACACCTAGTTCCTAGTTCCTTACACCTACTTACCTCTAATCCCACCTAGAGAAAATTCAGTGCAAAATTCAGTTCAGATTCAGTACAGAGTCTTTCCCTCCTAACTGCAGGTTAAGCCTCAGATATTGCTATGATACCCACTTTTCTGTAGAGAGTGGGTTGGGGGCTCAGAAGGAGTCACTTGCCTGTGGCTGAGAAGATTCCTGGGGTAACTCGGTCCATGCACATTGCCAAGGTTTTGTTAAACATCCTTCCTCAGGATTCAGAAATAAGCTATGCTCTACTCATATTGACTACTATAGGCTTTTGAATTATTTCTCCCAATTCAGTGTGAGTCCCAGGAAATGAAAACCATTTTCCTGTCCCTGTGGTGGACCTGAGGATTTGTGAGATAGGGAGGTGACGCACCCCTTATTCCAGCCTCCTCCTCACCCTTGCCATGTGGTTGTCTCCAAAGTTGTTGTGGGAAGGGGAGGAGTGGGACTCGCAAGAATTCATGGAATTGTTGCCAATGTTTATATTCTTTCCCTGTATTACTTAAAGAGGCACAGATAATGCAGGTAGGGAGCAACTACAGGCTGTATTAGAATGCCCTGTGTCTTCCTTGGTTAACATTTTAACATGGCTTTTGTCATAACCGTTTCCTTTGGTTGGTGCTGGTGAATGTATTAAAAGTTTAAATAATTATTGTTAATTAGGTACTGGGACCCTTTGTCCCAATATCTTTTTTTTTCCTGCAATTAGGCCCATGTCTTATATTAAATTTTTTTATTCCCAGTTTCTAGCACATATTTGACAATGAACATATAGATGAACAAACAAAAAGAAGGCTTTAAAAACAGACTCCAAAAATTCTTAATCTAGTTAAAAACAGAACTAGGTGGGAATACAATCAAGTGAGACCTTCAAAAGGGGCTATTTTGTCCTATTTATGCAGACTGTGAGAGAGAGAAATTCACTTTTGAATTCCATTAACAAACACTTAAAAATATAATCGTCCATCTTGCCCCGCAGGTGTTCACACTCTAGCAGGGGACAGAGACCTATAAACGGAAACCTGGTAATACATGTGGTACGTGCTGGGACAAGAGTAATGGCAACAGGAGGACAGGAAGCAAAGGAAACAACACTGCTTGCTGGAGGCAAGTCTTAGGTGTGGAACTGAAATCTGACTGGATCTTGAAAGATGACTGGAAGTTCATCTTTGCATGCAGAGAAGGTGACATGCCAGGCGGGAACTAGGCTAAATTTTAAGAAGAGGGAATGGGATGCATGTGCAAAGTCTCAGAGTCAGCAGATGCCAGAGCATTTCCCATAGGAGTGGGAACTTCAGGAGTGGGTACAGAAATATCAGGACATGAGGGACCAAAGGATTGTTTAGGGGTGTACTGGGGACTTGGTTCAATTTCAAACATATCTATCAAGCCTCCCTAGTGTGCCTGTTTCAGCAGCACTCCACCAAGGAATGCTGAGGTGAATAAACTGGATACCCGTCCTCATGAAACTTGTCATCCCTTGGGAAAGACTAACATGTAAATAGATCCATCTACACAATGCAGCGCCTGCTGGGAATGTGGTATCAGTGAGATGCTCTGAAATTGAGATGTGTTTCATCATAAGAAGTTGTTTTTTCTGGATTACACACTATGCATAATATGACCCAGGCAGCTGGAATGCTAGGCAGGAACTGGATCATAAAAAATCATACATGTCAGGGCTTGAATGCTAACCAAAGAGGCAAAAGAGATATTGCAGAAATTTCTCTGTTTAAAAAAATCCTTATCTTAATTAAGGAAGGAATTAAGAATTATGCTTAGTCTCAGATCACATCCTGCTTTGCTGCAATTTTATCTTCAATAATCTCTCTTGTCTTCAATCATGTCTTATAACTAAGTCACATATTTCAAGACTCAGATCTACATGACACTGAGTTTGGATGTACTACTCACTGAAAGCAAGAGTGTAGAAGAGAGGGTCAACATAGAAGATAGTGAGGATTGTAGCATTTTAGCTCAAAGTCCAGTCATGAATTCTTTGATGAATTCCAGACCAGACACACTAGAGGCTCTGAGAGTGAGGCAAAACACGGTCAGGGACCCTGTGCTGAGGCACCCAGGCCTTGAATGTCACGCACACAGTCAAGAAATACTCATCACTCATCATCTGTACTATGAAACACAGAAAGAAAAATGCTGAGGAACTACCTCAAGCACAAGACTAACATAAATAACCTCATCTTCAATTTCAGCTGTTATGAAATCCCAGGCCAATTAGATTTTGTCTCCAGTAGTGAGTCATAAAGTTGCCTTTGATATTATCTATTCAGAAAATATGTTTTTCTTTTTCTTTCCTTTTAATCATCAAATATGACACAATGTCTATTCTTCCTGAAACACATAACTCTTACTCAACTACTAATTAAGAGCTAATTTCAAAATGTTACTTATATTTGGTTTTAAAAGAACATTTGTGCTTTTAATTCAGTACAGATGTTTCAGGATCTGGAGAATTTAGAGTTTTTGGGCTAAATGCCTCATGATGGGAGACTCAACCTCAGAACAAATTCTCTGTCTTCCTCCCTCTCCTGGACTTACCCCATCCTTGCAGAAATGCCTACTGCCCACTCTTGCATTTTCATGAGGAGGGTTGATTTTATAACCTCTACAATCTTCTCCATTTCTAAGATTAATTAATTATTAGAGGTGGCCATTTGTAATTATGAAATCACACCTCCTAGTTAAATCTAAGCAATGGAAGAAAGCCTCGAAATGTCTCCTTTCTAACTAAGAGGACACAGTAGTCTGAAGGAGTAATTCACATAAACAACATGAGAATATCAGCAACAAATTTTAAATGGCATTATCTTCCATCACAGCTAAATTAGGTCATATAAGTTTTCAAGTAAATAATATATTTTACTTCCAGCCTTTGAGGATCAACTGCCCTACATGTGGATACTTCAATGACTAATCTGACAGAGAGGAAACTATTTTCTTGGTGGATTTCATTCCAACAGAATTTTCATCCAACTCAAAATCAATTGTTTATGCATTATTTCTAATTGTGGTAAAATACATCTAACATAAAACTTACCATCTTAACTATTTTTAAGGGATAGTTTAATGGAATTAAGGGCCTCCACATTGTTGTTCAACCACCACCACCATCCATCTCCAAAACCATTTTTATCTTGCAAAGTTGAAACTGGAATGTTGGACACTCCCCAGTTTCCCCTTCTCCCTAGCCCTTGGCATTACCATTCTACCGTTTATCCTGGTGAAGTTGAGTACTCTAGGTACCTCGTGTAAGTGGAATCATTCAGTAATTTTCTTTGTGTGACTGCCTTATTTCACTTAACATAATGTCTTCAAAGTTTTTGCATTATTTTTTATAGTTATCTTTTGCATGATGCAAAAAAAAAAATAAGCAGACACTTTTCCTGTGCTTTGAACTCAGCTGTCAACCTCATTGATTCTATGTAGTGAAAATATTGAGCTGGAAGCTATAGAGCAACACTGAATAAAATTATCTTATCACACATTTGAAGTACACATGCTCTGATTTTAAACCTGTATGTGTGACATGTTGCATTCAGTTTAGAAATTAAATTGGAATATAGCACTGTGTTTATTTTTAAATTGAATATTCTCCTAGGAAATGAAAATGAAAAAAGAGGGAAAAATTCTGGTGTGAAGCCAAGAGTCTGTCACTTGGGAGAGGTGCTATTAGGCATGGCCACTGACCTTGACTAAGTGGACCATCGCATCCACGAAGAACACCAAATCCATGCCAGCACCACGGACACTCTCATTATGCAGCTGCAGAAACATATTCAAACGCTCCTTCAGGTGATCAAAAGACTCAATTGGCTCATAAACTTTGGGCATCTCCGCATCAGCCTCCTCAGATGTTTCTCCTGAGATTGGGGAGAAGAATCAATTAAGTGTCTTCAACTCACTGGGCTTTACTACTTCCTTCAGTGTAAATTAATACACTCACAGCTCTACAATTTAACCCTAAATGTTACTGACTTCCATCTAAAAGTCATATTATGGATTTTTATACAAGCAAACAATACTAAAAGCATTAGAAATGTTATAATCAATATGCCATCATAGTTTTTTCCTGTCCAGAAGAGGCTAATTTCAAATAATGTTATAAAAACTAAATTTAACTTGTATCTATAATTGAACATTGGTATTTCAAGGATCCTCCCAGAAATATTCTCTAATCATCAAAATGAAGATTAAAAGAAGTAGGAATTTAATATCAAAATCAGCAGCAGAGGTAAAGAATTAAGTGATTTTTTAATCATAATAAAGAGGTCATTGCATCTGCTCAGGCAATTTTTATAATTTAGAAATTTCAGATTAGTGGTAAGGACAAAAGTGAATTTTAAAGAATGAAGGTAAAGGGTTGAGAGAAAAAGAATAATGATTTCCTAAATAAATAAATATACTGAATTATTTCACTGGGAAAGTATTAAAATCAATACATTTTTAATTAGAAACATAATACATCAGCTGAACACTTTTCCAACTTTGACTACAAAGCATAATACCAAAGAAAAGGCTAAACTGAGCATATGTAAATTCACTGTCAATTAACAGTAACAGGAAAAAAAGTAACACACTTGTCGAATATACTAATAACAATTTAGAAATTCAGTGGGTACTAAGAAAGTGACTGTATCCTCCAAATTCAATACTGCATAATCATTTTCAATTGACCCTGTCCTAAGATAACTGTATATTAACCTTTGTATGACGAAGCAAGGCAATTGATTTAACATAATCATTAAGATTAGCCTAGTTGCAAAGCTCTCACTAATCGAATTCCAATAGTCACATCACTGTTCCATAAATGTTCCACTCAAGCTTCGAGAAACAAAGTACTCTGAAGTCACAAAACATTAAGCGTTTGCCTCCAGATGCCATCTACCCTAAAATGCATTTGTGCTCCTTGAAAACATAATCGAAGTATTTATCTTTCTGAATTAGAGGAAATAAAGTTCATAAATTCTAATTGCCTTGCAAATGCTCCTACCTTTACAGCATTTTTGTATTTGTGTGACTGGATTTAAAATGAAATGTGTCAGCTTCTTTCTGTGGAACAATCCTTCCAACTGCATAGCCAGCAATAAACCTCCTTTTACAATTTTCAATCAGAAACTTGATAGATCACAAACATCCTTATTAAATCTAGTAAGGGGCTGCCTGGTCGTCTTCAACCATTTAAAAGATATAAATAGCATGTGTTTAAACATGCCTTTTTAAATTGGGAAATTAACTTAAAATTCATTCTCAGTATAGAAGAGGTCATTGAATGAAAGAAAAATATTCTACTTAAGCCCACTTATTTTTAAGGGAAAAAATAATTGGAGTACTACTTCTTTTCACAGGAAAGGATATATATCTCAATTTTTCATAAACTATAACCACAAAAGCTTGCCTCCACATCACCCATCCCTTTCCAATTATATTCAATGGGTCTCTCAGATAATTTGAGGTCTTTCTTTATAGTTCGGACACTTGGAATGACCCAAAGAATAACAATTACCATTTTTGCTACCTCTCACTCAGCAGGGACTGAGCCACAGATTGTCTAGGCCAGCCTGCAGATAACATTTCATTTATTCCCCACAGTGCCACGTGATGCATATATTAATATTCCCATCTTTATAAATGAGGAGAATAAGGTCCAAGAAGGTCCAGAGACTGCCCTGGCTGGTGTGGCTCAGTGGATTGAGCACCAGCCTGCAAACCAAAGGGTTATTGGTTTGATTATGTTAGGGCACATTCCTGGGTTGCAAGCCAGGTTCCCAGTATGGGGTATATGAGAAGCAACCGCATGTTGATGTTTCTCTCCCTCTCTTCCTCTCTTCTTTCCCCTCTCTAAACATAAATTAAAAATGTTAAAAAAAAAAAAAGTCCAGAGACTTTCCCACCTAATGTGTTTGGGTCCCTACCTCACATCTATCTCTGAGTGACAGCCATCAGCCCTGTGTGCTTTCTTCTGCACTACCCTGCCTCCCAACTCTACCTGAAGATCCAAGACTCTCATGCATAAAAACTAGTTAGTCTTTAAGCACCATGAGTATGCATTAACTCACTCATTCTATATTTACTGGGCACCTCGTATGTCCCAGGTGTATTTCAGTAGTTTTTACTAGGCAAAAGTTCAGCATCCCTAAACTGAACCTTCAATCTTCAGATAACCCATTGGGGAATTTCAAATTCTGCTTCTGCTGAAATAATGTGGGAAAGAAGGGAAGGGGTCATAAATAAACATGTATAAAGGACCCATGGACAAAGCCAAAAGGGGGTAGGATTGAGGATGGGAGGTGGGTGTGGGTAGGGCAGAGGAAGTGGTGGTGGGAAAATGGATACAACTGTATTCAAACATTAATAAAAACATCAAAAAAGTTCTGCTTCAGTAGTTTACCTGTTGCTTCAGGTGCATCCCTCAAGAAATCCACAAAATAAGGGTCAATTCCACAATCTACCAAGAGTTTTTTCTCTTCACCAAACTCCTCCTCCACCACACTTACTAAAGCCCTATCAAACCAGGCCACATCATCAGACACTGTGAAACGATCGGCGATCACGCGTTTACACTCATGCTTCCACAGCCTTAGCAGGTCCTGTAGAAAGCATGATTAAAACATGTTACTAATTGCCATCATGCCTGAGTTGGGAATTCAAGGTCATAATACTGTAGAGTACCATCCTTCCTGATTTAAGATGCTTTAGAAAGTTAGGGTTAAGATATGTTGCACTTAACTTCATTTCATATTCATCTCATTCAATAATGTGAAACAGAAAGTAGTGTCATTTCAGCCTTTAAATTAAAATGAAAGCATCTCTGGACAAAATACTAAAATCATTCTGATCAACCAACAAACTAATAATCTATGTAAACGTCTTATGTTTGTGATAAATAAATCTGTTTTGATAAGACTCCTGCATTCATGTGGACAGAGCATAACAGAAAATGCAGAATATAAACAACTCTCACATAATTGAGATATTACAAGGGTATATTTCCTTAATACAATGTGAAGGTAATTTGTGGCAAAAAAAATGAGTTATCGGAAGAAGGCAATTGCCTAGTCTAGATAATTCAAGGCCAAAAGTTAACTGGAAATAAAGGAAATCAATTGTTCACCACACCTGTTCCTGCAGCAAGAATAACAAATGCTTGCCAATGCTCATTATTTAATGTGAAAGACTGGTGGAAATTTCTTAACTTGATAACATTGTGCAAGTAAGAAAGGTTTTAAGCTATTGTATTTCTAATGATAAAATGCTATTTAGTTGCCAGAGTCTAAAACGAGTATAAGGAAATATATTCAATGAGTCAGTTAAAATAAAAGTTCTTGATAAAACCAATTGCTAAAACTATTTGTGCTGATTTAAAATAAATACTGAAAATGGCTACTCAAAATTTAATACTGGAGAATTGTATTCCATCATGCCATTAATTTATCGATAACCTTGAGGAAAAATCAAAGTAAAATGTTCACTGCTGTTAAAGTGACTTCCATTTCTCTGTAACAGAGAGAGTGAGTTTTCACCAAAATGTTTTGCCTGGGAGTCAGATCCCTCCTTTGTCAAATAGTCAACACGATGTGCCTAGTGACAACTCAATTGATATCTATCTCAGCACGTTCATGTGGAGAAATTCTCTAAAGCCCCTTTGCGTAACTTTGATTCCACAAAAGGCCGAGAAAAAGGCCTAGGTTGCCTCAGCCTGAGCCCACAAGCCATACTTTGGTTCCTTGTTCCAAGGGAATTTTCAATGCTAGGAACTATTACTTTCATGCACATACACAAATGTTCATTTTTCTGTCAAATGAACTTGCAACTCTACTGCCACTTTTCAATTTTACCAATACGTAATTCTTTCAATGCATTTAGTTATATGGAAAGATCATAAGTGAGTAACAAAATGGCTTCTTTTTTCAATTCTGAGTATTTATAAAGATATGAACTTTTTAAGTTAAAATGTCATATTTAAAATATGAAAACTATTATTTAATAAAATCAATAGCGATCTGTTCCATTATTTAGTATGAGAAAAATGCCTCATGATGGGAAAATTAAAAACAATTGTTTCTTTTACTCTTTAATAGAAAGTAACTATGAATACCATTTCCTTAAACATAAAACTAATTTAACTAGAATTTTTAAATGAAATTTTCTAACATACTTTTTTCCTTATGTTAGTTGAAAAGCAGGGAAGGAAAGAATATCTGTACTAAAACGTCTCAAAATATTTTCATAATTCCACTAAAAATTATATTACCAAGACTTTTTTTAAGACTGTATCTATTTTTGAAGAGAGCGGAAGGGAGGGACAAAGCAAATCAGTGAAGCATCCATGTGAAAGAGAAACATCAATCGGTCCCCTTTTACACACCTTCAACCGGGGCCAAGCCCAAAACCCAGGCATATGCCCTAATCAGGAATCAAACTGGGAACCCTTCAGTTTGCAGGGCAATATTCAACCCACTGAGCCACACCAGTCAGGGCACTAAGACTATTTAGTGTGTACAGTAAATAACAATGTTATTTGTTTTTCTTTCTTATTTATTACTTACAGCTGGTTCCTTGATAACCTCTGACGTAGTACTCAGCATTCCCTGCCAGATCCTAGAAAGATCTCGGAGATTAAATACATAATGGAATTTTGCAGGGGTAGGGAGCATTTTAATCTTAGTCATCTGCCATAGCCGGCGTGTCAGGGGAACCAGTGTTGACACTGAGTCTCTCACTTCTTCTGAGAAACCCCTTTGCATACAGTAGTAGCCCATACCAATCACACCTGAGATGGGAGAAAAGGGATAACATTTTTACTGACAGTTCAAATCAACTAAATTAAAATGAAAAACATTATAATGCAGACTTTGCAAAAATAGTTATACATTTTAATATATAACCACATATTAAGGAAATTTACAGTATGTTCTTTTGTTTTTTAACCTAAAAAATAGATATGTTAAATTAAGTTAGCACTCAAATACTGAAAAGTTAAGAAATACTCCTGAAACTCTAGCTAAACTACCGTATTTTGCCATGTATATTGCACACTTTTTTGCCCAAATTTTTTAGGAAAATAAGGATGCACATTATACGTGGGTAGTACTAATTCCATATCTTTATAAATGTTTTAATTTATATGTTTTAATTTTTTATTTATGCTTATGTGTTAAAAGTGTAACTCTAGAAAGCAATAACAATATTCAAATGCAAAATAATACCCTGGAATATGATAATCAGTTTTGTTTCTAAATATAAATAAGTAAATAATTGAATTAAAAAACTAAAACGAAAGATTTTTTTTCCTGAAAGTTTGGGCCAAAAACATGAGTATGCATTATACATGGTAAAATACAGTGATTCAATATTATCAAATGAGTAAACTGATAACTATATAAAGATGCCTTACAAAAAAGATAAAAAGGGAGAGTTCATGAGTGCTCTAAGATTTCCCCATTCTTTTTTTTACATGTAGGTAGTCTCTATTACTTTTTATTTTACATTTTTTAATTTTCATTGTGTTTTTCCATTACCATCTAGCCCCCTTATATCTATCTCCCTGCCCTCTCTGCAATCACCACACTGTGGTCGGTGCCCATGAGTCCTTTCTCCTTTCTGCTCAAGCCCTCTGCCCTCTAACCTTCACCCCCCACTAGCTGTCATCTGCTCTCCATCATAGGTACATGAGTCTGTCCCTATGTTGCTTGTTAGTTCAGTTCATTCATTACATTCCACACATGAGTGAGACCATGTGGTATTTGTCTTTCTCTGACTGGTTTACTTCACTTAGCATAATGTTCTCCAGGTCAATTCTTCTGTTGCATTTCCATGCATTATAAAATATTTTAATTTACCTTATATGTAAAACTTTCCAGGCCAAAAAAAAAAGATAATTAAAAGTTAACAGTCATTCTTTCTGGTCCATTTTACTTTTCCAAGTTTAGATAATTCACATATCATTTGGTTTCCAAACCTTTGCCCACTGCTGTGATTGAAGGCAGGCACTGCCTAGGGCGCGAAGTTGACATTTTAGTCTGCCAGAAATTAATTAGGATGATCCTAATGAGTTTTTTCCTCAGTATCAGGTTCAGAAATGCTAAATTAATACCTAACACAAATGACATAACACACTCTTTTTCTGCAAAGAGTAATTCCAAAATCAGTTACAACTCAGTTAAATAACTATGGTTACCTATTGGGTTTGTGTTTCTTCAACAAATTTTTCCTGAAATACTCCACAGTTAATCAATCAATAACTTATTACTCTACAAATTACTCTGAAGGTCGGACTATGACCAATCTCAGTGCAAAATTGTTTCTGTGCAAAATTATTGTTTTTGGCCAGAATCATCATATAGGCTGGTTGAAGTGTCAGCTACATAAACTTTTTGGCATGGTATTGTATCAATCCAGACTTTAAATATGTGCATCCATGAAAAAATGATCTCATTGTATTAAGTCTTTCTATAAGCAAAATACATTACTTGAGAGTGATAAAGACAGCAGATGGAGAAGCCACCCAGTGCTTCTTCTGTGTTGACCTCCAAAAGTACATTTTCTCACTGGAACACAAGGACGTGTTCTTCCCTTCCCAAGCCCCACCAACGCTCATCTTACCAAAGATCTTGTCCATGGAAGCATCGGAGGGCAGCGTGCAGTTGAATATAGAGAACTGCCTTTTGAGTCTTTGGGGTATATCATTGCGGCCGCCCCCAGGGTGGATCATGGCTGCCAAAACCTGGATGTCCACAATGCTGGTAAACTCCCCAGGCTTCTCGAGGTTATAAAAGCCATTCTGTTCCATTAGCTGTCGCACTATCTCATTAGTAACCTGAGAAAGACAACTTTCAGAATTAAAATGTCACTCCTTTATATCCTAGAACTGAACATCTTGAGTGCTTCAAATTAATGGACTTGATGGGCATTCAGAAATTGTATGCTGGAAAATTAGAAAAATTTTTATTCATCCAAGAATAAATCAGTGTTGAATTGAAGAAAGTGCACAACAGAATCAATATACCTGGTCTCCCCACTCGTTGATGACTGGCATATTCACATCGTCAATAAACACAGTCATCTTCTTTCCTGCAGGAGGGCCATATGTTGTGCCCATGCGCTTATCCACATAACTCTCTATTGTCCTCTGTTAAATGAGAAAGGCAACGGAAATGTCTGTGAAAATATCCCCTAAAATATGTCCAATTATTTTAAATATTTAGGGACACTTGAATTGATAGGAATTACTCAGAAAAAAAACCCAAACTCTTCTTAATTCTGGAAAACAGAGTATAAAGTCCCTAAATTATCTTCATAATGTTTACAATCTTTGAAAATCTAATTTAATTTAGGAGTAAATAAAATTCTAATCAATGTAAATTTTGAATGGGACAGGACTCTTCAGTCCATTTCGACAGATTCACTTTTGTCTTACTCTATGTTGATGACACTCTAACCTCCAACCCCATTATTCAAAGGGCTCAGCCCTTCCAATCGGGGACAAAGTTAATCAGGGCTACTATTCAAGAAGATTCTTCGGTCTGTGCTCTGAGCTGCACAGGCTACTGGAGTCTGAAGATGGCTCTCCCTCCACCGAGCAGGCTGCCAGCTGGCTTCTGCAGCCTGACAGAGTCCAGACTCTGCTTTGGGGCAGATGCAATCACTCCAAATCACTTCTCATCCTGAGACAAAACAAGAACACCCACTCGTGTCTCCTCTCTCATTGCTACATTCTGAGCTTAGGTGGCACAGGAGACTATACTACGCTCTATAAAAACACTTTCCTAGCAATATGAAAAAGAACATTAAAACTGATGAAAGTAATATAATGCCATATGTCGATTATGCTTCAATTTAAAAAAACTGATGGAAGGAGTATTGGAAGGGGTAAGAGGGACATGGGAGAAGGACCCCAGATTACTGACTATGATATCATTTCCATGGTAGTACAATGTAGTTTGTAAATTAATCAGTCATTGAAAATGTATGCACTAATTAAAACCACAATGAGATACCACTTCACACCAGTCAGAATGGCCATAATAAATAAAACAACAGACAACAAGTGTTGGAGAGGTTGTGGAGAAAAAGGGACACTAGTGCACTGTTGGTGGGATTGCAGACTGGTACGACCACTGT